>VZQC01004376.1:0-106902 GCA_009823505.1 Rhizomys pruinosus
AAAAAAAAAAAAAAAATTTCCTAAAATCCCCAGACAGATATCTCCAATTTCTAGTGCTGCATCCTGTTTCCACTCTGTGCCATTTATAGTAAAATGACTATTTTAAAACATTCTTGTTATTCATTTGACATGTTATTTCAGTTACTATTATTCTGGCAATGTTAGCATTTTCTTACTTTGCTTGTACTTATATACAGGAAGAGATAGCAAAGAAAGAGCTGGCAAAGGAACACCAAGAATGAAGTGGAAAGGGGTAGGATGAGCTCTATAATACTGAGACAATTGCAATCAACAGAACTCTAGAGTAATAGTCAATGATAAAAATGAAGAAAAGTAAATTAAAGCACTGTGTGACTGCAGAGCACAGGCTGAATAGAGAAGGGCATGGAGACAAGTGCAGGGCACCACAGACATTAAGTTTTCAGCACTAAACGGTTGAATGTTTCCAAGCAAAATGATCTTCAAAACCCTATTTTCATTAATCCCTAAACCCGTATTTTCATTAATCCCTGCCCTTGGGAAACAGAGGCAGGCAAGTTCACTTAGTGATTTTTAACCTGGCTGAGACTAGAGAGACTCTGTCCACAAAAAAAAAAAAAAAATCCCTGAAACAATCTTTTTATTTACCAAGCAAGAATAAGAATTTGCTGAACTGTACCGGAGGGAATCATATTAGTCTAACAACCTAATGACAAAGTATAATACAATATCTCTACAAGAGTCCATGTGCATAGCTAAGCCTACATAACAAGAAACAGTGCCAGATAGGTGAAACCTTCCTTTGAGATGTTGACCAGGGTAGTCCAAGAGACTCCCCAAATTACACAGGCTATTGCCACACCCCTTGATTGCTTCCCAGAACCTGAAGGTAAGACCCTGTTGCTAGAAACCAGATTTAGAGGAATGAAGACCTGAAAGCGACCTCCCCTAAAGGCTAGCTCTCATAGCTTTGAAGAGTACTGCAAAGGCTGCTAAAGGAGAAGAGCAATCAATGGTCCAACATCAGCTTTAAGAGCAAATATCAGCCGGGCATGGTGGCGCACGCCTTTATTCCTAGCACTTGGGAGGCAGAGGCAGGCAGATCTTTGTGAGTTCAAGGCCAGCCTGGTCTACAGACCGAGTTCCAGGACAGCTGGGACTACAGGGAGAATCACTTTTGTTTATATATTGGATATTGGAAGTCTCTTCCTTTCCTGTTCTGAAGGTTCTCTTAATCCACTGGATATTCTCTCCTCAATTCTAGTTGTTGGGGGGAGGGGAAGGATATATTCCTGCACCTGCCTGGAGCAGTGGCAGGCTGCTCCTGAGCCCTGACACATGACCTCACTATGGCGCCTGAGCCAGACCCCAAACCCAGGACCACTTCCCACTTCCAACTACTAGGGGGTGGGGCCACCCAGCCTGGCAGCCACACTCTGTCAGGGCTTAGGGGTCCAATCTAGATCCGCCAGGCACCAGCTCCTCTGCCACGAACCAGAAAATCAATTGTCCAGCACCCCGTGGGTCAATGTCCTAAGTTTTTACCTGCCTGGAGCAGTGGCGGGCTGCTCCTGAGACCTGACACAGGACCCCACTATGGCGCCTGAGCCAGACCCCAAACCCACACCCTTCATCTTATACTTACTCTTCTGTCTTTCCTTAACTTGTGATTTGGGACCACTTGCTACCAAGGATTTAAGCATAATTTCCTTTTTTCCAAATGAAATGCAAAATAATGAAACCATGAATCACACAGCAAGTCAGAAGCATCTTCGATACAAATGTATTTCAGACATTAGCATTAATATTTATTAAGTAGCTAATCAATGAAATACCTATTAATGTACTGTACTCCATATATGGTGTTTGAATGGTTTCATTATGAAAGTTTCTACTTATAAAAATAGTTAACTATATTTAAAAATTTGTAACAAATGTTTGCAGAACCCCGAGAAGCACCTCTGAGAACTGCCACAGATGTACACAAACCACTAATGGAGAGAAATGCAGGCATACAGCATTCACCCTGTTGCAGTACACAACGGAAGACCATTCTCTCTCTCCTGAGTGCATTTATGCTGGCGCACGCTTCTGGCAAAGGAGCAAGCGTCAGGCTCCATCGATCGTTGACACACAGAGTCACTTATCCATATGCTCAGAGTGTTTGACGCCATGTCCCTGCCCAGTCACAAATTAGTCACTTTCCGCTAGTGACTGTGAATATAAAGGAGGCATTTCTGAAATATGGATCTCGTTTGAACAATTAAGGACAGAGAAGACCAATGACTATTTTTCCTTATTTATTATGTATCTAAGTGAAACAGCTTCAGAGTGCGGCCTCTGTGCCTACTAATGGAAGTATTCCACCCCTTAAACTTATTCCCAAAGCCTCAGTTTTAAAATAAGAAGAATAGATAAAATATTGGAAAGCTTGCCTCTTTTTTTATTCCTTTCCTTCACTGAATGGGAATCATTGTGTCTAATTTACAGAACCACAGAACTGGAGATTCAGAAAGAGACTTAGAAATAATGTAGGCTGATGTCTTGCTGCTACAAGAATTTGCAAAATCCTATTTCTTATGGCCTCGGATTGAACAATTTACCGTAAGGAGTTCACTGCTTCATCACTCTACCCTATTATGTCCTTGAATGCTAGGGACTTAGGGAACATTCTCCCTTATAGCACAAGTCCACAGCTTAGCCGCTTATTGCTTGATGAGCATTCAAGTTGTTTCCAAGCTTTTGTCATAATAAATGACGTTGCAGTAAATATCTTTTTTTTTAATTAATTTTATTTATTTCTGTATGTGTGTGAATGTACTATCTGCATGCAAGGTTGTGCACCCGTGTTGTGCAATGCTGTGGAGGTCAGAAGAGGGCGTCAGATTCCCCTGGAACTGGAGTTCTCCTGGAATTGGAGTTTCAGACAGTTCTTGGCCGCCATGTGGGTGCTGGGGATCGAACCCGGGTCCTCTGCAAGAGCGGTCGGCGCTCTTAACCGCTAGGCTATCTCTCCAGCCCAGTAAATATCTTTCTAAGTATATTCATAATCCTTAGCTTATTTTATTAGGGATGATTAGATGATTGCTGAGTAAAAGTACATTAAAAATTTTTATTGTGTGTGTGCATGTATGTATGTGTGAATGAAGTTGTGCATGTATGTACGAATGTGTGAATGAGAGTGTGTGTGAATGTGAGCGTGTGTGTGTGTGTGTGTGTGTGTGTGTGTGTGAGAGAGAGAGAGAGAGAGAGAGAGAGAGAGAGAGAGAGAGAAAGAGAATGATAGCGTCATGGCCTATATATGGAGGCGGTAGGGCAACTTTGGGTGTCTGTCCTGGATTTGAGACAGTCTGTTTTGCTGTTTGTGCTGGCTCCACCTGGCTGGGTGACACAGAATGTCTGGGATCCTCTTGTCTCTGCTTCACACCTCCCAATGAGAGTGCTGAAACTGCAGATGCTCACAGTAAGCAACTGGTTTTTTTAGTGGGTTCTGGGGATTTGAACTCATATCCTCATGCTTTTACAAAATACCAAGGCAATGTACATGCACATCAAAAATTGAGAAATTCTGAGGTAGAACATAAAAATTTTAATTTTGCAAATGCCCCTAATTATATTCATATCATCAAAGCTTTTTAGATCATGGTAACTTAAGTACATTATTATTTTCAAATAAATGTTTGAACTGTTTCTTTACCTTGTTAATGGAACATTCGGTACCTAAATGTAAGATTTTACTACTGTCCTCATTGAAGTTCACTGTCTGTGTTTCAACTCTTAATTCTGGTCTGCAATATAATTTTTGAATAACGATTCTGAGTTTTAAATTTTTATTTATTTTAGTTAATGTGCCTGAGTGTGTTGTATTTAAGTGCACCCGTGCCCTGCAATGCCCATGGATGACAGAAGAGGGCATTTACATTCCCTGGAACTGGAGTTTTGGATGGTCGTTATCCAATATGTTGGTGCTGGGATTTGAACCCGGTCTTCTGCAAGAGCCCTCTTTCCAGTCCCTGAATCTGAATTTTAATGGGGAAGTATTCCTTTCCCAACTTGGGGGCTATTGATCTAAAATTTTGAATAAAGTAATGTGGTAAGGTCTCAGTTATATTCCCTTATACTCATTTTCCTTTGTCTTATGGGCACCTTGAGTCCAGTTTAGATAATTTTTAGAGACAATCTTGGAAAAGGAAATGAAGGAGATACTATAGGACACATTAACTGAAGACGTTTTTGCATGAGGATGTACTTGAGTCACTTTTTTCTTGCTTTTCGAACAATCGAGTGCAAATCCCCATCCTCCTCACCTGCCTCTGTGACAGACTCAATCATTAGTTCCCAGAAGAAATGTAGGGTTATGCTGTTGTCCTAAAGCAGCAATACCTATGGATTATTATTACTATGATGACTGTGGTTCCTCCAGTGACTAAATACATTGAGCAGGTATCTAAGAAACAAAGAGAATACCTGATTTATTTATTTTTATTAAAAATTTTTAAGTGAAATTTTGTGCACCGCATACATAAATTTTCATTTTTAATCCCCTTTATGTCTCCTTCTCCATTGGCACCCTCCCACAGCCCCACATCCAGGAATTCATTCATTCTGTCATTTGTGTTAGTGTCTATTGTGCAATATTAATCTCCCTGGCTGTTCCTAAGTGCCAGTCCATCCTCTGAGCTCTAGTCAGCCTATCCGGAGACCCTCCCTTAAAGGCAAGTTGTTTCTCACCCAACCAAAATCAGCTGCTAATATTTCTTCAGCTAAGATTAGGTTCTGCTACTTATTCTGGAGTTCTGTGCTGGTTTTTTGTCTGGTTGGCTTGCGTGGCTCTTGTGCATGCTGACACCAATGCTGTAGGTTCATGTGAACAGGGTCCCAGGAGCTTGTAGGATTCATTTCTGTTTGGTCTTGCACCACCTCCCTTGGTTTTACAAAATTTCTGCCTCCTCTTCCCCAATGTTCCCTGTTCCCTGGGTGGGTGAAGGTGAATGTAGGAGACCTGTCCATGGAACCACACTCTGTAGGTCATGGTTTGGTCATTTGTGCCCTTTTGAGTTCCTGACCTCCTGTTGCATGGGGGAGCTTCCTCAATGACAGTTAAGAGATTAATTAATGTCCTCTTGGCTCTTTGTTCTATGTTGTATGGGCCTGAGATATAGAAGTGGCATTGTAGATGTGTCTCCTAGACATGAGCAATTCACAGACCATGTCTGTGTGTGTCCAGTTGTGAGACACTGTACTATTCTTCATCTGGTGCAAAAGGAGCTTCTTTTTTGAATGGTGTCTGTGATATTTGTCTGTAAATATAAGGATTCTTATTTTGCAGTTAGTAAGATATTACCTTAGTCCAGGGATGTGTTAACCTTGGGGATTTCTCTAAGATCTATGTCTTCTCCAGTTGTGTGCATTTGGCTATGTTTACAGTACCATATATGAGTTTCCTCCCACTGAGTGGTGTTTAAGTCCAATTAGTTAGCCATTGATCGCCCCCAAGATAAAAGTGCCACTAATGCACTGATGTCATATGCTGTGCTGGTCATTGATGTGGATATTTGGTCTTTATTTTATTTTATTTTATTTTATTTATTTTTGAATGTGTATGAATGTACTGTTTGCATGTAGGTTTGTGCACCCGTGTCGTGCAATGCCACGGAGGTCAGAGGAGGGTGTCGGATTCCCCTAGAACTGGAGTTCTCCTGGAATTGGAGTTACAGACGGTTCTCAGCCGCCATGTGGGTGCTGGGGATCGAAGCCGGGTCCTCTGCAAGATCATTCGGTGCTCTTAACCGCTAGGCTATCTCTCCAGCCCGGATATTTGGTCTTAAATCTGGTGTTAGATCATTGATTGATGTTCTTAGTGGCTAGCATAGTGCTCTTCAAAGTTATGAGAGCTAACCTTCAGGAGACATGGCTTCCAGGCCAGTTCCAGCTCCATTGCTCCAAATCCTGTCTCTGAAGTGTGCCCTGTCTTCAGCAATAGGGACTTACCTTCAGGTTCTGAGAGGCAGTCAAGGTATATGAGAATAACTTGTGTAATTTTGGAATTCTCTTGGACTATTCTCTGGCCAATGACTCAAAGGAAAGTTTCTTCTGTTTGGTAGTTTCTTATTATATAGCCTTCAGCTTTGCACATGGACCCATGTAGAGATATTGGAAATGTAATTGTCAATAGGTTGTTAGACTAATATGATTCAGGTTTTATTTTTACCCCAGCTAAGCATCATTTATCTCTCCTCTCTCCCCTTATCTGTCTGGCCCTCCCTCCATGTACACTCAGCTTCCAGGTTGGAGAAGAGTAGGTATGAACTTCTTGTTCTCCTTTAAGTAAAACTAATTATAAACCTTTGAAATTATGTGGAAAATAATCAAATGAGAATAGTGAGTTAGAAAAAAGACTTATCTGAGACCCTAGGCAGATGGTGCATCACCATGGCAGTACATCTTGCAAGCCCTCCCTACCAGAAGAAGGCAACACAGGCTTGGTATTTGCAGACCCTAAATCTAGCACAAGAAGGCATCTCTTGTAGGTTCGTTCTCCTTCAGATAGAAAAGTAGTTCCCTGAAACCAGTCTGAAATCAAGGATACAAGGAATAGAGCTAGAACCAGTTCTTTCTGCCATACAGGCTATTGGCTTAAGTTCAGACTAGCAGGGGTACTGGCCAGGGGCAAGCAGGTGGTATGCAGGAGTCTTAGGAGTACCTGTGGAAAGACTCCACCACAGTGCTCTGCTAAAAAGCACTCTTGAGGAGGTCTGAATATGATTAAGAATTACTGTATGAAATGCACAAAATGCAATAAAAATACACATTTAAAAAAGCACTCTGCATCTATGGGTATAAATTTATTTTCCCTGCTGGCAAACATTGGGATAGGAAGGCAGAACAAAGAAGAATGACCCCCCTTCACACGTGGCTTGGCACGGAAAGTTTCTTTGCTTCTGGAACCTGAGATCCTCCTCCCTCATAAAGAGATATAATGACCTAGTCTGGGGAAACCCTTCTGCCAGTAGGACCAGCAGAAGTTGTGGCACCAGGTAAATTAACAATGCAAATAACAGTACAAAGGGTATGAATAGTCAGTTGATACTAGAATCCCAGCCAATGAATTAGGTTAGAATCTGTGTGCCAGGGGCTGGAGAGATGGCCTAGCAGTTAAGAGCACCGACTGCTCTTGCAGAGGACCCTGGTTCAATTCCCAGTACCCACATGGCGGCTGAGAACTGTCTTTAATTCCAGTTCCAGGGGAATCCGACGCCCTCTTCTGACCTCTGCGGCATTGCATGGCACGGGTGCACAAACCTACATGCAGATAGTACATTCATACACATAAAAAAAATTAAAAAATCTATAAAAAGAATCTGTGTGCCAAACTTTAACAGGGATCTCAGCCTCAAAATAAGGGACCACATTATCTGAAGACTCCCAGTAAAAATGCACAAAATCTCTAAGATATCATTAAAAAGTCACCTGTCGGGGCTGGAGAGATAGCCTAGCGGTTAAGAGCACTGACTGCTCTTGCAGAGGACCGGGGTTCAATCCCCAGCACCCACATGGCGGATGAAAACCGTCTGTAACTCCAGTTCCAGGGAAATCCGACACCCTCTTCTGACCTCCGCGGCATTGCACGACACGGGTGCACCAACCTACACACGGACATTGCACAACACGGGTGCACCAACCTACATGCAGACAGTACATTCATGGGTGCATCAACCTACATGCAGACAGTACATTCATACATATATGAAAAAAAAAGTCACCTGTCAAACACAACTTCAGTAGGAAAAGACAATCAACTAATGCCAACCCTGAGATGGGACAGATGTTCATATTATTTGTCATGAATTTTAAGGAAGCTATCAGAAAAATAATTCAACAATAAACCACAATTTCTCTTCAAACAAGTGATAAAATGGAAAATGTTCGTAAATCAATATACATATGGGATTAAAATATTCTTTTGTTGTTGTTGTTTTTTGGTCTTTTTGAGACAGGGTCTCCCAGTTCCAGCTGGCCTGGAACTCAATATGAAGACTAGTCTGGCCTTGAAGTCATAGAGATCTGCCTGCCTCTGCCACCTGAGTGCTGATATTAAAGGCATGTGCCACTATGCCTGGCAAAATATTTTATTTCTGAAGTTGCTCACAGTAAAGCTAAAAAGAACTAAAGAGGGGCTGGAGAGATGGCCTAGCGGTTAAGAGCACCGACTGCTCTTACAGAGGACCCGGGTTCGATCCCCAGCACCCACATGGCGGCTGAGAACCATCTTTGACTCCAGTCCCAGGGGAATCCGATGCCCTCTTCTGACCTCTGCAGCATTGCAAGACACGGGTGCACAGACCTACATGCAGACAGTACATTCATACACATAAAAAAATTAAATTTAATTTAAAAAATTTAAAAAAGAACTAAAGAAAAATGAAAACCAGAGGAAACAAATAAAAAAATATTTTTAAATGGAAGGCTTCTGTAGCAGCAGAATTACTTTAAATGTACAACATAAATATATCGATTAAAAGAAAAGACCATTGAAGTGGATTGAATAAAATGTTTTTAGCTATATACTGTTTATAAGACACTCCCTTCAAATTCAATACCTTAAATTTGTTGTATGTAGAGAATGAGAAAGGATCATCCACAGACATTACCAAGAGAGGCTTAACTGTATGCACTGGCAAATTAGACAGCAAAGCTGAGAATATTCCCGAAGACAAATAGGAACATAGTAGTAAAAGGAATCATCTACCCAGGGACATAATGACCCTAAATGTTCATACACCAAGCAGCACAGTCTCAAAATTCAGAGGCGAGAACTGACAGAGGGGAAATAGCCTCACAAGTCTACTTGTACACAACCACAGTACTTTCTTAATATCTAAGAGTATCACTAAAAAAGAAAAATCAGCAAAGATATAGAATACCTGAACAATACAACTGAGGAAAAATCTAAAATGACATACCTAGAGCAGCACAACATCAGAAGGTACACACTACTTTCAAATGATGACAGATATATACTGAGATATCTGCTGATTTATGACATAAGCATCAACAACTGTGAAAGACTTGAAATCATACAGAATATAATCTCTGAAAATGATTTTTCAAAATGAATTAGTTATGGAAAAATATATGAAAAAGGAATCTCCAGATCCAGATGGTTAAAGTGGAGAATTCTGCCAAATACAGAAAGCATCAACTACAGTTTTATATAATCCTTTTTTGAAAATAGAAGAAAATTTTCTGAGTTATCTTTTTCAGGCTAATATTACCCAATACTAAAATCAGAGAAAGGAGAGAGAGAGAGAGAGAGAGAGAGAGAGAGAGAGAGAGAGAGAGAGAGAGAGAGAGAAATATTTCTCATCAATTAAAACAAAGAAATATTTTCTTCTATCACTTCAGAGTTTTGGGTTTCACGTTTAGGTCTTTGATCCATTTGGAGTTGATTTTTGTACAGGGTGAGAGGTAGGGGTTCAATTTTATTCTACAAATGGTGATTCAGTTTTGCCAGCACCATTTGCTAAAGATGCTGTCTTTCCTTCATTGAGCATTTTTGGTCCCTTTGCCGAATATGAGGTAGCTGAAATAGTATGAGCTCAAGTTTGGATCTTCAATTTTGTTCCATTGGTCAACAGTTCTGTTTTTGGGCCAGTACCAGGCTGTCTTTATGACTATAGCCCTGTAATGTAGTTTGAAGTCTGGTAAAGTAATCCCCCCTGTATTGTACTTTTTGCTCAGGTTTGCTTTAGCTATGTCTTTTGCTTTTCCATATGAATTTAAGGATTTTTTTTCAAGTCTTTTTTTTTCTAAGAAACTCATGGAAATTTTACTTGGGATTGCATTGAATCTGTAAATTAATTTGGGTAGAATGGACATTTTTACTATATTGATTTTTCCAATCCATGAGCATGGGAGATCTTTCCATGTTGCGATGTCATCTTCGATTTCTTTCTTCAGGGGTTTAAAATTTTTGTTGTAGAGATCTTTGGTGTCTTAGGTTAGGTTTGCTCCCAGGTATTTAACTACTCAAAAAACAAAGAAGAAAACGAATGACCTTCTCAAAAGATGGAGTAAAAAGCTGAACAGAGACTTCACCACTGAGCAAGTAAAGATGGCTGAGAAACAGATTAAAAAGTGTTCAAAATCGTTAATAATTAAGGAAATGCAAATTAAAACCACTCTCAGATATCATCTCACTCCTATAAGACTGGCTAAGATCAAGAAAACAAAAGACACCAAATGGAGAGGTTATGGGGAAAGGGGAACAATCATCTGCTACTAGTGGGAATGTAAACTTGTATGAGCACTATGGAAAGCAGTGTGGAGAACCCTTAAAAGACTCAAAATTAACCTACCACCTGAGCCAGCCATACCACTCCTGGGTATATACCCACAAGACTCATCCTGCTGCAAAGATACATGCATATCTACATTTATTGCAGCTCTCTTCACAATAGCAAAGAACTAGAACCAATCCAAACGCCCCTCACATGACAAGTGGCTAGCAAAAATGTGGTACATCTACACAATGGAGATCTATGCAGCAGTAAAGAAAGATGACATCATGAACTCTGCAGGTAAATGGATGGAACTTGAAGCAGGTATGCTGAGTGAAGTAACACCATCCCAGAAAACCAAAGGGTGAATGGTTTCCCTCATTTGTGGATGCTAGCACCAAATCCCCAGTTTAAAGCCAACCTGGGCAACATTATTGTTATATTTTTTTTCACCTGAAGGCAACTGTGCTGTTATAACTTAAATCTCTTAAGGGGCTCTAGAATTAACTTACCACTTATTTTCAGACTCTGTAATTACTGTATGTGGGTGGAAGGTATGTATTCATATATTAGAGTAATATAAAATTAAAGGGAAAATATGAATTCCTAAACATGTTTTGGAATTAACATATAACTTATTTTCAGAGGTCATAATTTTGGTATATATGTAATGTTTATACAGGCTTATTTTGGAGCAACACAAATGGGAGTGAATAACAACATAAGGAGTGGGTCAAAGAACTGTCTGAAAAAGTTAAATTCTGCCCCAAACAATAAACATCTGCAGAGAAAAACTTTAAAAAGACTGAGAAAAAGATGCAAGATATGTATGGCAGAATGCATGAACTGGGGTGAGGTGGGAGGGCAGGAAAAGGGGGACTTGTCTGAATTGGACTGAGAAATGATGTATGAAATACACAAAGCATCAATAAAAGTATTTTATTAAAAACATAAAACAAAGAAACAAAATCCCAGAAAATCAAACCTAAACATTACTTAAAGAATTTCATATGGAGGCTGGAGAAATGGCTCAGGGGTTAAGAGCACTGGCTGCTCTTGCAGAGAACCCAGCTTTGATTCTCAGCACCCACATGGTAGCTAATGACCTTTCTTTCTTTCTTTCTTTTTTTTTTTTTGGTATTTTTGAGACTGGGTCTCCCTTTAGTCCCAGCTAGCCTGGAGCTCACTCTGTAGACCAGGCTGGCCATGAACTCATAGAGATTGGCTTGCCTCTGCCTCCCAAGTGCTAGGATTAAAGGCATGAGCCACTATGCCTGGAAGTCAACCTTTCATAACTCCAGTTCCAGGAGATCTGATGCCTTCTTCTGTTCTCCATGGACATTGCATGACACGGGTGCACTTAACACACACGTGCAGCCAACCTACTCATACACATAAAATAATAATAAAATATTAAAAAAGAATTACTTACCATGATAAAATGTATGCTTTAGGGGTATGCAAAGCTGCTCATCATTTACAAGTCAATTAATTTAATCAACCATACTAAGAAATATTATATAGTAATTATAGTTATATGGTCATACCAATTAAAATAGAAAAAACATTTGAAAAGAATATAAAAGAAAAGAAAAGAATCTTACATCCATTCATAATAAAATATTTCAGTAATGTAGAAAGAGAAACTAAGTCACTTGAGTAAGTAGTGACTACAAAAATCTTATAGCTAGGGGCTGGAGAGATAGCCTAGCAGTTAAGAGCACCGACTGCTCTTGCAGAGGACCCGGGTTCGATTCCCAGCACCCACGTGGTGGCTAAGAACTGTCTGTAACTCCAATTCCAGGAGAACTCCAGTTCCAGGGGAATCTGAGACCCTCTTCTGACCTCCGTGGCAATGCATGACATGGGTGCACAGACCTACATGCAGACAGTACACTCATACATACAAAAATAAATAAAATTAAAAAAAATCTTATAGCTAACATATTGAGTGGGGAAGGACTGAACGAATTTCTTCAGACTGAGAACATGGCAAGATGGGTCACACTCATCATGCTCATTCAACAGAGCACAAAAATTTTACCTACTGGAATAAGAAGAGATAAATAAAAGAAAAACTATAGATTGGAAAAAATAAATAAAATTTTATATTTATGGATAAATATCTAAGGAGAAAAATCACAATAAACATACAGGAAATCTCATAAGCTAATAACTGAGACCAGTATGCAAAGATCAACATGCAAAAAATCATTTTTATCTCATTTATTATCAATGGCATGTGAAACTGAAATTAAAAATTCAACACCATTGAAATTCCTCCAAAAGACAAATATTTAATGTTTTATGGATGGGACCTGTATTAGTCAGGGTTCTCTGAAGAAACAGAAGCAACAGGACAAATATATAGCTATATACAATTTATTGATTTGCTCATGTGACAGAGCTCAAGTAGTCCAACAGTAGCCGCGCTACACTGGAGAGGCTGAGAATCCAGGGAACTGCTCAGTCCTCATGACTGGATGTCTCAGTAGTCCCAATCTGGTGCTGAAGGCCTGATGGATTCCAGGAGATCTGCTGGTCTCAGTACACACTGGGATCCTAAGGGCTGATCACAACAGCAAGACAAACTCACCAGTGAGAGAGAAGCAAGCCGCAGGAAAAAAGGAACCAGCTCCCTCTGCCATGGCCTTTTATACTGCCTGCCGGCAGAAGGTATTGCCCACATTTGGGGTGGGCCATCCAGGTTGAGGTAGTCCAATCCGAAGATCCTTTTTCTCTTATTTGTTCCTTAGTCGAGTTGACACCTAGGATTAACCATCTCAGGACCTGTAGCTTGAAAAATCACAAATTGCTGATAAACAACACAATCCTCTAAGAAATGCAGATGTATAGCATACTTCTACATTGGAAGACTCAACAGAGTTGAGTTCCAGTCCTTTCTTTTTTTAATTTATTTTATTTTATTTTATTTTATTTGATAACCACAATCTGTTGGTAGTTTATTTTTTTCACATACATTTATTTATTTATTTATTTTTAACAAATCTAGACCCATGTTCCCACCCATTCCCCCATCCCGCCAGAGCTCATGCATTCTGCCAAACATGCTTTTCATCTCTTAGTCTTTCTCAATATTTTCCATGGGGAAGTTGACTGTTTTGAGCAGAAGTTCACTGTTTCAGTCAGTTCTTTGATGCAATCTTTTCTGTTGTTGTTGTTGTTGTTGTAAAAAAAGCCCAACTGCTTTGTACAAAAGCTCAGGGGGCCCCACACAAGAAATACTTACAACTGGGTAATTGGCACTAGCATCCACAGATGAGGGATACCATTCGTCGTTTGTTTTTCTGGACTGTGTTACTTCACTCAGCATGATGTCCTCTAACTCCAGCCATTTTCCTACAAAGCTCATGATGTCGTCTTTCTTTACTGCTGCATAGAACTCCATTGTGTAGATGTACCACATTTTCTCTATCCACTCGTCAGTTGAGGGGCATTTAGGTTGGTTCCAGCTCCTTGCTATTGTGAAGAGAGCTGCAATAAACATGGCCGTGCATGTATCTCTGTGGTGGCGTAAGTCTTGAGGGTACATGCCCAGGAGTGGTATGGCTGTCGGGTGGCAAGTTCATTCCAAGTCTTCCAAGGGTTCTTCACACTTCTTTCCATAGTGGCTGTACGAGTTTACATTCCCACCAGCAGTGGATGAGTGTTCCCCTTTCCCCACAACCTCTCCAGCACTTGGTATCATTTGTTTTCTTGATCCTAGCCAGTCTTATTGGAGTAAGATGATATCTTAAAGTGGTTTTCATTTGCATTTCCTTAATGATTAGTGATGTTGAACAGTTCTTGAGGTGTTTCTCAGACATCTCTAATTCCTCACTTGTGAAGTCTCTGTTCAGTTCTTTGCTCCATCTATTGAGTGGATCATTTGTTTTCTTTTTTCTTTGTTTTTTGAGTAGTTTATATATTTTGGAAATCAATGCTTTGTCAGATGTATCTGCAGTGAAGGTTTCCTCCCACTCTGTGGGATTTCTCTTCAGTTTCTTGATTGTTTCTTTTGATGTACAGAAGCTTTTGAGTTTGATGAGGTCCCATTTGTCAATTGTCGACCTTAATTCTTGTGCAGCTGCTGTCTGATTTAGGAAGTCTTTTCCTACGCCTATGTCTTGTAGTCTGCTGCCAACTTTTTCTTCTATCACCTTCAGAGTTTGGGGTTTCACGTTGAGGTCTTTAATCCATCTGGAGTTGACTTTTGTACAGGGCGAGAGGTAGGGGTTTAATTTCATTCTTCTACAAGTGGTGATCCAGTTTTGCCAACACCACTTGCTGAAGATGCTGTCTTTTCTCCATTGTGGCTTCTTGGTCCCCTTGTTAAATATGAGATGGCTGAAATTGTTTGTGCTCAGATTTGGATCTTCAGTTTTGTTCCATTGGTCAACAGGTCTGTTTTCGTGCCAGTACGAGGCTGTTTTTATGACTATAGCCCTGTAGTATAGTTTGAAGTCTGGTATAGAGATCCCCCCTGTGTAGCTCTTTTCACTCAGGGTTGTTTTGGCTATTCAGGGTCTTTTATTTATCCAAATGAATTTAAGGACTTTTGTTTCCAAGCCTGTGAAGAAACTCTTGGGGATTTTGATTGGGATTGCATTAAATCTATACAAGAGTTTCGGTGAGTTCCAGTCCTTTCTAAACTTGTTATGTAAGTCAATTAAAATTTCATATAAGTTGATTTAGTTATTGAGAAAATGAACAAGCTATGATTTATTTGTAAAGAGATAGGAATAAAGACAGACATAACAGAGAACCTAGAAGTCAATTCACAGAGCTCTAATGAGTTAGGTTGAGGCAAAGGTGTAAAAATAATTGAGGAGAATCGTCTTTCTCACAAGTAGTGCTGGAACAATTGGATATATAATCATAAAGATGAACACTGGGGGCTGGAGAGATGGCTCAGCAGTTAAGAGCACCAACTGCTCTTGAACTGTCTTTAACTCCGGTTCCAGGGGAATCCAATGCCCTCTTCTGACCTCCGTGGCATTGCACAACATGGGTGCGCCAACCTACATTCAGACAGTACACCCATATACATAAAAAATAATAAATAAAAAAATTAAAAAAAGTTGAACATTGAATGAAACCACTTTGTACAAAAGTTAACAAAAAGGACTCGGGGACATAAATGTAAAATGTTAAGTTATAAAACTTTTAGAAAATAAAGAATAATATTTGTGAATTTGAGGCCAGGTAAATAAATTCTTAGACTTGATATGGAAAATATGATCTATGAAGAGAAAATTTGATAAATCACACCTCATTCAAATGAGCGACCATATTTTAAAACAGAGAAGCTACAAAATGGAGAAAATGTTCGCGAGTCCCACATACAACAAATCACTAGTATAGAGAAAATCTAAAGAATTATTAATACCCAACACAACAGATCCAGTCATTTCAATTAGGAAATGGGGAAATATGCTGTGTAGAGTGTTATGCACCTGCACACCTACCTGCTTACCACCTGCTGAACAGGCTTAACCTGTTCTCGGAAGTTACCATGGCAACAGCTGAGTCAGTGACCTGGGCCAATGATCAACACCTGGCAAGTGAATGGAAGGAGCAGAGATGAATATATATGTCCTGTATATATATATCCTATATATATATCTATATATAGATAGATATAGATATATAGATATAAATATCTATCTATATATAGATATATCTCTATCTATATATATATCTATATATATCTATATATATCTATATATAGGATATATCCTATATATATAGATATATATATATCCTATATCCTATATATATCCTATATATATATCCTATATATATATATATATGTATCCCATATATATATATATTTTTTTTTTTCCCCTGATTAAATGAGTCTGCAGGAGCTCATAATCTGCCTGCTTTCCACCCAACTCCTGATGTCTCCACTGCCTACTCACTCCCATTTCTCGGCTGTGACCCAGACTTCTCTGGGCTGGCCCAGAGGAGGTTACAACATCTGGTGTCCAACTTGGTCTTTGACCCCCTGGCGTTTATGAGCGGCCCCCCCCCCCGCATTTATTACCCACCCCCTGTGTTTGAGAGACACCTCCTTTGCAATTCGGTGAGTGGACCCCACAAAATCTACGATCCCCCAGTATTTATGAGACGCCCTTTTTGTTTTATGTGCTTATGGCTGTGCAAGAGTGAATGTGTGGTCCCCTTCCCTTCACTTTCAATTCATTTGTCGTCCTATTTCTTCATTGCTAGGGAGGTACACGCTGCTGCGCCACATAGCATTGGCTGCTCCAGTCTTGGTTTGGCCCTGCAAGTCTGCATAAGAGGTGATCCACTCAGGACTCAGAACTTGGCCCTCTGTATATAAAGAGGTGCCACTCCGGAGACATCAGAGACATCAAGTGGACATACTGCCAAGGGGGTAACGGTTGGAAGCTCTCTGATAAGCACAAGACACTTTTGGATCCCACACACACTCTTCCTGGTGGTGCACTCCCTTAATCCTAGCACTCTGGAGGCAGAGGCAGGCAGATTTCTGTGAGTTCAAGGCCAGCCTGGTCTATAGAGTAAGTTATAGGACAGCTGGGCCTATAAGCAGTCCCTGTCTCAAAAAAAAATGATGTATGACCAGAGACAGAAGTCCACGGGCCTTTCCACTTCCAATGAGCATCTCATTGTCTGTCAGGAACTCTGAGGTGCAGGTTGTGACGGTGACTTATGTGAACTGCTGACTCATGGGAAGTAGGGTTAGAGACAACTATCTCCATATCTCCTGGACGGAACAATAAATACTAGGAGCAAAAGGCTGAGAAGGCAAGAAAATTGGCACATGGGAGAAGATGGAGATGGAAAGACTGTGGTAAAAGGCCTCCCATGTATAGAGTGTCGGGTGCATGTCTTGAGAAAGAGGCCAGTGTTGGTGGTGCACACTGGTAGGATATGCTGAAGAGGCAGAGGCAGGAGGATATGGAGTTTGAGGCCAGCCTGGACTACATATTTAACCCCCACATCTTCTGGACCCTGCCAATTTATGGCCACTCACCACGAATGACCATCAAGCTCGATGGCTTGCCCATTAAGGGTATTGTGGACACTGGGGCCAATGTCACTATAATCCACTCCAATGATGCGGCCTTCTCCACCTGGAGCTTCACCTCTGGCCCACCCATTAAGGGCACCGGTGGCCAACAGTCCACCCGACAAACTGTGTGATATCGTTTGGGAGGACTATGATGGTAATTCTGACACCATTAGGCCCCTCTTGCTGAAGTCCCCTGTACCCTTTGGGGTAGGAACATTCTGTTCAGTACGGGTGCCACCCTTACAATTGATGATGGTACCCTCTTCAAGGATGTTATTGGCAAAGACAAATGTGGATTTTCAAGGAGGAATAACTCCTTCTCTGCTACAGACCACGACCCCCAATTCTAAGGGCCACTGCTCTCCTGACTCCTCCCCTCAAGTGGGATAACATGGACCCCAACTGGGTTGAGTAGTGGCCCATCCTTGAACCTAAATTGTCCATTCTTAAATACCTGGTAGATGAACAACTTGCACTAGGACATATTGAACCCTCCCTTAACCCCTATAATACCCCTATCTTTGTCATTAAGAAGAAATCTGGTAAATATAGACTCTTGCAAGACCTCAGACAAATTAATCTACATATGAAAAAGATGGGCTCCACTCAATGAGGCCTTCCCCACCCCAGTTGCATTCCCCCTGAATGGCACATTGCAGTCATTGACCTCAGGACTGCTTCTTTAGTGTTCCTCTGGCTGAACAAGATCACCCTTATTTTGCCTTTTCCATCTGGGAATCTAACATACATGAACTGGCCAAAAGATATCAATGGGAGGTCCTGCCTCAAGGCATGAAAAACAGTCCTACCATATGTCAAAATTTTGTGGCCTCCGCCTTCCACATTTTACCATTGTCCTGTAAATACCTACATTACATGGAGGACATCCTCCTGGCCCACCCTTCTCCCTCTGAACTTAAAGTTCTCCTTTGCAATTTGATTTCTTCTTTACAGTCCCTCAACCTTCACATTTTGCCTGACAAGTTACAACTTACACAGCCCTATAAGTTTCTAGGCTTCCACGTCTCTAAATCTGTCAAGCCCCTTAACCCTCACATCCACTTCAAGGACAAGTACTCCCTTATTGATCTCCAAAAACTCGGTTGCAATATCAATTGACTCAAACCTTTTCTCCCAATACCCCATGGAAGATTCAAACCCCTGCTCTCCCTTTTAAAAGGAAGGCGATCCCCCCTCTGAAGTAATTGATATCACTCCCCAAGCAAGATCCGTGATTGATGACATCAATATCCGCTTTGTCTGCCCTATCCACAGACCGTTTTCAACCTGATAAACCCGTAGCTGTTCTTGTCCTGGGGACTGTAGGGGGGTCCTTGGGGTAATTTGGCAAAACGGTCCTCTTTCCTGGCTTTACCCCTCATGAAGTGACTGCTGCAAGTGACTCCCTTTGTTGAGACCCTCCTCCTTCTTGCGTTCAAAGGTCGATCCTATTGCAACCGAATCTACCATACTGAACCTGATGGGATTATTCTGCCACTCCCTATCTCCAAAATTAATTTCCTATGGAGAGACAGTTCCCTATGTCAAATTCTTATGTGGGGTTACTCTGGTATTCTTGACAACCACTTTCCATGTGATAAGAGATTGCAGGTCCTTCCATTACTTACTGTTGATTTCCAATCACACTCCTTCCCTAAATCCCAGCCCATCCCCCATGTTCCTACAGCCTTTATGGACACCAACAAAAACAACTTCTGGTTTATTCTCTACTCCAACAATGACCCTATTTGCTTTCTCCACTCTAATCCTGGATCTGTTCAACTTGGTGAGCTCCTTGTGATCACCCAAGCCCTCTTCTCTGCACAAGATACCCCATTGAATATTTTCTCTGACAGTCGATACGAAGTACAGGCTCTCAAGTCCCTCCCTTTCTCCACCATAAATGTCTCCAATTCCCCTTTGGATGTCACTCTGCTCGCTATCAAGGATAACCTTGAGCACTGTGCCTGTCCTTGGTTCATTGAACATGTTTGCTCCCACACAGGCCTGCAGGTTGCCATTGCTGAGGGCAATGCTGGGGTCTATTCCCTTATATATCTGCACATCTACACCCCCTGGAACAGGCCTGTGCACTCCATCAGTGTTTCCATCTCTCCCCATGGTCACTTCACCATCTATACCCCGAGTTCTCTCTCTCCCCATGTAAGCACCTTTCCCATTCCTGCACAGCATGCACCCCCTTGACCCCACTGCGCCCCCTCCAGCACTCCAGTGTTAACCCTCACAGTCTCGCCCCTAACTCTTTATGGCAAACAGACGTCACGTACATTCCAACCCTTGGTAAACTTAAATATGTCCATGGTAACTCTTGACACTTTCTCCAGGTTTATTTATGCTGTTCCTCTGTTAGGTGAAACCTTGTCCCACACCATCAAGGCATTGATAATGGCCATGCTACTCATGGGGTTTCCTTGGGAACTCAAAACTGACAATGGTCCAGCATATACTTCTGGTCCCTTCAATGCCTTTCTTTCCTCTTGGAACCTTAAACACTCCACTAGTATTCCATATAATCCTCAGGGCCAGGCTATCATTGAGCAATCTAATTACTGTATCAAGGAGCATCTCTCTAGACTCAGGCCCTTCCCCTCCCCTATGTATCTCCACCTCCTTCTTACAGAGACCCTCTTTATGCTCAACTTCCTTATGTTTGACCAGCATGGAATTTCACCAGCTTATAAGCATTGGGGATTCTTTTCCCACCCCGCCCCCTCCCTCTCATCAGATGGTAGGACCCTTTGTCCTCAGAATGGAGGGCCTCGGCCCCCTATTAACACAAGGCTGAGGCTTTGCTTGTATGTTTCCAGAATCCTCTGGGAAGCCGCTGTGGGTGCCCTGGAAAAATGTTCAACTCTGTTTGGACACAGACTCTTTTTTTTTTTTTTTTTTTTTTTTTTTTTTTTTTTTGTCTGTTGAGACGGGTCTCCTTGTAGTCCCAGCTGTCCTGGAACTCACTCTGTAACCAGGCTGGCCTTGAACTCGCCACAAAGATCCGCCTGCCTCTGCCTCCCAATGCTTAGGATTAAAGGGCGTGCGCCACCACGCCCGGCGGACACAGACTCTTGATCCTCATGGCAGCCATGGTTTGCTACAGGAGGAGGGGGGCGGGCCCTCCAGGAAGCCACTTAGGTGCCCTCAGAAAAACATTCGAGAAGAAGGAGATCCAACTTTTCGTGCTTTGTGTTTATGGTGACTGTCTTCCATGTGTCTAAGATTCATGTAGCTGTGTTCTTCCTGCATCTAAGTTTTTGTGTGCATAGGGTGTGTCTAGTCTTCTCTGGGTGTAAGTCTTTGTGTGTGTTTGGCAGTCATTGTAATTGTCTCATTTGGTTCTGTCAAACAAAGTGGCCACTTCAAGTTTCCATCCTTTATGTGCATCAGAATTATTGTTCTTGACATGCCAGACTACATATGCATGTGCAAACTTTAAAATATGGATACTTAAAAATGCATTTAAAAGCCAAAAATTTGAATACTGTAGATATCTTTTTATCAAATGTTTACTACTTGTTTTGTGTGCTCAACTAAAGTCAGGCAGTTGAATACATGACCAGTCTATTTAAATGATTTTTTTGTTACTAGGTTTGGTCCAAGATGTGGGCCATCCTTCGACCCCTGCCCTTGTCACTTGGGGCCTTCTCAGCCTTTTTGTCCTCCCTCCTCTTCAGCATGTCCTGCTGGTGTGTGCCACCCCCACCACCGGCCTCTTGTTCTTCTCCTCAGGTGCCTGATCCATTTTGCCCAGGGCCAGTAATGCGTTATTGAGACCACAGCTCAGGTCCTGACTGCTGTCATCAACAGAGGCTCTCATCAAGCCCTTTCCTGATGACATAGTTTGTGTTTGGCTCTCTGCCATTTATGACTCTGTGAGGGTAAACCCCCATGTTTCTACTCCCACCGAGACAAACTGATCCTAGCCTCTTCCCTCAGTGGCTGGTTAGTCAATGACAGGTAAGACCTGTTAACAGGACAACCTAAGGCAGGCCCAGTCAAATACTAGAATGCTAGAGTGGGGTGACAGTCTGAGCTATGCAACTGTTTGTAGTTCTCTTTAAAACAAACGGGTGGAAATGTTGTAGAGTGGTACGCACCTGCACACTGGTGTGCTTACTGCTTCGCCTGCCGAACAGGTTTAACCTGTTTCTGAGTTAACATGGCAACAGCTGACAGTGACCTGGCATTGTTCCAAGGAGGGAGCAGAGACGAAAGTATAATATATATATATATCTATATATATATATATATTATATATATATATTCATATATTCTCCCCTCCCAGATTAAAGGAGTCTGCAGGTGCTCACCGATCTGCCTGCCTTTCCAACCAACTCCTGGTGTCTGTGTGCTGACTCTGCCATCTACTTCACCCCCATTCTCGGCCCTGACCCAAACTTCTCTGGTGGCCCAGAGGAGGTTACAACAATATGCCAAGGGATGGCTGACACATTTTGTATATTTGCAATAGAACACTACTTGTGAATCTAGAAGACCAAAAGAATTATAATGATTGAAAGAGGCCAGAGGCTAGACTATATAATTCAATTTAGACACTATAGAATAGGAAAGAACAATCTGTCATCATGGAAATTAGAGTGGCTGCTTGGCATTGTGGGTATGATAGTCTGGGATGGGGTTTAAGGGAACCTTCTTTTTTTGCAAAAACTTAGATCATTTTCAGTGTGGATGATGTCGCTATGTGCATTGGCCGATATTTGTGATATTTGTGATCTATGCATGTCATCTTATGTAATTTACATCTCAAATAAAAACAGAAAAACAAAACAGACAAGAAAAAAAAGTGAATTTCATGTAAATGAAAATAAAGTTCAAATTTCTCTGTCTCTTTTTTTTAGACAACCACCCCAGCTTCTACATTACGTGTAACTTCTTGTCCTTCAGGATTGTAACTTTTGTGCTTTTTTGCCAATTAGCCTTCGAGTAACCTGTTCCTGTCAACACTCCATTCCCTGCCCTGGTTTATTTCTGTTTTGCGCTGGGCAGACTTGGTATTCATTTTAGCTTTCCTTTTTGTTTTCTTTCTGAGTCTAGTGGTCTGGGCATGATGATGCAGGCAGACCTTGCAGGCTTCAAGAGTCAGAGTTGCTCTCAGCTCTGACAGGCTCACAGCTATTCTGCTCTCCTCAGGAAAGAGAAAGTCTATCTAAGGAATCGAGGCCAGCAGCTACCAATATTTACTTTCAGCCAAGGTTCCATGCAAGCCCTGATTTGATACCTATATCAGGTGTAATTGGATGAGGGAAAGAGGACAGGAAGGAAAACCAGAAGACTCCAGACCCAACATGACATATTCCTAAATAGTTTCCTTTGAAATACACTCCTACTCTTCTCAAAAATAGTTTCCCAGGACTGTGGTTTTGAAGGCTCTTAAAACAGACTAGCTTTAGCATAAAGTATTATAGAAATAGCACAAGCTGTATAACAAGAAACAAAAATGTTCAAATTCTAGATCATCAACTTACTACATACAAGTCTTTGGGGAAATTAATCAACACATGGCTTCAGTTTTTACATTTGTCAATCTAGCATGGAACTGAAAGGGTTGGCATTAGGAGTTAAATGTTTTTTTTAATTTTTTTTAAACTTAATTTATTTTGTATGTGTTTGAGTATACTTGTCTGCATGTAGGTTTGTGTACCCATGTCGTGCAATGCTGTGGAGGTCAGTAAGAGGGTCTCGGATTCCCCTGAACTAGAGTTCTCCTGGAATTGGAGTTGCAGACGGTTCTTAGCTGCCATGTAGGTGCTGGGGATCAAACCCGGGTCCTCTGCCAGAAAGCAGCCAGTGCTCTTAACCCTAGGTATCTATCTCTCCAGCCCAGAGTTAAATGTTTAATCTTGGTAAAGCATCTATCTGCTATTGTTGCACACACTGTATGTCTTTTCATGTACACATCTGTTCCATTCAGTAATTCATTTTATTAATTACTTCAATGCTACTTTGTTCCTTTTGAGTTTATGCCTATATGTTTATGAGTGTGCATTGTGCTGTGCATAATCGTGTATGTACACGTGCATGTGTAGGCCACAGGACAATCTGGGTGTTGTTCCTCAGGTGCCATCCACTTTTCTTTGAGACCAGGTCTCTTCTCACTGGCCTGGATTTCCCACAATAGTCTATGTTAGCAGTCTTGCAAGCCCCAGTACCTACCACCCTCCAACTCTGAAATTACATTTTTACATGGACTCTGGGGATTTAATGCAAGTTCTCATGCTTGCAGGGCATGCACTTTACCTAGTGAGCTATCTCTCAGTTCCTATATATTTCTGAGAAAGTATATTGAGTGCTTAGTATATGCTAAGTAGTGTTTCAGGATGTAGCATGAATATAGCGTACTTATCTTCTGCAATTTACATTTGATTTGTGGAGGCAGACAGTAAACAATAAGTGCATTAGCAGGATGTCTGACGACATAGAAAGAGCTACAAAGAGAGTAAGGCCAGCAAGGGCGGGGAAAGAGGGGGCAGGTGCTATTTTTATCAACTCCCCCATCCCTTTCTTACGATTACAATCTAATAAAGACCTAATGAGGGAGTAATCTGCTAGAAATCTGTGACTTCTTTCTCCCTAGAATGATTACCAAAATTCTAACTCATCAGGCACACTGATCTCATTCAATGGGTGAATGGATTTAGATCAGATATGTACAGTTTCTTTCTTCTTCTTTTTAAAACACATTTTATTTTTCTTTGCATTTCGTACACACATATGATAGATATATAATTAATTTTGAACATATCTACTCACAACTCCTTCCAGAACTCCCTATGACATGCCCCTCCCAAGTTCATGTTCTCTTTCTTATAACCACGGACTCCACTTAGTGCTGCCCTTATGGGTGGATTTAGGGTTATCCACTGGAGTGCACACAGCCTACCAAGGGCCACATCCTTTAAGGAAACTGACACTCCCTCCCCAGCAGTCTTTAACTCCCAATAGCTCCTCAGCTGGAAATGTCTTTGTGATCTCCTCTCCTCTCCATGTTGTACTTGTGACCTGCTTGATCTTGCTCAGGCCTTGCCCAGGTGACCATAGCTGCTGGGTTCAAGAGAACAACAGCTTTGTCATGTTCAGAAGATGCTGCACAGTGGTCCTCTCTAGTCACTGGCTCTTACAGTCTCTTCCCATCTCCTCCATGATAGAACATACATGTTTCTTAGAAACTTTCTCCTATAAAGTCTATCAATAACTATATGGAGTACTTGCAAAATCGTTGGTATTGATATAATAAATAATAATTTATGGAAGTCCAGATGCAAAGGGAACATTTGTGTGAAGATTGGAGAATCCTTACCACTTTTCTGGTCAAAAGAAGAAAAGTAGAGATGAGTGAGAGAGCCAAGGCTCCTGCAGTTGTTTATAAATTTGTGTTTTAGCTGATAAGTTCAGACTACAAAACTGCACATATTTACTGTGATACATATATAATGTTTTAAAATATTTTATTATTAAATTTTATTTTACATGTTGTAAACTTTGCCATTTGACACAATTAAGCGTCAAATTAAACCAAATCAAAAAGCACAAAAGCCAGGTTTATTGAGAAATGTAACTCTCTGGTGCACTAGTCCTGGGGTAAAGGGGCCAGAGGAGTCACAACCCTCAGGCTAGGGTTGGGAGTTTTTATAGGCAAGAGAGGGAGATGGTGACACGTTAGTATAGTATTGCAATGTTGCCTTATTAAGCCAGTTTAGAGGCCTGTGGGTGGAGTTTAGGGCTGGTGGTCACTTTGGAATCCAGAACTAGGTGATGTCTCCATCTGGCTACTTTCCTGGGTTTTTCACGAGCTTGGGCTTCTGTGGGAAAAGAAGGGTGTGGGACCTTCTGATCCATGCCATCTTGTCTTTTTTGTCCTGATTCCTTCAGCCTAACATCCCAGACTCTTAGGGTATAGGGGCACTGACTCAGAATCTAACTACTTCTGGCTGAGTGAGGCATCGAAGAATTAGAGGGAGTGAGGCATAGGCGGGGCTGTAGGGACCCGGTGTAGGACTGCAGGAGCATCTGGTGCATGGTCACTCTGGAGATTGCAAGAATGCGTTCCTGGATGAAAGGAAGGAGACAAGGTGTAAAGAGAAAAAAATAAGCAAATGATTATTACTGGTCCTAGGAAAGGGGCTAGCCAGGTGAAGACAGGAGACTGCCAAGGAGCCAAACAAAGGAAGACATGGGCTGACTGGTCTGGTAAAGTTTATCCGACAGATTTCAGAGTGCAGGCCAGTTATGCTGACATAATAGCAGCACTTCTCTCTCAGGAATGGGCATACTTCTCCTTTATCTCCTGTGATGTGATCCAGTCCCCTCCGATTCTGTAGGGCTCACCTGGGCGAAGAAAGTGATTTGACTTTGTTGAGGAAGCCATTGGACTCTGCTGTGTTAATCCATGCACTTTGGAGCCAAGCAGTCGACTTTTTGGATATGACTGCTGAGTATACCCTAGCACCGTGCACCTGGCCTGGTTGCTAAGTAAATGATGACACCAATGCAATACCTGTAAGTGGGGAGCGAGAATTTTCCCGGTGTGACCAGGTCAGAGGAGTCTGCTGGTAGGGGAGGAGAGCTTGGAAAACTCGGCCTTTCCATAGTGTTAAATCGGGCACCAGTGACACTGGCAGGCATAAAGAAGGGGAGGTGAAAGGTAAGTTTTTTGAGAGGGTACCATCACACCAGAACCCCCTGGGGGGAGGGTGCCCAAGTAGGGTCCAAGGTGGTATTGATTCTGTTACATAGGGAGCATGGCCCTGAATACTGAATGGAAAGCTTTGATTGTCCAGGGGATCTCAGAAGAGGGGAACCCCTGATATGAGGATTAACCAGGCTTGGGAGGCAGCAGTTAGAGTAGTGAAGGGGCAGGGTAAAGGGACCGTGGCAAAGGGAGGGAGGCCTAATGTAGCACAGAGAAAACAGCTGCTGAAATTAGAATCTGTAAGGTTAAATAGGGCTGCCCCTTCGTGCACTAGCTTCAGCCATGAGAAGGAGGTCTTATTTTGGGGACCTTTGGATTTTCTGTGTCGGAGGGACTCCTCTTGATTGTTTGATTGTTTCAGTGAGGGTGGAAGGAGACTCTGACTTAGGACCTAAAGATCTTAATTTCCCCAAAAGGGTATGAGGCAGCACTGGATGCTATAAACCTTCTGACTCGCCTGTGGCCCACCGTGCATCCCAAGGGTCTTTTGTGTTGATGAAGTAGGGCGACCTATCATCTGATGTAGTAAGGCGCTATTCAGGGCAGCTGTGATCATGTGGCCTTGGCAGCAAGTTTTTGTACCATGGGTTCCTCCCATCCTGAAACTTTCCAGGCTAGGTTCATGTATTATGCAACCCAACCAGGGGAAGCCACCGTTCTCCCTAACCCACTGGGTGAGGAAATCCCCCCTTACCTGGTTGAATGTGAAGCATACTGCAGGGGGAACAGTGGAGAATGGAGGGGCAATATGGAGGTACCCATAGACCAACGTTGGGGGGTGCAGTTAAGGTCTGGAAGGGGGATGCTGACTCGGGTGTGCAACCCTGAGGGTTGCAATCCACCTGGCTGGAGAGGCTCATGCTGACTGTGTTCCACTCACTGCTGTTTGGTAAAACGTAGAAGCGCCGAGGAGGTTGGTGCGCAGTGGCCCATTGAGTTGGGAGAAGGTTAGGGGACAAAAGTATAGGACCCTGGGGAATAAATGAGTATCCGAGTGCCTGGTGCTTGTAGTGGCAGCGGCAGCAGAGAAAGGCTACGATCCAGAAGAGAAAGGAGGCAAAGGAATAGGCACATAAACATGGAAGCACTAAGACCTGACCACTCAGACCTGTCCCTCAGCACTTCCGGAAAATCTGACGGTGGTGGGTCTCAATCGCTGGACAGACCATCCATCCTGCATGGGACTCCTTGTTGGAGGGTCGAGTCGGAAAGGTGATATCAGCACTGGTGTTCCAGAAGCTTGGCAGACAAGGGAGTGGTGAGGACCATGGTGTGGGTCCTGTCCACCAAGGCTCAGAGATTTAGGAAATAACTAGTTGAGAAGTACCTGGTGCCCAGGAGGGAGGGGAGGCAGGTCAGTCTTAGCAGGGCCCCCTAGTGTGGGGGAGAGCGCAGAGAGTGTTTGTGTGGAAGCAGAGGAAGGAACACAGAGAGAGAGAAGTAGGTAGGTAGCCAGCCAGTGGGGTGTGGGGTCACCGCCGGGATTTGTGGCAGGGCCCCACTTAATCCTAGCACTACCCATGTTGAAAGATTGCGCAGGAAAGCAAAACATGTGTAGGCAGGTTGAGGCTCAAATGCAGAGAGAGAGTTTATTCCAACATGTCCGCTTAAATATCCATCATGACTCATTCTTCAGGGCCCAATGCTATAATCTTTTCGTCATTACACTCCACCCCATGGGATGTGGCCAGGGAGTACCATTGGCTTTAGAGCCCACCCCATGGGTGTGGCCAGGAGTACCTTTGGCCCTCCATCTAACTAACTAGAATCCAACCCACCTAACTAAGCTTTCCCACATCTCACCCTTTCAATTTTTCTGAGATGCAGGGGAGCCCATGGGTGAGGCTAACAACCCAAAGGAACCTGAGTTTTAAATAACCAGCTGCTCAAGCCTGTTTTGGCAGTGGGGGGCAGGTCAGATGTGAAACTTTATTTTCACACAAAATCCCAACCATGAAGTACGCTGATTGTCAAGCATAAGCAATAAAAGAACATTCACATAAAGTATTATAGAAATAGCACAAGCTGTATAACAAGAAACAAAAATGTTCAAATTCTAGATCATCAACTTACTACATACAAGTCTTTGGGGAAATTAATCAACACATGGCTTCAGTTTTTACATTTGTCAATCTAGCATGGAACTGAAAGGGTTGGCATTAGAGTTAAATGTTTTTTTAATTTTTTTAACTTAATTTTATTTTGTTATGTGTTATGAGTATACTTCTGATGTAGGTTTGTGTACATGTCGTGCAATGCTTGTTGCGAGGTTAGAAGAGGGTCTCGGTTCCCCTGGAACTTAGAGTTCTCCTGGAAGGGAGTGCAGCGTTCTTAGCGCATGTAGCGTTGCTGGGGATTCCAAAACCCGGGTCCTCTGCAGAGCAGGCCAGTGCTCTTAACCCCATAGGCTATTCTCTCCAGCCCAGAGTTAAATGTTTAATCTTGGTAAAGCATCTATCTGCTATTGTTGCACACACTGTATGTCTTTTCATGTACACATCTGTTCCATTCAGTAATTCATTTATTAATTACTTCAATGCTACTTTGTTCCTTTTGAGTTTATGCCTATATGTTTATGAGTGTGCATGTGGCTGTTGAAATCGTTGTATTGTACACGTGCATGTGGAGGCCACAGACATCCTTGGGTGTGTTCCTCAGGTGCCATTCCACTTTTCTTTGAGACAGGTCTCTCTCACTGGCCTGGATTTCCCACAATAGTCTATGTTAGCAGTCTTGCAAGCCCCAGTACCTACCACCCTCCAACTCTGAAATTTACATTTTTACATGGCTCTGGGGATTTAATTGCAAAGTTCTCATGCTTGCAGGGCATGCACTTTACCTAGTGAGCTATCTCTCAGTTCCTATATATTTCTGAGAAAGTATATTGAGTGCTTAGTATATGCTAAGTAGTGTTTCAGGATGTAGCATGAATATAGCGTACTTATCTTCTGCAATTTACATTTGATTTGTGGAGGCAGACAGTAAACAATAAGTGCATTAGCAGGATGTCTGACGACATAGAAAGAGCTACAAAGAGAGTAAGGCCAGCAAGGGCGGGGAAAGAGGGGGCAGGTGCTATTTTTATCAACTCCCCCATCCCTTTCTTACGATTACAATCTAATAAAGACCTAATGAGGGAGTAATCTGCTAGAAATCTGTGACTTCTTTCTCCCTAGAATGATTACCAAAATTCTAACTCATCAGGCACACTGATCTCATTCAATGGGTGAATGGATTTAGATCAGAATGACAGGTTTCTTTCTTCTCTTTTAAAACCATTTTATTTTTTCTTTTGAGCATTTCGTACACACATATATAGATATATAATTAACTTTTGAACATATCTACTCACAACTCCTCCCAGACTCCCTATGACATGCCCCTCCCAAGTTCATGCTTCTCTTCTTTATAACCCCGGACTTTCCACTTAGTGCTGCCCTTATGGGTGGATTTAGGGTTATCCACTGGAGTGCACACAGCCTACCAAGGGCCACATCCTTTAAGGAAACTGACACTCCCTCTCCCAGCAGTCTTTAACTCCCAATAGCTCCTCAGCTGGAAATGTCTTTGTGATCTCCTCTCCTCTCCATGTTGTACTTGTGACCTGCTTGATCTTGCTCAGGCCTTGCCCAGGTGACCATAGCTGCTGGGTTCAAGAGAACAACAGCTTTGTCATGTTCAGAAGATGCTGCACAGTGGTCCTCTCTAGTCACTGGCTCTTACAGTCTCTTCCCATCTCCTCCATGATAGAACATACATGTTTCTTAGAAACTTTCTCCTATAAAGTCTATCAATAACTATATGGAGTACTTGCAAAATCGTTGGTATTGATATAATAAATAATAATTTATGGAAGTCCAGATGCAAAGGGAACATTTGTGTGAAGATTGGAGAATCCTTACCACTTTTCTGGTCAAAAGAAGAAAAGTAGAGATGAGTGAGAGAGCCATGAGGCTCCTGCAGTTTGTTTCATAATTTGGTATCTGTTTTGAAGCTATAAGTTCAGTGACTCAAAAATGCCATAGTTACTGTTCCATACCATAAGCTACTATATCGTTTTAAAAAATATTTTCATATAAATTTTTTTTTTTTTATTTTTTTATAATTTTATATGTATATTTACTTATATATGAAACGGTGCCCACTGACAAATCAAAAAGCAACAAAAGCCAGGTTTTATTGAGAATAATCTGTGGAACTCTCAGGTGCGTCCACTAGTCCTGGGGTAAAGGGGCCAGAGGAGTCACAACCCTCAGGCTAGGGTTGGGCAGTTATTCTATAGGCAAGGAGGGGAAGCCATGGTGACACGTTAGTATAGTATTGCAATGTTGCCTTATTTTAATCAGTTTAGAGGCTGTGCTGGTGGAGTAGGCTGGTGGTCACTTTGGAATCCAGAACTAGGTGATGTCTCCATCTGGCTACTTTCCTGGGTTTTTCACGAGCTTGGGCTTCTGTGGGAAAAGAAGGGTGTGGGACCTTCTGATCCATGCCATCTTGTCTTTTTTGTCCTGATCCTTCAGGCCTAACATCCCAGACTCTTTAGGGTATAGTGGCACTGACTCAGATCTAACTACTTCTGGCTGAGGTGAGGCATCGAAGAATTAGAGGGAGTGAGGCATAGGCGGGGCTGTAGGGACCCGGTGTAGGACTGCAGGAGCATCTGGTGCATGGTCACTCTGGAGATTGCAAGAATGCGTTCCTGGATGAAAGGAAGGAGACAAGGTGTAAAGAGAAAAAAATAAGCAAATGATTATTACTGGTCCTAGGAAAGGGGCTAGCCAGGTGAAGACAGGAGACTGCCAAGGAGCCAAACAAAGGAAGACATGGGCTGACTGGTCTGGTAAAGTTTATCCGACAGATTTCAGAGTGCAGGCTGTCTTTTTGAGACAGGGTCTCCTTGTAGTCCCAGCTGTCCTGGAACTCACTCTGTAGACCAGGCTGGCCTTGAACTCGCAAAGATCCGCCTGCCTCTGCCTCCCAAGTGCTAGGATTAAAGGCGTGCGCCACCACGCCCGGCGGACACAGACTCTTGATCCTCATGGCAGCCATGGTTTGCTACAGGAGAAGGGGGGGGGGCCCTCCAGGAAGCCACTGTAGGTGCCCTCAAAAAACATTCGAGAAGAAGGGAATCCAACCTTTTCATGCTTTGTGTTTATGGTGACTGTCCTTCCATGTGTCTAAGATTCATGTAGCTGTGTTCTTCCTGCATCTAAGTTTTTGTGTGCATAGGGTGTGTCTAGTCTTCTCTGGGTGTAAGTCTTTGTGTGTGTTTGGCAGTCATTGTAATTGTCTCATGTTGGTTCTGTCAAACAAAGTGGCCACTTCAAGTTTCCATCCTTTATGTGCACAGAATTATTTGTTTTGACATGCCAGACTACATATGCATGTGCAAACTTTAAAATATGGATACTTAAAAATGCATTTAAAAGCCAAAAATTTGAGTACTGTAGATATCTTTTTATCAAATGTTTACTACTTGTTTGCACATTAAACTAAAGTCCTAGGCAGTTGAACACATGACCAGTCTATTTAAATGACTTTTTTTGTTACCTAGGTCTGGTCCAAGATGTGGGCCATCTTCGACCCCTTTGCCCTTGTCACTTGGGGCCTTCTCAGCCTTTTTGTCCTCCGCTCCTCTTCAGCATGTCCTGCTGGTGTGTGCCACCACCACCGGCCTCTGTCTTCTCCTCAGGTGCCTGATCCATTTTGCCCAGGGCCAGTAATGCGTTATTGAGACCACAGCTCAGGTCCTGACTGCTGTCATCAACAGAGGCTCTTATCAAGTCCTTTCTGGATGACATAGTTCGCATTTGGCTCTCTGCCATTTATGACTCTCAGGGGGTAAACCCCCATGTTTCTACTCCCACCGAGACAAACTGATCCTAGCCTCTTCCCTCAGTGGCTGGTTAGTCAATGACAGGTAAGATCTTGTTAATCAGGACAACCTAAGGCAGGCCCAGTCAAATACTAGAATGCTAGAGGTGGGGTGAACAATGTCTGAGCTATGCACTGTTTGTAGTTCTCTTTAAAACAAACGGGTGGAAATGTGTAGAGTGTTACGCACCTGCACACTGGTGTGCTTACTGCTTCGCCTGCCGAACAGGTTTAACCTGTTCTCAGAAGTTACCATGGCAACAGCTGAATCAGTGACCTGGCATGTTCAAGGAGGGAGCAGAGACGAATATATATATATATATATTATATATATATATATATTATATATATATATTCATATATTCTCCCCTCCCAGATTAAAGGAGTCTGCAGGTGCTCACCATCTGCCTGCTTTCCAACCAACTCCTGGTGTCTGTGTGCTGACTCTGCCATCTACTCACCCCCATTTCTCGGCCCTGACCCAAACTTCTCTGGCTGGCCCAGAGGAGGTTACAACAATATGCCAAGGGATGGCTGACACATTTTGTATATTTGCAATAGAACACTACTTGTGAATCTAGAAGACCAAAAGAATTATAATGATTGAAAGAGGCCAGAGGCTAGACTATATAATTCAATTTAGACACTATAGAATAGGAAAGAACAATCTGTCATCATGGAAATTAGAGTGGCTGCTTGGCATTGTGGGTATGATAGTCTGGGATGGGGTTTAAGGGAACCTTCTTTTTTTGCAAAAACTTAGATCATTTTCAGTGTGGATGATGTCGCTATGTGCATTGGCCGATATTTGTGATATTTGTGATCTATGCATGTCATCTTATGTAATTTACATCTCAATATAAAAACAGAAAAACAAAACAGACAAGAAAAAAAGTGAATTTCAATGTAAATGAAAATAAAGTTCAAATTTCTCTGTCTCTTTTTTTTAGACAACCACCCCAGCTTCTACATTACGTGTAACTTCTTGTCCTTCAGGATTGTAACTTTTGTGCTTTTTTGCCAATTAGCCTTCGAGTAACCTGTTCCTGTCAACACTCCATTCCCTGCCTGGTTTATTTCTGTTTTGCGCTGGGCAGACTTGGTATTCATTTAGCTTTCCTTTTGTTTGTCTTTCTGAGTCTAGTGGTCTGGGCATGATGATGCAGGCAGACCTTGCAGGCTTCAAGAGTCAGAGTTGCTCTCAGCTCTGACAGGCTCACAGCTATTCTGCTCTCCTCAGGAAAGAGAAAGTCTATCTAAGGAATCGAGGCCAGCAGCTACCAATATTTACTTTCAGCCAAGGTTCCATGCAAGCCCTGATTTGATACCTATATCAGGTGTAATTGGATGAGGGAAAGAGGACAGGAAGGAAAACCAGAAGACTCCAGACCCAACATGACATATTCCTAAATAGTTTCCTTTGAAATACACTCCTACTCTTCTCAAAAATAGTTTCCCAGGACTGTGGTTTTGAAGGCTCTTAAAACAGACTAGCTTTAGCATAAAGTATTATAGAAATAGCACAAGCTGTATAACAAGAAACAAAAATGTTCAAATTCTAGATCATCAACTTACTACATACAAGTCTTTGGGGAAATTAATCAACACATGGCTTCAGTTTTTACATTTGTCAATCTAGCATGGAACTGAAAGGGTTGGCATTAGAGTTAAATGTTTTTTTTTTAATTTTTTTAAACTTAATTTATTTTTGTATGTGTATGAGTATACTGTCTGCATGTAGGTTTGTGTACCCATGTCGTGCAATGCTGTGGAGGTCAGAAGAGGGTCTCGGATTCCCCTGGAACTAGAGTTCTCCTGGAATTGGAGTTGCAGACGGTTCTTAGCTGCCATGTAGGTGCTGGGGATCAAACCCGGGTCCTCTGCAAGAGCAGCCAGTGCTCTTAACCCCTAGGCTATCTCTCCAGCCCAGAGTTAAATGTTTAATCTTGGTAAAGCATCTATCTGCTATTGTTGCACACACTGTATGTCTTTTCATGTACACATCTGTTCCATTCAGTAATTCATTTATTAATTACTTCAATGCTACTTTGTTCCTTTTGAGTTTATGCCTATATGTTTATGAGTGTGCATGTGCTGTTGCATAATCGTGTATGTACACGTGCATGTGGAGGCCACAGGACATCCTTGGGTGTTGTTCCTCAGGTGCCATCCACTTTTCTTTGAGACCAGGTCTCTTCTCACTGGCCTGGATTTCCCACAATAGTCTATGTTAGCAGTCTTGCAAGCCCCAGTACCTACCACCCTCCAACTCTGAAATTACATTTTTACATGGACTCTGGGGATTTAATGCAAGTTCTCATGCTTGCAGGGCATGCACTTTACCTAGTGAGCTATCTCTCAGTTCCTATATATTTCTGAGAAAGTATATTGAGTGCTTAGTATATGCTAAGTAGTGTTTCAGGATGTAGCATGAATATAGCGTACTTATCTTCTGCAATTTACATTTGATTTGTGGAGGCAGACAGTAAACAATAAGTGCATTAGCAGGATGTCTGACGACATAGAAAGAGCTACAAAGAGAGTAAGGCCAGCAAGGGCGGGGAAAGAGGGGGCAGGTGCTATTTTTATCAACTCCCCCATCCCTTTCTTACGATTACAATCTAATAAAGACCTAATGAGGGAGTAATCTGCTAGAAATCTGTGACTTCTTTCTCCCTAGAATGATTACCAAAATTCTAACTCATCAGGCACACTGATCTCATTCAATGGGTGAATGGATTTAGATCAGAATGTACAGTTTCTTTCTTCTCTTTTTAAAACACATTTTATTTTTTCTTTGAGCATTTCGTACACACATATATAGATATATAATTAATTTTGAACATATCTACTCACAACTCCTCCCAGACTCCCTATGACATGCCCCTCCCAAGTTCATGTTCTCTTTCTTATAACCCACGGACTCCACTTAGTGCTGCCCTTATGGGTGGATTTAGGGTTATCCACTGGAGTGCACACAGCCTACCAAGGGCCACATCCTTTAAGGAAACTGACACTCCCTCCCCAGCAGTCTTTAACTCCCAATAGCTCCTCAGCTGGAAATGTCTTTGTGATCTCCTCTCCTCTCCATGTTGTACTTGTGACCTGCTTGATCTTGCTCAGGCCTTGCCCAGGTGACCATAGCTGCTGGGTTCAAGAGAACAACAGCTTTGTCATGTTCAGAAGATGCTGCACAGTGGTCCTCTCTAGTCACTGGCTCTTACAGTCTCTTCCCATCTCCTCCATGATAGAACATACATGTTTCTTAGAAACTTTCTCCTATAAAGTCTATCAATAACTATATGGAGTACTTGCAAAATCGTTGGTATTGATATAATAAATAATAATTTATGGAAGTCCAGATGCAAAGGGAACATTTGTGTGAAGATTGGAGAATCCTTACCACTTTTCTGGTCAAAAGAAGAAAAGTAGAGATGAGTGAGAGAGCCAAGGCTCCTGCAGTTGTTTATAAATTTGTGTTTTAGCTGATAAGTTCAGACTACAAAACTGCACATATTACTGTGATACCATATAATGTTTTAAAAAATATTTTATTTATAAATTTTATTTTTACATGTGTAAAACTTTGCCATTGACACAATTAAGCCAAATTAAACCAAATCAAAAAGCACAAAAGCCAGGTTTATTGAGAAATGTAACTCTCTGGTGCACTAGTCCTGGGGTAAAGGGGCCAGAGGAGTCACAACCCTCAGGCTAGGGTTGGGAGTTTTTATAGGCAAGAGAGGGGAGATGGTGACACGTTAGTATAGTATTGCAATGTTGCCTTATTAAGCCAGTTTAGAGGCCTGTGGGTGGAGTTTAGGGCTGGTGGTCACTTTGGAATCCAGAACTAGGTGATGTCTCCATCTGGCTACTTTCCTGGGTTTTTCACGAGCTTGGGCTTCTGTGGGAAAAGAAGGGTGTGGGACCTTCTGATCCATGCCATCTTGTCTTTTTTGTCCTGATCCTTCAGGCCTAACATCCCAGACTCTTAGGGTATAGTGGCACTGACTCAGATCTAACTACTTCTGGCTGAGGTGAGGCATCGAAGAATTAGAGGGAGTGAGGCATAGGCGGGGCTGTAGGGACCCGGTGTAGGACTGCAGGAGCATCTGGTGCATGGTCACTCTGGAGATTGCAAGAATGCGTTCCTGGATGAAAGGAAGGAGACAAGGTGTAAAGAGAAAAAAATAAGCAAATGATTATTACTGGTCCTAGGAAAGGGGCTAGCCAGGTGAAGACAGGAGACTGCCAAGGAGCCAAACAAAGGAAGACATGGGCTGACTGGTCTGGTAAAGTTTATCCGACAGATTTCAGAGTGCAGGCCAGTTATGCTGACATAATAGCAGCACTTCTCTCTCAGGAATGGGCATACTTCTCCTTTATCTCCTGTGATGTGATCCAGTCCCCTCCGATTCTGTAGGGCCACCTGGGCTGAAGAAGTGATTTGACTTTGTTGAGAAGCCATTGACTCTGCTGTGTTATCCATGGCACTTTGGAGCCAAGCAGCGACTTTTTGGATATTGACTGCTGAGTATCCCATAGCACCTGCACCTGGCCTGGTTGCTAAGAATGATGACACCAATGCAATACCTGTAAGTGGGGGAGGAGAATTTCCCGGTGTGACCAGGTCAGAGGAGTCTGCTGGTAGGGGAGGAGAGCTTGGAAAACTCGGCCTTTCCATAGTGTTAAATCGGGCACCAGTGACACTGGCAGGCATAAAGAAGGGGAGGTGAAAGGTAAGTTTTTTGAGAGGGTACCATCACACCAGAACCCCCTGGGGGGAGGGTGCCCAAGTAGGGTCCAAGGTGGTATTGATTCTGTTACATAGGGAGCATGGCCCTGAATACTGAATGGAAAGCTTTGATTGTCCAGGGGATCTCAGAAGAGGGGAACCCCTGATATGAGGATTAACCAGGCTTGGGAGGCAGCAGTTAGAGTAGTGAAGGGGCAGGGTAAAGGGACCGTGGCAAAGGGAGGGAGGCCTAATGTAGCACAGAGAAAACAGCTGCTGAAATTAGAATCTGTAAGGTTAAATAGGGCTGCCCCTTCGTGCACTAGCTTCAGCCATGAGAAGGAGGTCTTATTTTGGGGACCTTTGGATTTTTCTGTGTCCAGAGGGACTCCTCTTGTTGTTTAATTGTTTCAGTGAGGGTGGAGGAGACTCTGACTTAGGACCTAAAGATCTTAATTTCCCCAAAAGGGTATGAGGCAGCACTGGATGCATAAACGTTTCTGACCACCCCTGTGGCCCACCGTGCATCCCAAGGGTCTTTTGTGTTGATGAAGTAGGGCGACCTATCATCTGATGTAGTAAGGCGCTATTCAGGGCAGCTGTGATCATGTGGCCTTGGCAGCAAGTTTTTGTACCATGGGTTCCTCCCATCCTGAAACTTTCCAGGCTAGGTTCATGTATTATGCAACCCAACCAGGGGAAGCCACCGTTCTCCCTAACCCACTGGGTGAGGAAATCCCCCCTTACCTGGTTGAATGTGAAGCATACTGCAGGGGGAACAGTGGAGAATGGAGGGGCAATATGGAGGTACCCATAGACCAACGTTGGGGGGTGCAGTTAAGGTCTGGAAGGGGGATGCTGACTCGGGTGTGCAACCCTGAGGGTTGCAATCCACCTGGCTGGAGAGGCTCATGCTGGACTGTGTTCCACTCACTGCTGTTTGGTAAACGTAGAAGCGCCGAGGGAGGTTGGTGCAGCAGTGGCCCTATTGAGTTGGGAGAAGGTTAGGGTGACAAAAAGTATAAGGACACCTGGGGATGAGTATCCGAGTGCCTGGTGCTTGTAGTGGCAGCGGCAGCAGAGAAAGGCTACGATCCAGAAGAGAAAGGAAGCAAAGGAATAGGCACGTAACATGGAAGCACTAAGACCTGACCACTCAGACCTGTCCCTCAGCACTTCCGGAAAATCTGACGGTGGTGGGTCTCAATCGCTGGACAGACCATCCATCCTGGATGGCGCCCTTTTGAGTCCGGAAAGGTGATATCAGCACTGGTGTTCCAGAAGCTTGGCAGACAAGGGAGTGGTGAGGACCATGGTGTGGGTCCTGTCCACCAAGGCTCAGAGATTTAGGAAATAACTAGTTGAGAAGTACCTGGTGCCCAGGAGGGAGGGGAGGCAGGTCAGTCTTAGCAGGGCCCCCTAGTGTGGGGGAGGCGAGAGAGTTGTTTGTGTGGGAGCAGAGGAAGGAACACAGGAGAGAGAAGTAGGGTAGGTAGCCAGCCAGTGGGGTGTGGGGTCACCGCCGGGATTTGTGGCAGGGCCCACTTAATCCTAGCACTACCCATGTGGAAAGCCTGCACAGGAAAGCATACCATGTGTAGGCAGGTGGAGGTTCAAACGCAGAGAGAGAGTTTATTCCAACATGTCCGCTTAAATATCCATCGTGACTCAATTCTCAGGGCCCAATGCTAAATCTTTTCGTCATTACACTCCACCCCATGGGTGTGGCCAGGGAGGTACCATTGGCTTAGAGCCCACCCCATGGGTGTGGCCAGGGAGGTACCATTGGCTTAGAACCCAACCCACCTAACTATGCTTTCCCACATCTCACCCTTTCAATTTTTCTGAGAGGCAGGGGAGCCCATGGGTGAGGCTAACAACCCAAAGGAACCTGAGTTTTAAATAACCAGCTGCTCAAGCCTGTTTTGAGTGCTAGGCAGTGGGGGACAGATCAGACCTAAAACTTTATTTTCACACTAAGGCTAATTAATATCCAAAAATCCCAACCATGAAGTAAGCTGATTGTCAAGCATAAGCAATGAATGTAAGTAACATTCATGTAAAACCAATTAGCAAATATCTATGTTCATATTTTGAACAACCCAAGGTTCCCATAGTCAAATTGGAGAAGCTTGTATGCACAAGCATGTTGATCGAACAAGAGTCCAGTGTATATTGCTGTAGTCTCACAACTCACCCCAATCTCTCTGCAGCCTTTACATTCTACCATGCCTCCTCTTCCGCAAGTTGTTCCCTAGGCTTTGGGAAAGGGGCACAAGTGGGTGAGAAGCAAAGCAGTCTGTTTTCTCTGGAGATGTCATTTTGGACTCTAGTCAGGTTGCTTCCCTTCATGGGTTGACAACTTATCCAGGGTACATTTTTAATCCTACTAACAAAGCACAAGCAATTAGATGTACAGGCATTTAAACAATATTATTATGGCAAGCTAAGCTGTGAGCACAGGCACAGATGTTTGGATGGTATGCTAATCCACAAACTGTGGTTTCTCTGTAAAGGGTGACAAGTTCTTATTATGGCTTATATAATCTCCTGACCACTAGAGGACGTAAGCTTTTGGCATCAGCCATGAATTATTCCTCCAAGGAGAGAGCTAAAAGACAATTAGATTTGGGATATATATAGACACATGGCTGCCACTGTTGCACAATATCTACAGTCAGGGAATCACTTCAGTACCATCATGTTTCTCTTTTTCCTATAAAAGGGGAGAGATAGGAAGGTTTCTCAGCATCGGGAAGGTAAACTTCATTAGACCACATTATAAACAGTTATCCCGGGGCTGGAGAGATGGTCTAGCGGTTAAGAGCGCCAACCACTCTTACAGAGGACCCGGGTTCGATCCCCAGCACCCACATGGCGGCTGAGAACCGTCTGAAACTCCAGTTCCAGGGGAATCCAACACCCTCTTCTGACCTCCGCGGCATTGCACAACACGGGTGCACAAACCTGCATGCAGACAGTACATTCATACACATACAGAAATAAATAAAATTAAAAAAAAATAAACAGTTATCCCAAATAGAAATTAGAGAGATGCTCAGTGTCTGTGACTCAGGCAGTCTGAGGTTCCTTTTTCTTTAATGTTCAGATGGGTCAGCCTCTCTGCTGGCATTTCCCAGTCCATCCTGCACAGCCCAAAGTTGTACATTTTCAGGCATTTAAGTTGGTGTTTTTACTTGTGGGAACATACAAATCTCCTCCCATTGTTACATTCAAGACCTCAAAATTAAAAATTTATCAAAAGGTTTGGAATACAGAAGGAATATTATACCACCTCCCTCTTTCTGTTTTTTTAAATTTTTATGTTTTGATCTATAGATGCATAAGTTGTCCTACAAGTAAAGGAAAAATGTTACAAAGTGATACTATATAACACAGAAAAATGTAGAGACCAATTTGTGTACCTTAACCCCAAAGTTATTGTTGGAAAGTCAATACAGATTATGAATAAAACAATTAACATTTTACATTCCCAATTAGTTCAAATGTATTACCATTTTAACTATCGTCCTCCAAGCTCTTGGCCTTCTCCAGGCCTGGCATGAAAACCTGCTTTAAAGATTTTATAGTATCTAGCTCTTAATAAAATTTTCTTTTACAGTTCTTATGCCCACCAGTTAATTAAAGACTGGCTAGATATGCCCCATGAGAAGTTGTTACCATCATTACCATCTTGATTTTTTTTGTTATTTTTTGGTTTTTGTGGGAGCTTCTAGGAAGCTTCCTTTGTCGAACAGGTATGATGCAGTCCTGCTAAGGGGAAAGGGATGCACAGTGCTCACTTTGTGAACAGTGTGGGGAACTGGCCTCATGGTGTAGAGGACAGTCAGTCACTCCGTGACCTGACTGGAGAGGTATCTTCCTACTCGGGACCTTAGCCTGGGACAACGAAACACGTATCCCACTCTTGGCTGAAACTTTTCACCTGCTCAAGCTCAGGACAGGAATTTCACACCAGCTATTCAGGTTGGTGGTCCTCAAAGGGAGCCTTTTTCCAAACCAACTGGCCACTCACAACACCAGAACAAAATGCAGGCCCAGCCTGTATGCACACAAAAAATTTAAAAATGGTGGCTGCGAATTCCACAATGATGTTAATTAGAATTCAATTTTTTTATTTTTAAATTTTTATACATTTTTATTCCCAAATACCCAAAAACTTATTAACACTTTAATACAATGAAAACCTGGTTGCATCTTTGTTTTAGATGTTGAAAGGACGTAACCAGTAGGTGGCAGTGTAGATCCATTATTTTAAATTTTTAATAGATAACCCATAACCTTTGTTGAAATTGAATTATGTTTTGGCTGTTTAATATAAATTTGCGTCTTGAGAGGAAGGGTCACATTCCAACTCAGAGACAATATTTTTACTGATATCATAGCTGTTAACATTGAAATATACTTAGAACATAGGTACACACATCCATACACATGTGTGTGCGCACATACCTACACACATACATACATACATACATACATAAAGGTTTATTAGGTTGACCTGTAAGGGAAAAAAAGTCATATTGTTTGATGTCCAATAAAAAACATGAAATTTTTATAATTTGTTATAGGGTTATTTTTACATAATTAGAATAAATGTCCTAGTAATTCATGAAACAGCTGAGATCCATATGCCCCCTCTTAGGCCCATTTGGAACCACTTGCCTTCAATGAACTATACCTAAAGTTTACTATTCTTTGCCTATCCTATCCCTTCTGGTTAACTATGCCTAATTTCTACCTATGCTATTTACAAATCTAAAGATTGAGGAAAAGTAGACAGGCCTGATCCATCATGTCTTATTATTAAGGACTTTGGAATAATAATAATCCATAATCACAATTACACCATTATTAATTATTATTAATTATCAATAATTAGTATTAACCATTATTAGTCATAACAATCATTAATTATGAATAATAATTGTCAATAATAATAGCCAAGAACAATTTACCATTAGACTGAATTTTTATCAATTATTATTAATTATATTTGATAACAATAACTATAACCATTAATAACAATTACTACTAATAATTAACAATAATCTGTCATTAAACTGAATAATATGCATACTATAAACCCAATTAAAAATTGTTAACACTAAGGGGTATAACATAAACATTTTCTATGAATTGAATCTATTTTTGTTTATAGTTAGCTAAGTAGATTTAAACCTGTAGGATTATAATGAATTAAAAGTGGGAACTTACATTCACTCACACATACACGCAGCTTGAAGATGGGCTTAAAGAAACATAAAGCAGTTTTATTCAAAAAATTTCCCATTTAAATTGAACCAAAATATCAATTTACATTGTTAATGAGACTTTTACCAATGGTCCTTAAAAAGACAATTTATCATTGCTTCTCGGCCTTTTGATTAAGATCACGTGTAGTATCTGTTCTTATCAGTTTAATATCTGATACGTCCTCTATCCGAGGACAATATATTAAATGGATTTTTGGAAGTAGGAGTTGGAATAGGAGCTTGCTCCGTCCACTCCATGCATTGACCTGGTATTGCAGTACCTCCAGGAACGGTGCACCCCCTCGGGGGAATATATATATATATAAAAGACAATTTATCAGAGCAAGTCTTTTTGTTAGAACTTCAAGGCCTGTAAATTCTCCTAGGAATCCATCTATCTTGTTTCCAAAGTGCTGAAATCAAAAGGATGTTACCTAAATTCAAATTTTAGTGGGCATGATTTAGATGCCATGTGCTCAGTGGGGCAGCTGGTATGCATGCACAGCAGGCAGGCTTATGGCACCAGGCCAGAGCTCAGACCACATGTGATCTAGAATTCTGTGAGAAGAGATTTTTAAGGTGAAACACATTTAAAAGGAGCAAGATAAAATTAAGTCAATCATATCTAGGGTATCCGGGGTTAAGTAAAAATATTACACTTTAAGTTAAGCATGCTGAAATGGATTTGAATTACTGTTAACTAAAATAAATCCCAACTTTGGTTCTACAAATAGTCAGCAGGTTTTAGGTAAGAAGTTAGATTTAGAGAAAAACCCATAAGAAGACAAGAGAGCAACACACTTTTATCTAAAAACAGATTTTGTATATAAAACCTAAGAGAAAAATGACCAATGCTTGAAATTATCTGGAAGAGACTGCTCTTGGGGGAGGGCAGTTCGTGAAAGGCCTTAGTTTGCAACATAAAGAAGTGTGCTCAGGTCGAGCAGAACTACCAGGAGAAATTCTATATATGAATAAGATTGGAACTGAACTTGAGGAGACTACAGCAGGAGTCTTTCTTTGGGGGGAAGGGATTTAAAACCAGAAAGTTTTTCGGAGCTGTAGAATTATGAAAAATTGTTTTAAGGCCAAACATAACTGCTAAGTCTTAATATTAAATTCAGCCTTGAGGTCACTGGCTTTTATAGCCCGCAGGAGTGACCATGCCAGGAGGCACATGCCTGGTAGGCCCTGGATGCTCCCTCTGAACCAAATCAGAGGCAGGCTCTCCCACATGTACAAAGCCACATGCCCTCAGACCGCTGTCCCATTCACTGAAACCAGCAGGAAAGATGGCTCCACCACAACAGATAGATATCAGGAGAGAGAGAAGAAAAAGAAGAAAAGGGCAAGATTTAGGGGTATGCATACGTAAATTGTGAAAGTTTCCTTCTGCCCCACGTTGGGCACCATTTGTGGGGTCGCCCCCAGGATTTGTGGCAGGGCCCACTTAATCCTAGGACTACCCATGTGGAAAGCCCGTGCAGGAAAGTATACTACGTGTAGGCAGGTGGAGGTTCAAACGCAGAGAGTTTATTCCAACATGTCCGCTTAAATATCCATCATGACTCAATTCTCAGGGCCCAATGCTAAATCCTTCTGTCATTACACTCCACCCCATGGGTGTGGCCAGGGAGGTACCATTGGCTTAGAACCCAACCCACCTAACTAAGCTTTCCCACAGTGGGGGATCCTGAACAGGGAGGTGGTGATTAAGAAGAAACAGTCTTCTGTACAGATGCTCGAAAGGGCTGAGGCCTGTGGGGGAATGGGTGGTGGCTCAAAGGCGGGTAAGGGCATTGGGGAGGAGGGAAGGCCAAGATAAATGTGATCTCAAGAGAGAGCTTGCTGAGTTGTTGATGGATGAGGCCATTGGCCCTCTCCAGTTTTCTGCAGACTGTGGTTGGTGGGCATGTGCAGCTTCCAGGAGATGCAGAGAGCCTCAGACACGAATTTGACCAACTTTGAGGTGAAAGCCGGCCCATTGTCAGTCTGGATGGTTTGTGGTAGCCCAAATCTGGGAATGTTGTCTTCCAGGAGAGTCTGGGCCACCATGTCTGCCATTTCTCTGAAGGTGGGAAACACCTCGATCCACCCTGTAAAAGAATCAACAAGGGTTAAGAGATAGCAGAATTTTTTGTGAGCAGGCATGTGGGCAAAGTCAATTTGCCAGTCTTTGCCAGGCTGGTGTCCTCGGAGTTAGTGTAGGGGTTAAACATAGCTGGAGAGCCCCCCATGGATTGGCCTTGGCACAGGTCTGACAGGAAGAGTGAGCCTGCAAAATATGGGCTCGAAGGTTGGCCAGTTGAAGAGTGGCTCCAGGAACCGGAGTAGAGCCTTGGGGCCGATGTGTAGGCTCTAGTGAATATCTGCAATGACGGAGGGAGGGCGATTGATTTGGGGAAGAATAAGATAGTTATTTAGGTATAGCCAAAAAAGATGTTTTCCTCGTGTAGGCCCTCTGTCAAAGAGTCTGGTCTTTTCCTCCAGTTGGTATTCAGGCATGTAGGGTGGGGGTAACAAGAGAATGCATCCAGCAGGCCTGGAGGGGTCAGAAGCCAGTTCCCAGGCCACCGAGTCAGCTGTGGCATCTCCCAGAGTGCCCAGATCTGCAGACATTTGGTGTCCCCGACAGAGGGTGATTGCCACCTCTGCTGGAAGTTGAAGGCCCTCCAAAAGTGTGGCTATGAGAGGACCATTTAAAATGGGGGTGCCCTTAGCTGTGAGTAAGCCCCTTTCCTTCCATCAAACCGAGTGTGTATGAGCTATTAGGAAAGCATACTTAAGAGTCAGTATAGATGTTGGCCCATTGCCCTTTAGCAAGCTGGAGTGCCCTGGTTAAGGCTATTAGTTCAGCCTTCGGTGCTGATGTTCCCACTGAGAAGCGATTTGCTTCTATTGTCTCAGTCGAGGTAACTACCGCATAGGCTGCCTGGCAGAATCCTGAGGCATCTACAGGGGAACTCCCATCTACAAAGAAGGTTAGTTGGGGAACTGTGAAAGGTTGGTCTAGGAGACCAGGCCTGGGTAAGCGTAGGGCTTCCACTGTCTCCGGACAGAAGCGAGAGGAGGTTTCACAGGAAGATGAAGCATAGAGGAGGGTCTCAGGGTTTAGAGTAGGGCAGGGGGCCAGGGCAATTTGGGGATTATCTATGAACAGGAGATAGAAAACCCGGACCCTTGAGGGGAGAGAGAGAGAGAGAGAGAGAGAGAGAGAGAGAGAGAGAGAGACGACTCAGGAGGTCCACCAAGCAGTGGGTGGAGTACACAGTGATAGGTTGGAGCAGATTAATTTTGAGGGCTTCACAGGTGAATTTGGCTGCAGCTTCTAGGGCCCTTAGACATGGCTGCTATCCATACACCACGGGATCTAACTTCTTAGACAAAAAGGCCACCACTCAGTAGGAAGGCCCAACGGGCTGAGCCAGTACCCCTGTTAGCCACTCCCATCCTCTCATCTGTGAAAAGGTGATAGGGATGAGTAAGTCCAGGAGGGCCAATGTGTGCACCAAGGAAAACTGATGACAGACCATGGGTGGGTAGGTGAGGGGCCCCCTGGGGGTCTCTTTGGTTGCCTCGTACAGGGGCTTAGCCATAGTAGCAAAGTTGGGGATCCAGTGGTGAAAGAATCCCACAAGACCCCAAAATAAAAGGATTTGTTCCCCCATGTTTGGGGGTTCCAGCTACTGGAGAGCTTGGACCTGGTCAGGGGTAAGAGTCTTGAATCCCTGGCTGAGTTGGACACCAAAGGAGTGGACAATTGAGCCTTGGAGGGAGAGACCCGATAGCTACAGATACCAAGAAAGTTCAAGAGGGCAGAAGTAGCTTATTGGGACTTAGGTAAGGAAGGACTGCAGAGTAGAAGGCCATCTACATATTGTAGGAGGGTGTTAGGACTGAGATCCAGGGAAGAGGGATCCTGTGCCAGGGCCTGGCCAAAAAAGTGTGGGCTGTCCCTGAATTCTTGAGGAAGGACTGTCCAGGTTAGTTGTGTTGCTGAATGAATATCAGGGTCCTCCTAGGTGACAGTTAAGAGGAAGTCTGAGTCCTGATGTAAGGGAACAGTAAAGAAGGCATCTTTTAAATCTAGGACGGCAAAATGGGAAGTGGTAGATGGAATCTTAGGATTAGTAATGACTGGGTGAACAGGGATGACTGCTTCATTAATGAGGTGAAGGTCTTGGACCAAGCGATAAGCACCTGAAGGGTTTCCAACAAGGTGTATGGGAGTACTGCAGGGTGAGTTTACAGGAATCATGAGTCCCTGAGACAGGAGGCAGATAATGATGGTGTGAGGCCACAGCGGTGGGTCTCAGAAATGGGAATTGAGATCTGGAAGGAAAAGAGGAGGAGTCTTTGAGGCAGACCAAGATGGGGTTGTGGTGGGCAGCTATTACTGGGGTGGAGGTGTCCCAAACCTGGTGGTCAACCAGGTCTGGGAGAGTGGGCACAGGGCTGTATATGTGGGAGAGTCTGAGAGGCAATGGGGGAGGAGATGGGAGCCTGGGGAAGCTGTGAGGGCCATGGAGGTAGGTGCCCCAAAGTGGCCGATGATGTCAGGACCAACCAGAGGCACCAGGCATCCAAGACTGACCAAAAAGGAGTGTGAAAAAAATCACACCCCTCCCTCCCAAAAGGGTACAGGGAAGTGGCAAGGTCCTAGATGGAGATGATGGTATCCCATCTACCCCTGTAACAGAAATGGCTGAGGGGAGCATGGGACCCGAGTGTGAGGTTAACTCTGATAAGGTAGCCCCGTGTCCAGTAAGCAAACAATGGACTTACCTGCTACCTGGAGTGTCACCCTAGGCTTGAGGAGAGTAATGAGGGGGTCTCTGAGTCTGGGTGCCTTCAGTCCTCTACCAGGCCAAGAGGTTCAAGCATCATAGGAAGCGGAGGTACCTGTACTGGTGGGGCTGGACCTCCGTGACTTGGCATAGAGGTTGAGCCCGCATGGGGGGCACTCCAACTTCCAATGCCCAGGGCATGGCAGGGTTAGTGGCCAAGGATTGGGGCAGTTTCATGACCAGTGTCCCTCTTGGCCACATTTGAGGGGACCCCTGGCTGAGTAAACTTCGGCTGGGGCCCTTTCGGATGGGGCCGGACTGACCTTTGATCACTGCAAGAATGCCATAGGCCTCAAGAATGCCATAGGCCTCAAGGCAGCTACCAAGGCTTGCGCCGGAGTGTAGACTTTTGGTGCAGCCAAGCCTGTTGGGAAATATTGGCTACCTCCTCCTAAGCACTAAAGACCTTAAAGGCCATCCTCACCAATTCCCATATAGGAGTTTGGGGACCATCCTCAGCCTTTTTTATTTTTTTTCTGTATATTTGGAGGCTAGGTCAAAGCGAGTATATTGGACTATGGTCTCCTGAAGGCGATTTAGAAAAACGGTCGGATTTTCATCACTCCGTTGTGTAACTTCATGGGGTTTATCAAAATTAACTACCTTGTTAGAGACTGTTTCCATTCCCTGTAGTAGGCAGTGAACCATGTGGCTCCTCTCTGCCAGCCATCTTGGCCCTGTTGGTAGTCCCACTGGGTTCTCTAGTCAGAACTGCCACCTCCCTGTGGGGAGAGCATTATACTCCATGTGGGCCCAATCGGTGTACTGTCTGGCTGCTGCCTGCACTCATTTGCACTCAGCCCGCACTCATCCTGGTGGAGGCCAGGATGACATAAAGGTCATGCCGGGTTAAGGGTTAAGTCACAGGTGTGGGTGAGATAGCAAAACTCTTTAATGCAGGAGGAGGGGTTAGTGGAAAAAGAGCCCAAAGTTTTTCAATCTGAGAAAGGTCTAGTAGGGAGAAGGGGACATATACCCTAACAACTCCCTCAGCCCCAGCCACCTCAGGGTGTGGGAAGCTGTGCTGGATAGCTTTAGTGTCAACTTGACACACCTGGGTTGAGGAAGCGTCAATTGGGGAACTGGCTCCATTGGACTGGCCTGTGGCCATGTCTGTGGAGTATTGTCTTGATTGTTGGGCAATATGGGAGGGCCCAGGCCACTATGGGTATGGGTGGTGCCAACCTGGGCAGGTTGTTGTGTACTGTATAAGAAGGCAGGCTGGGCATGAGCCAGGGGAGCAAGCCAGTGAACAGCATTCCTCCATGGCCTGTGCTTCAGCTCCTGCCTTCAGGTTCCTGCCCTGAGTTCCTGCCTTGGGCTCCCTAGGTGATAAACTGTGACCCAGGAGATGTAAGCTGAATAAAACCTTTCCTCCCCAAGTTGGTGTCGGTCAGGGTGTTTTGTCACAGCAATGAAAGAGAAACTAGGACAGAAGCCAAGTGGAGATTCTGGGGCAGCAGGCTGAGAAGACCAGTGGGAGTGCATCCGGGACAGGGTGAGGCTGGGAAAGTTAGGGGGCAGTGCGAAGGGGAGGGTATGAAGAAGACGAGAAAGGGGCCGAGTGGGAGGAGGCTGGTTCTCCTTTGGCTGGGAAGGGTGGGCAGAGAGAAGGGGGCTGGTGTTGGTGGACAGGTGGAGCCTGGGTAGGGGAAGAGGGGTGGAGGGGTGGAGTGGGGACAGGGATGGGGGAGCCGGGATCCAGGGCCTGGGATCAGCAGGCGGATCACCAGGCTGAGCCTGCAGCGGTGGAGACAAAAAGGAAGTGGGTGGGTAGGAGAGGGTTGAAGAGGAGGGGTTGGAGCCAGAGTGGAGGGGGTTTGGTGGGGGGAAGCCAGACACTCAGGTGGCTCAGTTAGGGAAGATGGTTCAGGATCCCTAGCCTTCCAAGGTGGTGTGTCACGGGTCCCTGGAACCCCGGCCAGGAGAACTTGAGCCATTGAACACTGGCTACAGAGGGCATAGCGAGAGCGTAGGTCTCAAAATCCCTGGATATAGGGGAGTTCAAACATCTTGCCCAAACGCTGGCAAACGTTTTTGAGATCCTGGAGGATGTTAAAATCAAAAGTGCGGGGGGGGGGTGGCAGACGGACTGGTTGTTCAGGGGCACTTAATAAGTGCAGTAAAATAAGGCGCTTAGGGCATAGGCTCTGAGAAAGTCCCAATCTAGAAAAAGTTTCAGTAAACAGCTCAAAGGGAACTGCGGATGGGGTTTTAAATGGGAGTTGCCCATAGCAAAGTCCCTGCGGAAGCCTAGGATGAAGGCAGAGTCCTCAGCAGTGATCAGATACTGGACCAGAGCCAAAGTATCAACACAGACCGTCCTTTGAGATAATCAAAGGCTGGACAGAGGCTAGAGATCAGGAGAGAGCATCCCCCGAAATGACCAAAGGCCGGGTCAGGGAAGCCCTGGGAGGGGGAAACATCTTTTGATCTAGGGAGGTTTCCAGAAAATGGAGGGTTGGTCCTGGCACCGCCATGGCTTAAGGAGGACCACCCAGGGACCCTGGGTCTAGAGGAACAGCGACTGAGAACAGGCAACTTACCCCCAAATTAAAGCCTTGAGAGTCAGGTGAGTGGAGGAGAGCTGAGGGTCTGGAGCGGCTCCGAGTGGCTGGGAGTGCCCAGGCCAAGGAGATTCAGCTCCAGCGGTTTTACATCTGGTTTTCTGAACCAGATGTAAAGCTCAGCAGGTGATGTGATTAAGCTAAAATAAACCAAATCAAAAAGCACAAAAGTCAGGTTTATTGAACTCTCGGATTTGTCCACTAGTCCTGGGGTAAAGGGGCCAGGAGAGTCACAAGCTTGGGCTAGGGTTGAGGGTTTTTATAGGGCAAGGGAGGGGAGATGGTGACATGTTAGTATAGAATAGGGATGTTGTCTTATTAGGCCAGTTTAGAGGCCTGTGGGTGGAGTTTTGCGCCGGTGGTCACTTTGGAATCCAGAACTAGGTGATGTCTCCATCCCAGGCTTTTCACAGGCTTGGGCTTCTGGCCAGAAAAGAAGGGCAGGGGACCTTCTGATCCGCACCATCTTGTCTTTTTTTCCCAAGCCTTCTGACCTAACAACATGTATGAATGTATTGCCTGCATGCACGTAAGTGCACCTGCACCATGCAGTGCCCACAGAGGTCAGAAGACAGTGTTGGGTCCCCTGGAACTGGAGTTACAGATGTTTGCTAGGTGCCATATAGGTGCTGGGAATGGAACCTGGGTCCCCTGCAAGAGCAGTCAAGGCTCTTAACCACAGATCCATCTCTCCAGCCCCATAATATTTTAATGTATACATACAATGCAATGTTCAAGTCAGTATAAACATTTTCATTTCCTTATACATGTGTCATCTCTCTACAGTGAAAAACCCTCAGAATTCCCTTCCAGCCTTTTGAAAAGAGTTAATGTTACAGATAGCATTGTTGTTGTCATCTATATTTGCCATACTGCATCAGCACACCTGAATTTCCTTCTTCTATCTTTTTGAAACATATTTTAATTAATTGAGAATTTTATTCATGTATACAATGTATTTGATCACTTTCATCCCCAACTCTTCCCCCTGACTCCTCCCAGCTCCACATCTACCCCTTCCCAACTTCATGTCACTTTGAAAAAAATAATCCACTGAGTCCAATTTGTGCTTCTCCTGTAGTCAGGGTGTGGAGCCATCCATTTTAGCACCCAGTAACTAGGGTAAAGTTCATAAAAGGCCACTGGCGTCTCACCTGCTGCCTGTCTGTGTTGGAGTGAAGAATCTTACAGTGAGGAGCCAGAATTAACTCCAGATGTGAAAGCTATGGAAAAGGCTTAGTTTGGACCCTTTCTAGATGGGAGCTCTACATTCTTGACCCACTCTTCATTGTTCAACATTCAGTGTGAGAAGTCAACAAAGCTCTGACAGTTGACCAGAGTGAGGCTCTGCTAATTACATCATTTTGTCCAGCCATACTCCTATGTTGCCCAGTGTTTGTCAGCATTCAGAAAAGACTCTGATTCATAGCGTTGCTCCAGCATACAGAGGATTACAAGACAGTCATATTAGAAAGTCAGACAAACCTAAGAAAAGCCATTTGACATTGAATTTGTTTATCTCTGACAGTTTTCATCTGAGAATCAGTTGGGCACATTCCTCTCCTTAATCAGGAAATTATTCCTTTTGTCCAAATAAATTGGGTTGCCTTGTACCCAGTTCCAGAAGTTGTATTGCATTTAAAAGAAATACTCACTAAGAATTTATCTCCCAAGATAATGAAAATTCACTTCAGTCTTTATTGGAAAGCAGCTTGTGGTGGTTTGTACCTACAGGAGGCTGAGGCAGGAAGATTACCCAAACCTGGAATTTTGAGGATAGCCTGGGCAGCATAAAGACCTTATTCATATCCCAACTCATTGTCCAAATGCCAACTAAAATGAACTAAACAAAGAACTCAACTGAAATTGCTTAAATTATGCCAAAACGGAAGAAACTATACATGTCTTTTTTTTAATTAATTTATTTACATATATATATTTTTTATCAAATCTAGACCCGTGTCCCCCACGCTATCCCCAACCCCACCAGAGCTCATGCATTCTGCCAAACGTGCTTTTCATCTCTTTTTCAGTCTTTCTCAATATTCTCCATGTGGAAGTTGAGTGTTTTGAGCAGAAGTTCACTGTTTCAGTCAGTTCTTTGATGCAGTCCTTTCTGTTGTTGTTGTTGTTATTGTTGTTGTGGCTGTTGTTGTTGTTTCCAATATGCATCACTCCCAACTGCTTTAGACAAAAGCTCAAGGGACCCTGCACAAGAAATACAACTAGGTAATTGGCACTAGCATCCACAGATGAGGGATACCGTTTGTTGTTTGTTTTTCTGGGTCTGTGTTACTTCACTCAGCATGATGTCCTCTAGCTCCAGCCATTTTCCTGCAAAGCTCATGATGTCATCTTTCTTTACTGCTGCATAGAACTCCATTGTGTAGATGTACCACATTTTCTCTACCCACTCATCAGTTGAGGGACTACATGTCTTAAGACTCTGCTTTTTCTTAATTATATTTCATCATATTAATTATAGAGAGTTCTTCTATAGTTCGGATCTTAAATGTCCCTCAGAATTCATGTTTGAAACTTGTTTCCCAGAGCAGTGCCATTGGGAAGTGATGGACCCTGTAAGAAGAGATCACACATAGTAGTAGGTGGTCTTTTGGCCTCTGGGATATGTCCTTGAAGGGGATTGTGGGACTGTGGACTGTTACATTGCATCTCTTTTCTTTCTCTGCTATGAGTTGGAGAGTTGTGGGCCACCATGCTGCTCCCCATTGTAATGTGCCACTTCCTTACAGTCCTTCAAAGGGTCTGAAACCTCTGAAATCCTGAGCCCAAATAACCCTTGTTTCCTTATGTTGATTATAATAGGTATTTGCTACAGTAACAGAAAGATGCCCAACACAGTCTCCCCACAAATGTTCTCTTCTTGTCTATCCTTTCCCTAGTTCTACCTCTTGAGTTTTCTCCATTACCTTTCTCTAATTTCATTTTCATGGTTATGTTAACTTTTTTTTGAATTCCAGGCCCATTGTAATGTAAAATAACTTAATTTTCCCAGATCTTTCATTTTAGCCACTCTTACCAGTAAGCTGGCATTTGCAAGAGTCGTCTAGGCTGGAGCTCTGTGATCAGTACAGTGTTTCCTGCTTTCTACAGCTGGTATGACACAATGAACACATGCTGTGGGTGATTAGAATGAGAACATCATCCATATGCTCCAAGTATTTGAATACTTGGTCCCCAATTCCTAGCACTGTCTGGGGAGGGTCATAGAACCCTTAGGGGATGTGGCCATGCTAGAGGAAGCCCAGTGCTGGAGGTGTGCTTTGAAAATTCTTTTTTTTTTAAGTTAATTTTTATTGAATATATTTCATACATTTCTTAATCAAATTTAGACTCATTCCCCATCCATGCCCACCCCTTACGTGCCCACTCCCCCCCTGCCAGAGCTCATGGATTCTGTCATATATGTTAAGTCCTGTCTTGCATCTTTTTCTCAGTCTTTTATAATCTTTTCGATGCACAAGTTTCCTGTTTTGGTCAGTTTTTTGAATGTTTTACTCTCTCTTTTTTCTTCCCTTTAATTTTATATTATTCCAAAATTTGCATATATACACTCCACACATCAATCAAAATTACAAATTCTGAAAATAAACTATAGGTTAATTCCTAAACACATTTAGAGATTCACATTTTAACAGTAAAGTAGCATGCAGGTAAAAAGAATATGAATAGAATATGAATACATATCTTCCATTCATATATGGTAATTACAATGTGTGAATACAAGTGGTAGGACAATTCTAGAGCCCATTAAGAGATACGCATTGGAATAGCACAGTTGCTTTCAGATACAATGAAATATAATAATAAAGTTGCTCAGTTTGCCTGCCAACTGGGGATTTAGTGTTAGCATTTACAAATGAGGGAAACCATTTGCCTTTTTTTTTTTTTTTCTGGGACTTTNAACCAGCCAATCTAGACAAATTGATAAGCTTCAGGCTCACCTAGATACCCTGTCTCAAAAATTAAGGTGAAGAGCAGTAGAGGAATACACCCAACATCAAATTCTGGCTTCTGCACTCTCATACATATGCTTGTGAGCACACACACACACACTAAAAAATTTTTAAAACATATCAACCCTAAATAAGACATTTATGCCATCCCCTTTAAGGCATTGTTCAGTGTTCATAAGTCAGTGTTCCCTGACACTGCAGAAGAGGGCCGGAAGGAATATAGGACCTGGAAGACAGGGAGAAGGGCTTCGAAGCGTATCTCCTGGGCAAGACACAGCCATTATACTCACAAACTCACAGGAGCTACAAATGCCTACCTTCGGTCTGCATAAGAGTAGGCCTGTCAACAGTCAGCCATAGACAGAGGAGCAGTGGTAGGGCCCAAGCCCTCGTTGCTGGGCTACTTCCTAATAGATTGAACACAGAGAGGGAATTATTGCGTTCACTTTTGTACCTGCCATTGATTCCACCACATCCAATGGATAGTCTCAATCCAGTGGTCACATCGATGTTCCTAATTAAATTAACTGGATCATCAAACAGACCCAAAAGTCATGAATGTGGGAAAGGAGCAGGGAGGATGGGAGTTTGATAGGGATGGGGGAAACCAGACACAGAGGAGGGAGAAAGTAAGTAGAATGCATTGTATGCATGAACTACATTGTCAAAGAACAAAGTTAATGAATGAAAAAACAAACATAAAACAGGAACATTTTATTCTTTCTTCTTCATATCTTCAGTGCTGAGCAGTGTTATTCAACAGAACTTCCTCCAGTAATGAAAATGTCCTAGCTCTGAATTCTCCACTATAATGGTCATCATTCGCGTGTTGCACGGAAACACTTGAAATGTGGCTATTGCATCACCATCAAACTACCTCATTTAAACTTTCACAGAAGATATTCTTAGAGTTTAAGATAGAAAATTGGGAATTTTTTTTTTGGTATTTTTGAGAAAGGTCTTCCTTTAAGCCCCAGCTGGCCTGGAGCTCACTCTGTAGACTAGGCTGGCCTTGAAATCACAGAGGCCCACCTGCTTCAAGATGTGATCTCTCAGCTTTCTTTCGGCTCCAGCCACCTCTGCCGCTGTGCCTCCCCTGCCTTTATGGACCTCGGATGTCTCTAATCTTACAAGCCAAGCAAGCTCTTCTACAAGTTGCTTTGGCCAGGGTTTTTACCACAGCAACACAAAACAATACATTATTTTTGTTGGTCTCGAAATTCATTTTGTAAACCATTTTGGCTCAGTATACAGTAACAAGCAAGACAGATCCATCTTCCTGAGCATAGTAAGGTACACATAGTAAGATGAAGCAGACAAACATGTTCATAAACTAGCGATTCTCAACCATACTGCCCTGAAACATTCTGAGTAAACTATTGATTTCAGATGAGGCAGTGACTCTGAATTTACAGTCTGTCTCTGTGACATCAGTTGCTAGAATTAGCCTGTGAAGGTCTTAGACTGAGAAATGCAGTTTAAAAGGAAGTTCCACTTGTTCTATGCAAATGAAGAAGGTGAGGCATAATATCGAGCTAGGCTCAAATCAGATGTCTAGTCTAGCAACTCATAGGAAAACTTTATTTGTGTATATATAAGACAACAGGCAAGCAGAAAGCAGTTCTATTTCAAACTGTGCTGAGGGGTATCCAAGTGAAGAAATGAAATAGCCATGGGTGCATTTACAGGCAGCATGAGCTGTTGCACTGGAGTAGAAATTGGTTCCTCACAATGAATGAATTGTTTAGTGTTGTTTTGAGACTTTTAGTCCCTCCAAGTGAGATTGTCCTAAATTCTACTATTCCTGAGTTAGCAGTAAAGTATTGAGAATGACAAATGAGAAAATTGAAAACTGATGTGAAAATTGAGAAGAAACAATGGGAGTTGGAGGAAGATGCTGCAAAAAGTCTGCTATATCTTGGATTAAAAAATGCCCTGGGCAATAGATCCAAAGAGGTAGGGCTCAGAGGAAGCAGAATGGGTTTGGTCTCTGGTTCTTAGAAATAGTGCATTCAATAGGTTTCCCAGTGGACTTTCAAACATACACATATATGGAATTTCTATTGATGTTAGCCCATCTTCAAGTGGCAGAACCAGTCATTTGAGCTGGTCTACATGACTTCAAAGCATGAATGTTTTCCAGTTTGATAAGATGCTTCTCAACTGTCACATATGTATTTGACAGCACAGATCCATGAGTGAAGATATCTCTCACTATTCTTGTTTATTCCAATAGCAGCAACATTCAGTTCTTTTGAATGTCCATTTCAGTAGGGAACATTTGATAAAATGAAGTTTCTTTCAATTGATTTGCACCCAGAACTCCTTTGAGAGTTTCTTGCACTCATGATCCTGATATGTGTAAGCTGCAGCTGAGGAGCTGTTAGCCGTGTGGCCCTGTTCCCCAAGAGCTCTGTCCAGAGGAAAGCTGCTCTGAACACAGGACAACTGCTTTGTGCCAGCCTACTCTTCTATTTTTGGGTCTGGTACAATAGCAAAGGCTATTTCTATGCTGATTTCTCACACATGTTATTATCTTTTCATTACCTTCCATGGTACTTTCTGTGTGTTTTCTCTGACAATATTCTATAGAGGCACAGATTTGGATATTATCCACCTATAGAGTGGTAGTCTTTTAGTTGTCTTTTTACCATTCCTTCAAATATCGTTTTGTCCAAAAAAGTAAAGAAGTGAACATTCCCACAAGACAAGAAACATACACATTATTATAGATGGAAGTCAACTACCATTATTTTGGGCTCTTAACAATGAACAAACACACGTACAAGAAAAAAAACCTATGGTCTATGGTACTGCTCTGTAGGGTAAAACAATCTGTTCTTTCTGGTGTGAATTAAGCCTCAATTCACCATCAGGTACATGCATGCTTTTACTCCGATGATAACATGAAAGGCTCTTTACCTAGAAGAATGATTTTCTACCTTTGTTCTGTCAAAAGGTATTCTTTCTTCAATATAAATTCCAACCCAATGTCACAAGAAAATTTTTCTTGAGGGAGACCAGGCACAGCATACCCCTTCTTTCTAAGGCTCCAATGACCAACAAAAATTTGATTCCATACAGGTTTGCCTTGCGAAACCAATGAGTTTATTAGGATTAGTTACAGAACATGGGTGAGGGTTTATGGGCCTGAGTGTGGGTGACCCTAAAGCAGATTCACTGGAATATCTGCAACCAACAGGGGTAATGGCTTCCTTGTGGCTATGTAGACAGGTCGCCCTTCCTCTCATCTTTCCCCAGCCTATGTACTCTAGACTTTCCTCCTGACATTACCCCGTAGACCATGTTAAATTGGGGCAAAATTGCATACAAATGGCTGGGAAGAGTAGCTGCATATTCAGGTAACAGTCTGATGATCCTCATTTCCCCTTCCTTCTAGAAGGAATGTCCACGGTCAACAGACACAGCTGTGACAATCTTTAACATAGACACAGCTGGTCATATGGATATGGCAGTTGCTCTGCTCTGAGAATAGTAATATACAATACCCACAAGGTCACACGTGTAGATGAAGAGCTACAGGCAATTAATGGCTTCTGAGAGAAGAAGAATCAGTTTTCTCCAGGGATTAGCTCCCCGATTGGTTATCCAATTTGAAGTGGTCAGCTTAAAACACATGCATATAGCACCAACAAGTGGACTCAGTAAGTTGTTTACATACATAATAATTAAAGAAGAGGTCAGCAAAATCAAGGCGGTGGGACATGGAATGATGTAATACATGTATGAAATTCTCAAAAACGTTTTTAAAACTTTTTCTCAGCGTGCCCTCCCCTCCCCAAAAAAGAAAGAAAATGGCTGGGCTAGAGAGATGGCTCAGTGGTTAAGACCAATGGATGCTCTTGCAGAGGACCTGGGTTCAATTCCTAGCACCCACATGGCAGCTAACAACCATCTGTAACTCCAGTTCCAGGGGAATCAGACACCCTCCTCTGACCTCTTCAGGCATTATATAACACAGGTACACTTACATATATGTAGGCAATACACTCATACAGACATACATAAAAAAATACACAAAAAAATGAAAGAAAGAAAAGGAAATGGCAACTCATCAATTGAGTGGAAGGTTCTGTTCATAAAACAACTGGCTAGAGAGACCTTTCCCCAAGGTTAAGATAGGCTTTGGTAGCAAGTTGGGTAACAAGAGGGTGCTTCTTCTTGGTGGAAAGAAATGGAGATGATAATTAGCAAGATCTTTTTTGTGTCCAGGAAAGAGAGAGTCTAACAGGAATGAAGGGATTGTTGGGAGGGACAGGAAGTAGGTATGGCTAGACAGATATGCTGGGACACAACTCTAGATGGCATTGAAATCCGGTTACACAGGTGTGACTTCACAATGGGTCACCATCATCTACTGCTTACTAGGAGCATTATATGGTAAAAGTGATCCATTAAGTTCTTGTGGAAAAGAATAACATGGTTTCGAGTGATAGACCAAGAATATTAGTCTGGCAGTATTTTGCCGACAGAAGAGAGTTGCTAGAAGGCTGTTTTAATAATGAATGAGCTCTCATCTTTCCTGCTGATAAGGAGATGCAGGTGCCTACATTCAGATTTGAAACTACCACATAATTTGCAGGAAATGCTGACAGCCAGCCTTGTAGCCATTCTTGTGTAGATGAAAGAAACCCAGTGCTGGGCTTAAAACAAGTTCATATGTTTACAAACAAGTATATTTGAAAAAAAATACAGCACAAATAAAACATTCTCAGCATTGTACAAAGTCAGTAATAATGCCTTTACTATTTTCAAACTGAATTATATACTCAATTTTGGGTCATTTATTAACCATTATAAAGCTTGCATAAGTATACTAGTTTCTGGTCATGTTTCTTAGTAGTGGCAGGGATGTTGTTATATGTAGATTTGTATGCATCTTTAGGTGACAGATCCAGTTCACCCTCTTCTAGCTTTACATTTTGATGTGAGAATATTCATTCCTAGCACAAGATACTGAATACAGATCAATAGTAAATAAATACTATAGATCATGGGCTTTGCATACCTTATTTCTAACAGGTTTAGCTCCTATTTCTTATTTTGAAGGAGTATAATTTCTGATAGAGATACCTAGCTCTTCTGCGTGGAGGAAGGGCAAGAAGCCAATTCTGGATGTTTCCTTCAATCTCCTAGCATTAGTGATGGATTAGCATCACCCTGCCATGTCTCACCACTCATTTTTGCCATTCTTGTTTTGTCTTTGGGGCTCATCTGTTTCATTGCCATATTAATTTGGGAAAGGAACCATATTAAAGGAACAATGAAGTAAACGAGTCTAATATATGATTCAGACAAATTCCTAAAGTGTTTTTCTGTAAAGCAGAATTTGCACATAGAGATTCACATTCATTAAGCTAAAGGCAGAGCATGTCAAGCCAGCAGCAGGTTTAATAGAGAGGTCAGAACCTTTCCTCCCTGTCATTGGTACTGAAGACATCATTAGAGCTACAGTAAAATAAGAGAATGTCACAGAATGTCAGCCCAGTCATAGTGCAACTGTTCTTTTTTCATTAGTGACTCAGCTGGTTGCTACGGCAACCCCACTCTAGTATGGATACTAGAGCTGATGCTTCTCCGCCTCTATTTTCAGTCAGGATAAATTGTGCTCCCTCCTCATGGGCTCCTGCCATGGTATTTATATCTGGGTCATGATCATGAAGCCAGTTGGAAATGTGTCTGTTGAAATTCTAGCCAGGCAGAGAGGCTTCCCACTGAAAGGGAGCGTGAATATAGGATTTCTGGGTTGATTTGAGCACCAATTACCCTGTGGGAAGCAGGTACTCCCTTCTGCCCTGTCTGTCTCCTGGGGAGATGGTAATCCTCTCAGGGACTTGTTCTGCACATTTTCCACCATGGCCAGAAAAATTAGCCATAATTTTCAGGGTCCCCTCCTGACTCAGCAGAGGGCGACCTATTTATATGCTTTCTCTGAGTAGACTCAGTACTATTCCATCTAGTTATTCATCCATTTGGTTGCAGAGATTATTGTTGACCAAGCAGGTTTAGCTGCTTGGTTGGCCTCCAGCCATTCATGGTCTAACCAGGGACTGAGCCCGTTGATATTCATGCCTTTTCTTGGAGGAAGGGAAAAAATATGCATGAATAAATTCTTACAATATGTTGTGATGCTTTATTGAAAAAAGTATTTCAGTGCTGGCAATGGATGGAACCTAAGGCTCTGTGTATGATAGGCAAGTGCTCTGGCACAGAGTTATATGTGATGCATTTTCCAGGTTGTGTTTACTTTCATTGAGCAAGAATAATTCTACATCTGGAAGAGCCAATGTGAAGTTTTGACACACGTACCCATTGTGGAAGGATCAAATTATCTAATTAGTATATCATCTCTAATATCGTTTTATTTTGGCAATGTTTAAAATCACTTTTACATGATGTATATTTTATTTATTTATTTATTTATTTATTTATTTATGATATTTTTTTTGAGACAGGGTCTCCCTTTTAGTCCCAGCTGGACTGGAGCTCACTCTGTAGACCAGGCTGGCTTTGAACTCACAGAGATTGGCCTGCCTCTGCCTCCGGAGTGCTAGGATTAAAGGCGTGGGTCACCATGCCTGGCATGATGAATATTTTAATTGGGTCCTGGGAATGTTTTTAAAAATTCAGAGGTTCCCCTGGTAGTTGGAAAATAAGGAAAATTTAAATTAAATAATTTAAAATTAAATAAGCCACAGTAAGACCCTGTCATATTTAACAGGAAAAAATGTAATTCATGGATTAACATATCATCCAAACGTGTCTATACCAAAGTAACCAACCATAAGTATTAGTGCTGTTTAAATACCTATATATCTAATTGCTTGTGCTTCATTAGTAGGATCGAAAGGTTATTCCTGGACAAACTGTCAGCCCATGAAAGGAAACAGCCAGAATTGACCAGAGTCCAAGACAACAGCTCCAGAGAGAGTGGACTGTTTTGCTTCTCATCCACCTGTGCCCCTTTCCTAAGCCTAGGGAACAATCTGCAGAAGAGGGGTCGTGGTAGAATGTAAGGGCTGCGATTGGGGTGAATGGTGAAACTACAGCAATGTAGTCTGGACATTCATTTGATCAACTTGATTGAACATACAACCCCTCACTCCCCGCTGGATGGTGGGGCTGTGGGGGTTTGGGCACAACAGTCTGCAAATTGGTTTCATATGAAGGATGCTTGTACTCATGGATAATCACTTATAGCTAAAAAATGAAAAAAAAAACTGAGAGAAAGATGCAGGACAGTTATGGCAAAATGCATGATCTGGGATGGGGTGGGTGTAGGGGGGAAGGGAAAGGGAAATATGCCTGATCTGAATTGGAAAATGATGTATGAAATGCACAAAGCACCAATAAAAAAAATTCAGAGGCTCCCCTGGTAGTTGGAAAATAAGGAAAATTTAAATTAAAAAGTTAACAGATTTATTGCCAGTTGAATACCTCAGTGATTCAGAGCTGAAGTTAATTATAAGGATTAACCCAGTGTTACCTGGTTGAAAGTCCATTTGCTCTTTAAATATGTAATAATCCTCTGCAATGCAAAATGTTTTCTAGCAACCAGGACAAGATTCTGTTTAAAACAGGGAAAAATTAGAAGATAAAATAAGATGCACGGTATGAAAAAATTGTTCTGAAAGTAGAGCAGGCCTGAATGAGGAAATCTGTTTGAAGATCTTGTTGCCCCTATAACTGATGTATTATGAGAGCCATCCATGATAACTCCAAAGCAAGCAAACCAAAAAGTACTAAACAAAAGTGCTCTGGGTCCCTTACAGTGGTGGACATAACAAGAGCCTTCACTGCACCTATTTCAAAAGCATTTCGTGACTATGTAGGATTAATAAAAGTGGATCCCTCTCCTACATATCACTCTCTGCTGAGGAGTACAGATAAATGCTTAATGAAGCTCTGTGTGGAAGTTCTTTATTAAATGTGCTGGGGCCTCTTGGAAGAACCAAATGATAATTACAGTCGGCCGGGAAAGCCCTCTCCTACTGTGCCTGCATCACTGCAAAGCTCAGAAGGGCAGCACCCTCTGTGCTGAGTTGTGTCCTCCAGAGCTAGCTGGCAGCAGCCTCGTCGACTGGTCAGTGAAACACAAGGAACACAAGCGTCACAGCATCTGCAGGTCAGATCAGACACTTAGGTCTGTGGAGGCCCAAGGGAGCTCATTGGTATCCTTTGCCCAGATCCTTGAATAGAGAGGCCTGGGCAGTATGGAAGCTCCTTGCAAATCTTTTCTCCTTAAAATCCTAGTAGTGGAGGAATCCAGTAATTGCAGTAGTTAACATCCTAGTATACTGTGACCTTTACAAAATGTTTTTATAAAGCATGCTTGCATCTTTTTTATGAGTAATATATACAATATAGTGTGCAATTAAAAATCTAATCTAAAGGAAGACATGATGACAAATGTGTTTCACTGCTAGCTGAAAATAATAATTTACCTCCGTGGGGTGAGCCACCACTGCCGGCTTCTCATGCCTCCTTCCAGGAAATCCAATTCACAGAAAACACTTAGAGAAATCATAGAATGTGGTGCAAGCTTTATGCATTTACAATGTTTCTTGGATATGTAGAAAAAGGAAAATATTTTTTCTTCTCCCCATCCTAGCTATGTTCATGGCGGAAACTATTATGACAAAAGATGGACTAACAACAACAAATTATACAGACTTAATGCAAACGTCATGTGAAATGGGAGCCTCCATAAGAAGCTGGAGACTCAAATCATGGCAATTACGTGAGCTAAACAGGGGCCAGCTGGGGCTTATTTTGTTTAGAATTTTTTTCTTGGTATTTCTGTCTTTGAAGATGCAGATTTTTTCCTGAATATAGAGAAGACACTTCTCACATGAGGATCTTATGTCTTCCTTTAGGAGAAGTTCATAAAATTTTTCCTACATTGTATGACTTGTTTCAGGGAAGAGGAGTTGGAGAGCATCAGAGCCTCCTTCCTGCTTTGGCTGTTTCCTCAAATTACTTCTAATTAAAATATTTTAGAGGAGTGTGTCCTTAATCCTATTACATATTATTCAACACTACAATTGAAACGCCTCATTTTTCTTTTTAAAAATTATTTTATTATTTGTATTGTATGTATGATGTGCACATGTGTTAAGTACACTTGTGTTGCGCAATGTCTGTGGCGATCAGATCCTCTAGAACTGGAGGTATGGGTGGTTGTTAGCCACTATGCGGGTGATGGGAATTGAACCTGGGTGTTTCATAAGATCAGGAGTTACTATTAACTGGTGAGCCATCTCTCCGGCTTCATTTTTCTTAATGAATCACACACGTATGTGCAGTCACAGAAAATAATGCAAGGAGAATTCTTGTTCAGATGTAACTGCATGCGTGTATACAGCAGTTACGTAACACTTGTAGAAGTGTAAATTATGGATGAAAGAGTGTGTAGACATACAACGTTGCAAACTTGCTTATGATTAACATTGCATCAGTTTTTACTTCCACATAATTAATATGCATGGCATTTCTTCTTTTTCCACATCCTCATTATCACCATTTGCTACAATTTCTTTTTGCTCAATACTTTTTGAGAGGCAAACATGTTTATTTCATTGTAGCTTTCATTTGTATTTCCCTTGTTATAAATTAAATGTAATATTTTCAGTACATTAAGAAGGTTTTTGGTTGGCCACAATTGTCCTCAGAGGGCTGAGCTGGAAGGATCCAAAATGCAAAGCCAACTTGATCCACAAAATGCAGCTGTCTCAAAAGTTAAATGGTATTTGTGTTTGTTTCCATAAAATATTTATTCGTGCAATTCTGACAATAATAGTTATTGAATAAGTTGTAGGTATACTTCTCAGTTTTCATTTCACTTTTGACTTTTCACAATTTTATTATGGAATTTTTGGTGTAGAAAAAATTTCATTGATGACTTCTAAATTTTCTATAATAACTAAAAATATTTCCACTCATGTTTTACACACACACACACTCACACACACACACACTCCACATACACATCCAGTCCTGTATTTTATTTTTCATTTATTTTTAGCATTTATTTATTTTGATCTGATGAATTTTAGTATAAGAAGTAAAATTAGAGTTGATTCTAGTTTTGCAAATATTTCCTTATTCAACACCAATTTTGGAATAATTTCACTCACTTGAAATGATTTATCATACATAATATACTGGAAGGGCACTTGGGTCATTTTGCTGCTTCCTTCTCTTCTACTGGACTTGCGTGTGTTCATGTTTGGGTATCATCCTTTTTCATCTCTTAAACCTATGCCAGATAACTGGAGCCAACTGAAATCTCCTCTTTGTGGTCCTACTATAGACCTGGGTCCTGTGAGCCAGCGGATTCTTCCTTGCCAGAAGGGGTGCTAGAAGGTCACGACAGCAGGAAGGGGCTTATTTTCCTGATTCTTTGTGACTCTTTAGTGGCCAGTAGCATGTAGGCCCACCTTCCAGCTTGTCAGGCATTGCCTATTGATCCCTGAAGGTCAGTTCAGCTGGCTGGTGTTTATCAGCCAGCAGAGTTCCCACGTTCCAGTCCTGCTTCTCCCTTTCCTCCTCTGTCTGATGCACTTTGCTGCATAAAATAGCTCCAGGTTGAGGGAAATTCAGGGTCAGAGCAGATATACTATTTTAAATCTTTTATAATTAAAAATATTTATTCAGTGTTTTGCCTGGATGTATGTAAATTCACCTTGTATGGCATTGCTGGCAGAAGCCAAAAGAAGGTGTCAGATTCCCTGGAACTGGAGTTATGGACAGTTGTTAGCTACCTTGTGGGTGCCGAGAACCAAACCTGGGTCCTCTGCAAGAGCAGCTAATGTTCTTAACCATCTCTCCAGCCCCCCCCCCTTTTTTTTACCTTATACTTGTTTAAATTTTAACTAATTATAGTTTTTAATTTTCTATTACTTAAAAAATTACCTGGAATTTAAGTTTTAGTGAAAACCTTTGTTTTGTTTTTGCTAAATTTGACAGGCGATATTCTTTATTGAGCACTGAGAAATAATGTAATTATATGTTTAAGAACAATATAGTTGTTTTACTTTCCAAATAAGATATGATCAAAGGATATTCTATCAATTGAACTGGGTTCCCTGATGAGGAAAATGAGAGCACAGAGTACCAGGATCCAGGTAACCCAAAGACGAGGAAGGCACATGGACCCCCACAGAACAACAGGGAAGTGCAGAAGGTTTACTCTGCAGGATCTAATTGTTCACAGTACTTCTAGGAGAATATGGATGGCCAGTCAACTAGACTGCTGTTGACTGATACAGGAGCACATCTCCAGTTGTGGTTGTTACAATCCTGACTTGAGTGACCACGGTGTGAGCTCATAGCTTCCTCTCAGTTTCACTCTTTTTTTTTTTTTTACAACTTTTTTATTTTTATTTATTTTTGTATGTGTATGAGTGTACTGTCTGCATGCAGGTCTGTGCACCCGTGTCGTGCAATGCGGCGGAGGTCAGAAGAGGGTCTCGGATTCCCCTGGAACTGGAGCTCTCCTGGAATTGGAGTTACAGACGGTTCTTAGCCGCCATGTGGGTGCTGGGGATCGAACCCAGGTCCTCTGCAAGAGCATTCAGTGCTCTTAACCGCTAGGCTATCTCTCCAGCCCCTCGGTTTCACTCTTATGCAGAGTATGGGTGCATCGCCCCTTTCACTTTCTAACTTATGCCAATTCATATGCTCCTTGTCTCTTTTTCTGTTTTTCAATTTTCTAGTTAGTATAGAAAATGATATTTTATTATAACAAATGTCATTTTACTTTGCTCATATTCATTCCCCTTTGCCTTGCATTCTTCAACTTTCCTCTCCTAATGTTACCTTTCCACCACCCAGATAGTCTTCCTTCTGCATATGTATGTCTATAAATGCATATTATGCATGTATACCTAACTGCATCATTGAAGATTGGAAGTACATCATATAAATCTTTCTTCTTACCTAGAAGACTTACACTAATCAAGTGCTGGATGAAATGAAAAGGTCAGATCTTTGGGAAATTACTAGACACTGACTCTAAAATTGTCTAACTTCTGGGAACGTGAACTGCTACAATGGTCTGCCAATTGACATGGGTGCTCAGACTGGCAGATAATAAAGTCCTAGATCCTAAATAGGATCAAATTATTTCAAGAACCTCAGGTTTATTTTCCAGTTTGTGAGTGTTAGATTGGAACTCATTGAATTCCCCCAATGTCCTAAATGATTTTTTTATTTATGTGCATTAAAATTTGATCTTTGTGTTATAAACTACTATAGGTCTTGACAAATACCAAATGTCAGCTGCCCACCAGTTTGCTTGTCTAAAAACTGCTTCACTGCCCCAGAATACCCTTTATTTCCTCTACTCTCTTTTCTTAAAATCCATGGCAATCAGTCAGTTATCATTTGCATGGTTTTGCCTTTTCCAGAATGTGAATAGGAATTTTATAGCATGTGGTCATTTCAGACTGTTTTTCTTTTCACTTAGAAATACTATTTAAAGTTCTTCCACATCATTTCATAGTTACACTGGTTGTCTCTGAGTTCTGTTACTGAAGGACATCCCATTGTGTGCATGTACATACATCACTGACAAAGGTAATATTCCCCATGTTGAATTTAATGCTCTAGAAAAAAATATTACTAGATATCTCACCAAAGAACAGAGATACTTGGAAAATATAGGATAGATTAAACACATGAAAAGATGTTCAAAATCACTTGTTATTGAAAAATAGAAGCTTAGAACAGGCATTAGTTCCTCCTATGTTCTTACTAGAATGTAAAGCCTCCAAAAAGTGATGGTGTCAAATACTGGGGGAATGTGGAGCAGCACAAATTCTTATTGCTGGGGAAATGAAAGATAGTAAAGCCTTTTCGGAAGAGAGTTTGACAGTTTTTGATGATACTACATTGTTTTGCTTTAACTTGTGATTCCTCAATTGTACTCCTAGTATTTACTCAACTGAGCTTCAAATAGATGCAGGACTCGTTACAGCAACTTCATTCATAGTTCTCCAAAAGTGGAAGCAACAAAAACACCCTTCATTAGATGGGCTGATAAACTGCAGTACATGCACACAATGGGATGTCCTTCAGTAACAGAACTCAGAGACAACCAGTGTAACTCTGAAATGATGTGGAAGAACTTTAAATAGTATTTCTTTTTCTTTTCTTTCTTTTTTTTTTTTTTAGACAGGGTCTCCCTGTAGTCCCCAGCTCTCCTGGAACTCACTCTGTAGACCAGTCTGGCCTTGGACTCACAAAGATCTGCCTGCCTCTGCCTCCCGAGTGCTAGGATTAAAGGTGTGTACCACCACGCCTGGCTAAATATTATTTCTAAGTGAAAAGAAAAACAGTCTGAAATGAACACATGCTATAAAATTCCTATTACTTCACATTCTGGAAAAGGCAAAACCATGCAAATGATAATTGACTGATTGCCATGGATTTAAGAAAAGAGAAAGATGAGTAGAGGAAATAAAGGGTCTTCTGGGGGCAGTGAAGCAGTTTTCAGACAAGCAAACTGGTGGGCAGCTGACATTTGGTATTTGTTGAGACCTATAGTGGTTTATAACACAAAGATCAAATTTTAATGCACATAAATTAAAAATCATTTAGGACATTGAGGGAATTCGATGAGTTGCTGAGAAAATAATCCAGGTGTGTTATTTCCCTCTCTCTGAAGAAGGTGAAGCAAAAGGCGATGCTCTAAATATCCTTGAAAGTGAGAATTTTTAAACCAAAGGGAAAAATCTTTCATATAAATACTTTAGGCTACAAGTTTTTTTATTCAACATTAATATAGATTAACAATTCTGGTCCTGCTATGTATCTATACTGTCCTTAATATGTATAAAACAAGAAGCTTGAACATAGAATCTCTGTATGGGTGAACAATGCCACTTCCAGAAGACAAGAGATAGCTTGTTAAATGAAACTCAGTGCAGGGATGGAATACTTCCCTAGGAATTATAGGTCCAGGAGGCACAGAAGTCTCCAAGACAACACAGGCTATTGTCATTGCCCCTGGCTACCATAACTACATGGTGTAAGACCCTATCACTGAAGACAGCATACACTTTGGCTACAGGACAGAGATAAATCAATTTCAAACTGACCAGGAAGCTTCTTGCTTGAGGTTAGCTGTTTGGAATGTGATAATTGGGCTGTAGGGTGAGAACAAATGATCACAGCCAGCACTGAACTCCGCATGCTACAGTACCAACCTCCCAGGCAAGATTTGCCCCCTGGTGCATAGAGATATGACTGTTGTGCAGTTGCCACTTTCTGATTAGATTTGAGACCTGCTCCACAGGTAGGAATTTCATGTCTCGCCCTGTAATCCTGGTCAAAAATCTATAGCTTCAGAGGTCAGAGGCCCTAGAGTAGAACCTGCTATCATTTTGCTAAGTAGTCATGCAGTCATTTTTTTTTAACATTTATGTTTACATCCATAGATCTGTGCTGCTCCCAACCTTGCTCAGAGAACCTTCTTTCTGGAAATGGTAACAATCAATGCAGAGACTCCTAACTAGTCAAAGTGCTGAGAATAAGAGACTGAGTGCTCAGCCCTAAACGGGACACCTGTATCAGCTCACATTCCTGCCCCTCACCAAGGCTCAGGAAACATCTTGGAAGAGGAAGCAGAAAGCATGTAAGAGGCAGAGGACGTGAAAGAATGCTATGAACTCCTGGTATTTTTGGCAAGATATGACTATTGTAGACAGGAACTCTCAATAAGACCAAGCCAGCCCAAATTCTGGCATAAATGGGAGACATACTTTCTAGAACCAGCAACATGTATTAGGTTCTCAAAAGAGAAAGGGATGGGTAACAGTGGTTCCAGGTTTCCTGCTGCCGGAGTGGTATTATGTATCAGCAAGGGCAGGAGACAAGATGATGCAGTTGGCATTGAATTAGAGCTGGAGACAAATCCAAGAGCTACATTTAGTTTAATATGAATACATCTGATTACATATAGAAATACAGGTACAATTATATGCACATGTTATTATGATAACATATATTTCATTCTTAATAAGCTGAAGGAGTTGATCTATAATAATAAGCCTTTTTGAAAAGAAACATGGTTTACTTGCACAAAACTGATCAGATTTGAGGTGGCTTTTGTGGGTGTGAAACAAGTGGTGAGAATTTGAATTGTTTCCTTATTATAGTATTGAAATTAAGTCTACTTAATTTATCAAATCATGTTCATGCCCTGATTTTATATACTTGTATCTATCAATAAACATTGTGATACTTGAAAAAAAAATACCCATTAGCGACAAACAGGACCAATACCCATGTCTTGGATTCTAATGCCATTCTCCAATAAAAGAAACAGAGCTCCTCAGAGAAATGATTGTTTGTAGAACTTGGGGAGAAAGGATACATGGTAAGCAACGAGTACAAAGCCTGGAGCTTGTAATGCCAGAAATAAGGTGCTCAAAAATAAAAACAGCCACCCTGTTAGATGTTATGAGAGCACAGGAGCCAATGTAGAGAGTACGAGCAATCAAAACAAGAAAAGCCTGAGGAATTGTGACAGCAAAGGGGAGCTTTTGGAAACCTGACTACCAAATTTATGTGGCATTCTGGAGAGGATGAAATGTGGCTTTAAGTAAAGGTGGAGGAAATCTGAATGGATATAAATGAATAACTGATTCATCAATTATGAAAAAAGTACATATTAATGTGAGGTGCTAGGAATCCATAGGGCTCATGGTGGGATATATGAGCTGCATTTTCCCTAAAATGCTAAAGCTATTTTAAAAATAAAGCCATTAATAAACATATGGAGAAAAGAATGAAGGCAAAGTAAACACTTTTTCAGACATTCAGATATGAAAGATCCTGTAGAGCAGGACCCTCAGGCAGGAGCGTGCCAATGGACAGCCATGTGGATATGTACGCAGCAATAACAAGGATGCATAAGTCTGTATGATGAATTTTTCTTGTGACTTTTAAAATTGATATGCTATTTATTAGTAGTATGTGTGTATGTGTATATGTGTGAATGCAGGCATGGTACATGTATGCCACATGTCAGAGAACAACTTTCAGGAGTCTGTCCTCTCCTTCCACTCTAGGTCTGGATTCAACTCAGATTATCAGCACTCTTACTCACCAAGCCATCTCACTGGGCCGTTCTTATAATTTAAATCTACTTTAAAAATAATTGTTTGAACTAAGAATAAGTGAGGGTTGAGTGCTCAGTCATAGATATTTATATCACCCCTATAAGGCTAGGGAACATCAGAGAAAAGCAGGTGAAAAGAATGTCAGATCCACAAGTTGGAAGAAGGCCTATGAAACATGCTCTTCTGAGCACAGCACACCCATTACAGTCATGATCCCAGAGCAGCTGTGGTAGCCTGCTCAAGACCAGACCTGGCAAGAGTCCAGAATGGAGGAAGGAGGGCCTCACAAGGCCAATAGCAATTAAGAGTCCAGGAATAGAAAAATAGGGGAATACTATGATAAGATTTTATATTATACATAAGTGAAGATGCACTGTGATTGAAAATATGTCTACTACAAATCCCAATATAGCCAATAAAATAAAAACAACTTTATACCTAATAGGACAATGATGAAGCCAAAGTAAAATAATAAAATCAGCGGATACTTTATCACACAGAAAAATAAGACCAAAAACCAAATGGGTAAGATAGAAAACAAGATAGTAGATTTAAATTCACTATCTACAGCAATGGCAATAAATATACCATTTAAAGTCACGTACTGTCCAGTTAGATCAAAAGAAAGGACCAGATTATGTGCCATTTACAGGAAAATCACTTTTAATATAAATTTAATAAATTTAAAATGAAGCCGGGCATGGTGGTGCATGCCTTTAATCCTAGCACTTGGGAGGCAGAGGCAGGCGGATCTTTGTGAGTTCAATGCCAGCCTGGTCTACAGAGTGAGTTCCAGGACAGCTGGGGCTACAGGGAGACCCTGTCTCGAAAAAAACAAAACAAAAAAAATGAAACAATGGGAAATGACATGAATATTAATTTAAAGAAAAAGAAATAGCTATAGTAGCTTGTCGATATAGAATCCACAGAAACGAACATTACTCAGGATTAAGAATGTCACTTCACTCAATAAAAAGCTCAGTTTACTTAGAAGATCTGTAATTGTTATGTACATAAGCACCTAAAAACAGAATGTGAGCTGTCAACATCCACCTTTTCACTCTCAAATAATTGGCATCACCTAAGAGTTGCATGGTACACTTGAACATGCTTCTAAGTGTTGTTGGGGTGAGAAGTAGGGACTGAATTCAGGGACTTAGGCATACTCCGCAGGCACCGTGCCACCAAATCACACTCCCCACCCTAGAACAAGTTTCGAATCTATTGTTCCAAGATTTGCCACTTTTGTTGGTTTCTTCAGTCATTCAACTTATTACTCAGTGTTGAGCATCATGAGTCAGCAATACTGAATTTTAAAAAAGGATATTTTGACATTTGTTGCAATTGTCTTCATACATATTTTTATAAGAAAAATATAAATAAAAGAACGGAGTCTGGGTTTGTTTTATCCGCAAATGTTGGTCGTTGATCTAGCAAAATCATAATAATCAGTTCTATTTCATATAATACTGAGAATGATGTGCTGTTACAATATTGACCAAATAAAAAGAGCTTCCTTTTAGGGTAACACGATAGCAGCAGAACTATTAAAATCAGTTCTTTTATGAGTCATTTGATATTGACTTTGATGGTTTTTGTGTGCGTCTGTGATGGTGAGGACAGAACCCATGGCCTTGCACATCCTATGCACTCAAGTAGAGTGCTATCCTCAGCCCTCTTGAGTTTTGATCTTCATTTCCTGAGATTTTTCTAAAAGTCCAAGGTTAATAATCTGATATTCCTAGAACTAATAATTTGATACACAGGTCATTCAACTTCTAGCCAGCAGAGCATGGAGCTCAGGATGTACAAAAGGTCTTCCACACAATGGATGATACAATGTTTCAGTACTAAACTTATTATTCCTTTTGATTTTTAAAACACTTCAGCTGAAACATTTAAGACAGAGTTATTTGAAACCATTGTTAGCTATTTCAATGTCTCCTGATTTTCCCATATTATCAAGTCAGAAATTCAAATGATGCGCTCAAGTTTAATAACAGTCCAGTGCATTATAGGTAATAAGTTGTATACTTCCCTGGTCTAGTGATTATCAACCTAAATGATTTAAAATTATTATCAACATAAATGATTTAAAATTATTTTTAAACAAGTTATTTTTTAAATATTCTGAAGATTATGTTCCTTAATGGATGAATGTAGATGAATTGTCCTATTAGTAGGCATAAGGATCACAACTATAGGTCCTTATGTGTTTCCATACCAGCACAAACTGCCATTCACCAACCTCTTTTCCTACAAATTTCAAATAAACTAGTGATTTTATTTGTTTGAGGAGTTTATCTCACTGGGGATGTAGCTTCATTGGTAGTGTGCTTGCCTAGCATGCATGAATCCCCAGGTTCAGTCCCTAGCACTCCCACAGACTCGGTGTGGCTGTGCATGCCTATAATTCCAGCACTTGGGAAGTAGAAGGAGAAGCATCAGAAGGTCAAGGCCATCCTCATTTAATAGGGAGGCCAGCCTCGACTATATGCCCCACCTTAAAACAAACAAAAACCTGAAGAGTTTAATTCCTAGAACCTAAAGCTGTTATGATAACCAGTCTGACTGGTTGAAAGAAAGCTACTTGCTGGAAGGATTGAGGATACTCCTTAACTCTTAGAGCTTAACAATTTTTCTTTTGCTGACTTTAACCAGTGGTTGCATTAATGGGTAGGTTACATTATCACACTTCAGTTTTCAGAAGGGTAAGAGAAACAGCCACTGCCTATGGGGCTGAGAACAAAAGGACCAACTGGGAGATAGCTGAAGGAGTGACAGCTACTTCAGGGTGATATTTCATGGGAAGAATTGAGATGAGTATTAAGCATGTTTCTTGCTACATGACAGGCAGAATCCTCTGCTTTCCAAACATTGCTAACATGTACATCAGTAATATTCAGGTCTGAAGGGAGAACTGTGCTAAGACACAGGGATCACAAGGAGAACCAACTCTGACCAAGGGATCCAGTGACATTCAGACTACTGGATGTTGCACTTCTAAGACAAGAGAATAGAAAGTTGGCCAACTTGCTGTCACTCCTTTTTCTGATACCAAGATCAGTTTACAGACCACATGGAGAAAGTTGGACTGAGGTAGAGTTAACCTTTCAGAGAGGACTTTGCTGAGCCATTTCACAAAAGCCAAGAACAGAGGGAATTATTTTTTCATATTTTCCTGTATTGCTTACAGAAATATAACCTGTTTGTGTTTTTCAATGTATATTAATTACAAATAGTAAGTGGTTTGTTGTGACATTTTCATACATGTACATAATGTATTTTGATTATTTTAACACTCATTACCCTCTCTGTCCCCTTCCCATTCTTCCTGATCTACTTCCTTTTTGTAACTAATTAGTCATCTATCTTTTATGGTTGTGGTCAGAGTTGCTTACAGGAGCATAGTAAAGTGTCTAATCACAAATTCTCATCTTAAGGCCACCAATGACTTATTGTATACATACATGATTTTGGCAATGCAGATTAGATGGCTTTTTCAACCACAGCACTTCTGATGGGGAACAGAGTACTTAGAAAGCAAAAGCCAGGTGTGGTGGTGCACACCTTTCATCCTAGCACTTGGGAGGCAGAGGCAGGTGGATCTTTGTGAGTTCAAGGGCAGCCTGGTCTACAGAGTGAGTTCCAGGACAGCTGGGGCTACAGGAAGACCCTATCTCAAAAAGACAAAAAAAAAAAAAAAAAAAAAAAAAGCAGACAGAGGGATGGGATGGCTTATGTATTACTTAAATCTGGTGGTAAAAATTTCAATAACACTGGCTAAAGAGAGACAAATTGATTCTACCTTTTGGTAAAGACACCAATTCAAATTCAGTTATGAATCAGAAAAGTATTGCAGGACTATAAGCACAGTAAGCAATTTGGATTGAGAACATATCAGCCAGAGTTCAGCAAGGTTGCTGTCAGCAAATAGGCCTGATGCTCTAGCCTCTACTTGAGTGAGTCCATCTTTGGAAGTAAGCATGATGTCCTAGTCATTTTATATTTCTCCAAGACTAAATGTGTATTACATGCTTAATTTAAATACTGGGTAGATTTAAATTATCTTTATGGCAAAGGATAGACTGAGTTATTAGCTATTTTTATCAATGAGAATGGGATTAGAAGTTTCCATCTCAACCCCATATCTTACTTAAATTGTACAGTAAATCACTGTTATATTCCTACATCTTTCTTTCTAGCAGGAATGTACATATTGTTGCAATCATTTCTCCAGAACGACATTAGCCTCTTTCCTACCCAGCTATGGGCTGGGGACATTTTCTGGGGCATTACTCCAAAGTATTATCAAAATAAAAAATATATTATAATAATGCACAGATTTGCTAGGGTAGCTAAAAAGTGATACTTTCTGACATGTGGACACACTGCTCTTGAAACCCATGAATTTACTTCATATTTTTGCCTTACAGTCTGATTCCACTGCTACAGTTCCCTTTCCTTCCCGCCTTCCTTTCTATTCATGCATCAATCTCCTACAGTCCTGCTTGCATTTGTATTACTTCACTGAAACTATTCCTGTCAAAGATATTAACAATGTTCCTAATATTGAGTAAACACATCCAAACCTCTCCTGTTCAACTTGCTAAGCACTGGATCTGTTGGCTCACCCTCCTCCTCCTCTTCATCTTAAAAAAAAATCTACCACACATATATAACACTGTGGTGGTTTGGATGAGTGTCCCCCATATGCTCTATGTATTCAGACATTTGTCTCCAGTTGGTGGCGCTGTTTTTGGAGGTCTTGGAGGGTGTGGCCGTGGAGGAAGTGTGTCACTGGGGGCAGGCTTAGTGAGTTTTAACAAGCCTCGTGGTCTAGAGTTGCTCTCTCTCTTTGCTTCCTGTGCTCATTGGGAGATGTGACCCTCGGCTTGCTGCTCCAGCCACCATGCCTCCCGCCACAATGGACTCTAATTCCCTGGAACCGTCAATCGTAAGCTCAGATAAACTCTTCCTTTTATAAGTTCCTTGGTCATGGTGTTTTATCACAGCAACAGAAAAGTGACTAATACAAATACTTTGTGGGTTAATGTATAATTAAAGTTTTTAAAATGTCAAAAAGCTCATCCTAACAAAATGATCTCTTCAGTTGTATGGCTTACCAAATAAAAATATGGGGCACCCTATCAAAAAACTTGGATTTCAGATAAGCAATACTCTTAAATATAAGATGCCCTCAAATAATACTAATAAAAGGGGTGTCATTGCTTCTCTGAAACTCACATGTAGCTTATTTCCTGTATCTTATCTGGCAACAAACAGTACCTCCTTCTCATTATTCTCAGAGACAATTAGTTCTGAATTTTAAGACCTGTTTCTTTTGGTAGTCAGCTTTGTATTTCTTTTTTTTTTTTTTTTTTTTTTCCTGTACCTGGTGGCTAAAAGGACTGTCCGTGATGGGCAGGCAGCCCCAGTTATGCACGAGCAACATACTATAGCACTCTAGCTTAATAGCTTTGCATTTCTAAGTAACATAAACGTCTCTGTAATTCTTTTCCTTTTGTGATGATAGATGAACATTCAGTTTCCTTAAATCATTCTCATTCTCCCTTTGCATCTTCTTAGAATTATACTCATGTCGTTTCCTTAAGATACCTAGCAAAATGCTAACAGTTTGTACTTTTATTCCATCAACTGTAGGTATATCTTTGGGTTTTCTCTAAGGTGAGACCATTAATTCTTTTGCTCTCTGCTTTATCTCTTCTTCTTCCCATTTCAATTCCCACTTTCCATTTTTGCCTTATTGAATAGACAAGGTTAACAATATTTGCTATTTGTTCCAGAGCAATAATGAAGACAAAATGTAAGTTTATTCTCAAATGCAATTAATAAGTTTACATTTTGTAAATATTCTTCACTGAGGAAGCGATAATGTTTATACTTTACCCAGTGTCTTACAGGTTAATCACAATACATTAAGTATAATTAATGGCAGTGGTGTCATATCACTGCCATTTTCATACTTTTTCCATTAAAAACTCTATCAATCTCTCTCATACCTTGAATAGTTTTCTGCTTACATGATTTTATAACTTTATGTGTTGATTATTTAGAAAACGTTTGTGCAATTTGGTTTTTTATGTATATAAATGTACTGTCTGCATGTAGGTTTGCGCACGCGTGTTGTGCAATGCCACGGAGGTCAGAATAGGGTGTCAGATTCCCCTGAAACTGTAGTTAAAGATGGTTCTCAGCCATCTGAGGGTTCTGGGGATCGAACCTGGGTCCTCTGCAAGAGCAGTAGGCATTATTAACCGCTACACCATCTCTCCAGCCCACAATTTGTTTTTCAGAGCTTCTGAATATTGACACATTTCATTTCACAAGATCAAGTGACAATATTTGCCGATGTCATCCTTGATCCCACCAGAAAAGTCTTCAGGTAGCAGGAATCTGTTACATTCATTTGTGTTTGGGAATTGGCAATAGGCACTGTCAGTTGTTTTTGTTGAAGCCACTAGTGCAGTTCATTCATTTTAGTAACTGTCTGCTGAAAACCCCAGCTTGAATAACTATTCCTTATCATTTGCTTTCAGGTAAAATGGCACTCCATAACACAAGCTCACACCTCAAACAATGCATGATTATTTATGCTGGAGAATGCCTATCTGTTTTGGTAAGCAGAAGATTATGCACACTTCTCCACACACAGTATATGACAAGGATATGCATTCAAGGGTCAAGATCAATAAATTAACAAATGTCAGCGGTGACATCTTCAAAATGAGAAATGCCATTTTGTTCTTAAACATAGTGCATGACAGAGAAGACTTCTCTGCTTACTATACTACTTTGAACCACCACACTGACTTGGACCAAAGTGTCAGCTATTTTACCACCAGTGCTTATGCATTCACAGTGCAAAATATCAAAGAACTGACAAAAGCAATTATGTCATATTTCTGAAAATAGGTTGACCTTACAATCTATCAATTTGCAGATTTTACACTAAGGTGCTTGTTAGGAAAGTAGTCATTATTTATAGTTGAAAATCTCTAGAGGCAGGGAGTTTCTGTGGAGGAGACTTTTTTATTCATCTGGAAATCAGAAGACAAGGTTAGCGGGACAGAACATCAGCAGGTACATATACATCCTTTTAAAAAACTTTCCACTCTTAAGTGTCATTTCCGTTCTTGCACACCTGACATCTCCTGAGAAGTTCCTGGATTCTGCAAGGCAGAAGGAGGTCCCCTTGAGCTCACCTTCCCTGCATGCTCCCTGGACTGTGGCCTCCCCTGACACATGCAGTTGTTTCTCTGTGGTTTGTGTCCCTCCAGGAAGCATCTAAGCCAAACTACAGATGGTGGTTTGTATTAGTCACTTTTCTGTTTCTGTGCTGAAACCACCATGACCAAGGGGAACTTATATAAAAGGAAGAGTTTATATGACCTTACAATTAATGGTTCTGGGGAATTAGGGGCCATCATGGCAGGGAGGCATGGTGGCAGGAGCTGGAGCAGAAAGCTGAAGTCCACATCTTCCAGTGAGGACAAGAAGCAGGGAGAGCACAACTGGAGACTGGCAAGGCTTATTGAATTCACTAAGCCCACCTCCAGTAATGTACTTCTTCCAGCATAGCCACACCTTCTAAGACCTCCCAAAACAGTGCCACCAACTGGTGACAAAATGTCTGAATACTTGAAGCCTGTGGGGGACATTCTCAATCAAACCACCACATGGTTCATCTTCTGGTGACTTTGTTGCTGTGGGGTTTTGTCTTTAAATTTTTTCTAAGATTTTGGTCAATTTACTGGAGTTTTGGAATAGAAAAGGCAGTTATACATTTTATCATTGCATGCTTTAGCCAGTAGCTATCTCCTTTCTGTCTTCTCTGATAAACCATTTCTCCAATTTTCCTCTGCATGGCTGACTCTACAGAATCCTTCCCCTTGATGTTAGGGGCTTTCTCTTCTCTGCACTCTTCTTGGTCAAATCTTCCCCCCATGTTTATTTCAAATGTTTATTGGTATCTTTCTGGTTCTTGGCTCTGTATCTTCCTTGCTGATCTTACTTCTGGACTCAAGATTCTTTATCTAATTGCCTACTTGAAATCTTCATTTCAGTATTTCATAGATACTTTATATATGGGTTTCCAATATTGCAGCTTCTTTATTTTGCTTTATCTTTTGAGACACAGTCTCTCTATGTGTCTCTGGCTGGTTTGGCACTGCTATGTAGACTAGGCTGGCCTCAGTCTCATAGAGATTTGCTTGTCTTTGCTTCCCAAGTGCTGGGATCAAAGTTGTTTGTGCTCCACCATGGCCAGCTAGTATCCCCTCTTCTAATCTATGTCCTCTACTTAGTCCTTCCCACTTCTGTCAGTCCCTCCCACATCCCAGTTCCTGTCCCAGAATGCCATCTTCTCTTTTTGCATGGCTTTTCACCTTTCTATCCTTTGACCTCTGCTTACACACCATCCAGGATTACATCAAGTTGCTTGATCTTTCCCTTCCTCCCATATGCTATTAGTATGCAACATACTGTTAGTCTTTGCCGAACTTTTCAAATTACAAAGTGTTCACTAAGTCTCTATTTTTTCTCTCTACTTGTGTTGTGAACCAACACAAGTAGAGATGGTACCATTGTATTTGTCCCTGGTTATTCTGGTTCAACACGGGTAGAGTGCATGACACAAAGGTAGAATTGACCTGACAGACATGGAATAGAGCAACACAGTTGAAAACAAATGCTGAAATCTCAAATGTTGATGTTTGAAACAGCTGAAAATTGCTTCTTTAAGTAGTTTTTTAAAATGCTGCAACAGTCTATTTTATTGATCAATTAAAACATAAAACACAAATTTTCTCAATTATAACTTAAAAGAAACATTGAACAAATTAAACAAAACTTAAAACAAATTAAACAAAACTAAAAAACAATCCTTAGTATGCTTACAAATACAGTTTACTTGAGAAAACATGGGTACCTTTTAACTTGCATATATTATTTCCTAAAGAATTGTTAAACATCTACCAGCTTACAACTTCCCCCAAATTTTTCTCACCCTTTTTCCTCCAACCCTTATTTCACCCCACTTTGTGAAATTAACATAGTTTTTGATGGGGCACGAATATGCATTCAGCAAGCATGGCTCTAATAATGAAGCAAGAGTTTCCTGCTAAAGCCAGACAGCTCTATTTTACTTCTTTAAACCTGCAAAGTAAACTGTCAGTAAGTAGATGAGAGAGGGATCAAGAAGACCTTAGTGTGGGGTGAGGTACATTCATCAGATAGATGTCAATTGTCCTACTACAGATTCTTGACTTGATGCTCATCACCCACTTCTTCAGAGAAGAAACAGGTAGAAACTGGGTTACACAGAAAACAAAGATCCAACATCTGACAGACAAAGTGTTATTGATGATGATGAGTATGATCTTTTGCACAGCCCAGTCATCTTCACAGAGCCTGCTCTTATCCGTTGAGACTAAAAGTAGACATAGACATCAACTGTATAGATGTCAGCAGCTAATGTCTTATGATTTTAAAGGAAATATCTTACATGACCACTGTAGCCAACTTTGGAAGTAAAGTACATATTTGATGTAGTAGTAAGAGCCATTTTCTGCATAGTAATAAGTGCTTATCACAACCAAGTTAGAAACAAACTGCTAGAGGAGAGCATTTGCCTTTGTCTCCTGTGTCTTGTAAGGTACTCAGGTATTTTCAGGATTCTCCTGCATGCTGCTCCTATGCCCTAAGACTATTAGTCGAAGGAAATCATACTTGCAATGCCTTCCCCTGGTCTCAGAGTATGGACACAGTGGAGGTGGTCAGTGGTTTGCAGAGAGGTGGCTGTTGACAGAACCACACACAGGTGGGGAGGAAGCTGCACTAATTAACTGGATTAGACTCTACAGCTTCCTTGGGTCCCTAAACTCAGGATAACACTCCCTCCATGTGCTCTAGCTAAACTTGAAAATGTTTTTTGAGGAGTGAAGCTGAGTAATTCTGGGCTTTGAAGTCAGATTGCCTGGGTTCCAACTTCAGCTCAGGCATCTCCCAGTGGGGTGATGTCAGTGAGTTATTTAGTCTCACTGAATTTCAATTCTCCAATCTAAAAATGTACAGAGATTAGAATCTTTCTCTGTGTATGTATGTTTTGTTCATGAGAATTAATGAAAAAGTTCTCTTAAAAATACATGAGTTCTGGTGAGGCAGAGGGCATGGAAGGGAGAACAGGTCTAAATTTGATTAAGAAATATTGTATGAAAGTTCAATACAAAATAAAGAAAAAAGTGCAGACATAAAATCAGTCCTAATTGTTATTATTTTCTGTGGACCGGGTGGTTGGTTATCTTCATCCTCAGGGGTCATCATCTCTTTCAGCAGCTACCCTGCTCCTGTTTGGGTTTGGGGACCCAGCCCTAGAAGGTCTTTATGCTTTAGACCAAGCTTTATACACACATGGCTGTAGCTAGTCTACCTCTGGTGCTAGTCAAGGACACTGAGTAAGCCGAAAGTAATGGGCATAATCCTACTTTCTGACCAATAATACTGGTTCTAGGAAGGGCTTGAGGCAATTTATGAGGTGGGGGTGGGGCTCTGACAAAGTATTCTTTGCTTCTCTAACAGGTTTCAGAGGGGAGATAGCCTTGAAGTTTTTTTTTTTTTTTTGTTAATCCAGATATTTACATTTTACCTCCTCTGGGGAGGGAGGAGTCAGAACCTCATTCTAAACAGACCAAACAGATTGGATGTATTAACTGAACTTTCCCAGGGAATGGGGGCAGGGGCTGCTATGGTCAGAATCACAGGACTCCACAGGTAGACCTCCTGAATCAGGGTCAAGGTGACAAGCAACCTGGGATCCCTTAATGCATTAAAAGCCTTCAGAAAACATTTCATGAAATATTAACTGCACAGGGACAGTAAGTTATGCAACTGAAGAGTCCAAACTTTACCTGAAATATTCTACTTTAGCATAGTAATTATTTGGAGCTTGTCTTCATTTTTCTGTTGCTGTTCAAATGCCCTGACAAAAGCAAATTACAGCCGAACATGGTGGCGCATGCCTTTAATCCGAGCACTGGGGAGGCAGAGGCAGGCAGGCAGATCTTTGTGAGTTCAAGGCCAGCCTGGTCTACAGAGTGAGTTCCAGGACAGCTGGGGCTACAGGGAGACCCTGTCTTGAAAAGACCAAAAAAAAAAAAAAAAAAAAAAAAAATTAAGGAAGAAAGGTCTACTTTAGCTCACAGTTCAAAGTATAGTCCATCATGACGAGAAAGTCAAGGAAGCAGGGACTCGAAGCAGCAAAGTAGCTGGTCACGCCTTATCCACAATCAGGAAGTCAGAGCTATGAATGACAGTTCTGCCCAACCCCTTTGCTCCATTAATATAGTCCAGGGAATGGTTCCACCCACAATTAAAGTGGGTCTTCCCACATCAGTTAACATAATCAGCATGATCCCCCAGGGGCATGTCCAGAGGCCCATCTTCCAGGCAATTCTGAATCCTGTCACATTGACAGTCAGCTCTAACCATGACTGAGCTCAAAGAAATTGAGAACCAAGGAATGGAAAGAAAGCTCTCATCTCCCTTTCAGCTATCTAAACTATAGAGTATTTGTCCTTTTTTTGTATTGAAAATACATATTTATAAGGGAAAATTTCATTGGTAAAGATATCCATACCAGAAAGAGAGCTACTCAGAGTCATCTTTCACTACCCAAAGCACCTTTGTCTGCATGAAAGGCAACCTTTATCCATGCTTTGCCTAGCCTTTCCTGTTGTTACCCTCAAACTCTCAAATCTAAAACCCCTCTTTCTTTCTGTTTGCAGGATGCTGTATGTCTCTATCATTTAGCTATTTCCTGGAGTTCATATATTTGTGTGTTCTCATGTATATCCATGCAATTAAAACCGTTATCTTTTGTTACTCTCTTATAACAATTTAATTCTTAGACTAGCCAAATAACCTAGAAGAGTATGGGAAAACATTTTTCCTTCCTTACAGGACATTAACAATGTTGGGATAGCATGTTTTTCAAGATCCCTTCCTTTCTTCCCTGGCCTAGCATGGAAGGGCATAGTCTAATGGATTTTGGCAAGTTTCTAGTAGGAAAAGTGATGACATCTCTGAGGATACCCTGGCTCTAAGCTGGCTATTCAAAACTCAGCTCTGAGGGTACTAATGCGAGTTTCAACAGCCTATGACATGTGGGTCAGTTGCGTGTAGAAAACTTCTCTTGCTACGAGCAGGTACAGCACAGTCCTGCTAAAGGAAAGGGAGCACAGTGGCCACCTGTGGTCACTATGGGGAACTGACTGACCCCTCAGCATAGAGGTCAGTTGGTTACTTTTGTAACCCAACCTGAGAGGTACATCCAACCCAGGTCCTTTGCCTGGGAATTGGATTGCTTCCCGTCTGGCTGTGCTTTCCTACCTGCCCAAAGACTGCTGATCTTTGGATGGGAATTTCAGGCCAATGGCTGATGGCCTATATTCAGCCTACACCCACTCATTCCACAGGTTGGTGATCTGACTGGTCTCCGTCCAACCCCACACTAGCTTCCCAGGTTGGTGGTCTGATAGATTCCCATCCAAACCACTAGCCACTGACACTCGAAATCCAGGCCTGCTTTGGCCTGTAGATGCACAAAATAACGGGACCTGGGAATTCTGTGTAATGGTGGTAATGGAAGATTTGATTTATTGCCTGCTGCAAGTCACTTTTATAAGCAAAATGACATCATCTCCCAGAGCCAATCACAGACCCCCAGTCTTGTGCCACTGTATACTGCTGCTCCGCCTAGCATCACGTGCCTGGGCCATGTTGTTTGTTCCCTCTTGGGCCAGGTTCAGAGGAATCCCATGACTCCCACATTGTTCCCTGAGGGCTGCTAGCTGAGAACTAGTCCCTAATTCAAACTGGATCTTCCCACAGTTGTGAGACACAGAATAATTTTTATTTTTTGGATAATCAATGGCTACCCCTCTCTCTTGCTGTTCTTTGTCCTGGTTTGAAGATCTTCTTGTTTGAAAGAGCTATCACGGGACAGTAGAAGTAGCAGCTGACAAGTGTTTCCGGCTTCTGGTTGGCAGTTAGGTTTATCCAAGTTTTGGAGAAAATTCTTGGAATGACAATTTCCAGATTGCCAACCTTTGTAGCAAAGCATAGTAGAGCTAGCTGGCATTTAGAGTGGGTTTTATTGTTTGGTTCTTCATAATGTTCTTATTTTTTTAGCTTAACTCAATAACCAGATAACCAGGTAACCAGGGCCAGCATTTATCTTTTATTATTAGGAGTAGCAGACATTGGCAAAAGTGAAGATCTCTCAGGTTACTTAGTCATAGAGATAATATTTAAATAGGCACAGAGAAAGAATATAACCAAGTTTGATTTTAAGCAGCCTTTCAGAAAATGCTTCATGAATTTTTTAACTGCAAGAGGCCAGGAACTCATCTTTATGACTCAGCTGAAGGATGGTTCTTTATAACCCACTGGTTTCATTTGATGTTCCAAAAAACAGAACATTATCTACTAAATCATCAATATTTCTGGCTGTAACACCTTGGATTTCCCTTGGAGACTGAGTTTTGGCATATGAATCTGTAACAAGCTTCAGATACAGTAAAAAAATCCTGGTGAGTGCCAATAGACAATATTCTTCCCCATGCACACCACTGACAAGGAGACAATTCTCCCATGGCCTGATTTCAGAGTAATGCAGTGCAGACAGACAGACAGACAAACAAACATCCTGAACAATGAATTTTAGCAGCCACAACGATCTGATAAAGAGTCTATGAAATGACTAGTTCTGTGATCAACACTATTATACTGTGGTCCATGTAACAGAATAAACTGAGTATCTGTCCTCAAAGAATTTATAGCCTGAAAAGTAACTCCATAATGTTGAATCTACATGGGAAAACAGAACAAAAGATGAATCAAGGAAAAAAATGAGACATTCAGATGATTCACTCATCAGTGATGAATCTTCTTCCTGCTTGTATCTTTGAATCTTAGAAATAGCAAAGCTGCCAAAGAATATCCTATAAGGTTAAAACCCAGAGGGCTTGAGCTCTGTTTCCAGAGCTGTTTCCTTTAGAGCAGGAAGAAATGTAAACCATCAACACATGGATTTAAAGAGAAAACCATCATGTTTGAAAAGTAAGCTTTTTCACCAGCTTCCACCTGGTGGTAGTAAACATCCTTGAGCTTACTTTGGGGAGCTACTTTTACTTTTCTAAGTTTATATTATAGTGTCTATCAGGAAAACACAGAAATATGAGACTAGCCCTTTACTATTAGGTTCACCTTGTTCATCCTCTTTGTGAAATCAGCATCTTTGATACAGGAAGCACCCCCAAGATGGGGAAGTGATTTATGCCCACATCCAGCTGCTACAACAGATACAACATCTGGCCATTCCTAGATGAGATGTATGTAGCCCTGCTGTGAATCGGCAGCATAACAGTGATTTCCTTCTCCCTGGTAGACATCTAAAGCAATCACCCCTTCTGCTTCAAGAAATTATCAAAGCCCCTTTCCTATTTGAACTGATCTAATTCTGCTTTTCCCCAACCCTGAGCTTTCCTTTCCTCCTCAGTTACTCTTCCATCATTGTTTTCAGGAGCTTATGTCTCAGAAACACATGTTGAGGCTTGGTTCACCTGTGCAGTATCTGGCAACCTCTACTTTTATCTCTACAATGTATGAGAGTCCCTTAGAGATGGGAAAACAATCTTATCTGACTTTTAGTAGGGGAAGGGACACATATAAATTATATGGAAGAAAATGTGAGTTGAATCTGTTCATTTTCCTGTCCTGCATTGCTGTGGGCACACAAGCAATTCAATGATTGGTTACAGTCCTACATTTACATATGGCTGGGGAAAACAAAATTGACTTTTTCCTTAAGTCTCTTACAGAGGACAGTTATTGTTTCTCACTGGGAAACATTCATTTTACTAATATATGGACTTGGGACCTGCTAAAATCATCTTTTCCCGTAATCAGTTAAACCTACTTAAAATTGTATAATAGTTCAATTCAAGAAACTAATACTGAGTTATGTGTGGTATACTATTCTACTGCACATAGGGGTAGAATAGTCCAAGGAAAAACAATCCTTTACATTTAAACATAACAAGAATGGAAAGTAGGTGGCCAGCCAATAACATGAATTGGATTTATTTAGAAGAGTCACTCGAAAATGAAGTTTCATAGTTTGGTTTGATAAAAAGACCTTGAATCCTACTTTCTACAGCAACTTCAAATAAACAGGTTTGGCCCTACACAAAACACCAAGGAACCACACACATTTGTTTTCATTTATATTTACTATATTCAACACTATTTGATGACCAGTGTATTCTAGAAGACAATATATGACAAGAGAGAGAACTGGAAGTTTAGTAAAATACAAAGCTTGTCCCCTGGCGTGAGTGGGGAGGAAGAGAGCACACAACATGACGGGCACAAGAGAAATAGTTCGCAAGGCAACGTGGGACATGTGGCATACATGAGTTTGAGCCCTGGAGGGTTAGAAGGTATGTTATGTTTCCTCATCCCTCATAAGGGACATGATCAACACCCAAGATGTGGTGCACCTCAGAAAAGAAAACCAAAAATCCAAAGGAGAACTGTTTTGTGCTTAGATTCAACTGAGAATGGACAGCCATGCATAAATGAGATTGGACGAGGGGATCATATCCTCTGTATGAGTAAGTGGGCAGGGAACCTAGCAAGGCCCGTCTGTTTAGATTCTTCTTGGCCTCTGTATGTAACATGTCGTTTTGCAGATTTCTACAGAAACTAGGGTCCTCCAAAAGAGAAGTAAGAAGAAAATGCCTGGGGCTGGAGAGATGGCCTAGCGGTTAAGAGCGCCGACTGCTCTTGCAGAGGACCTGGGTTTGATCCCCAGCACCCACATGGCGACTGAAAACTGTCTTTAACTCCAGTTCCAGGGGAATTCGACATCCCTTCTGACCTCTGCCACATTGCACGACATGGGTTCACAAACCTACATGCAGACAATACACTCATACACATATGAAAATAAATAAAATTTAAAAAAAGAAGGTAAAAAAATTAAAAAAAAAAGATTTATCCATCCTATAGCCTTTAGGGGAGAGAGGCTTTCATTTCTATAGCCTGTCATAGGGAAAAACTTTGAATTCTGTGAATTGTATCAAAGAGTGAGGGAGAGACTGGTTGGTGTAAGACAGGAGGACCAGAGAATGGCCAACAAATCCTTGCTTCTGAGGACTCCCAACCGTATTAGGTTGGATTGTCAGCATGCCAAAGTTACACACATTGGGATATGGTGTACTAGTCTGTGGCATATGAACATGGGTAAGGCCTTCTTAAAAGTAGGTAAAGTGAAAGGTGAAAGATTTATATGATCTGAACAGAAACCAGACTATACCCTGTCTTGAAAAGACCAAAAAAAAAAAAAAAGTAGGTAAATTTTGATGGATTTGATGGCTTACACTTGTAATGCTGGGCTCTTTGGAAGAGCAGTACAGGCTCTTAAGTGCAGATCCATTTCTCTAGCCCATAATTTCTTTTTAAGAATTCTTTGAAATTTTCATACATGTACACAGTGTGTCTTGATCATATCCTGTCACTGTTCCCTGTAGCTCCTTCCTCTTCCTTAACCCAACACATCGTTCTCCCAATCTCATGTCCTTTTTAAAAAAAAACCCAGTGAATCCAATTAGTGCTGCCCGTATGCCTGTGGCTGTGGGGCCATCCCGTGGGCCATGGCACACCCTCAAGGACTGGCCATTCACTCCCAAAGAGAAGAGACGATCCCTCCTCCAGCAGCCACAAGCTGTCCACAGCTCCTCAGCAGGTTGGGGCCTCAGGAGCCCCTCCCTGCTCCACACTGCAGTCTTAACTGCTTCATCTTGGCTGGTAACCACAGCTGTTCTGAGTTCATGTATGAACCAGCCATCTTCTATCCAGAGGACAGCCTTTCACAGCATTCTTCCCCATCCTCTGGCTCTTACATCTTTTCTGCACCCTCTTCCATTTTGTTCTCTGAGTCTTGAGCTCAGACCCTTGAGGGGAACATCAGTATTCTCCATCTATGGCTCAGCACCAAGTAATTGCTTATTCTCTGAACAGTTAGGATTCTCTGCATTAACCACCACTCACTGCAATGAAGCTTCTTGAGTTCATGAAATTAATATTTTGCCATGGTTTCTACAACGTTATAAGTACTTTACAGAGACTAGATATTATGATTATTACATCATAGTCATACAGAGCATGTTATAATGGCAGAGACAGATGGTCACTTGAACAAAGGAGGGGAAAAGTGGATGGGAATCACCTCCAATCCTTAATATTGTAGTAGATGATAAACTCCACCATCTGATCTTATAAACCTTGGTTTGCCTAAAGGTTGACTGTTGCTCATTGCTAGAGCAATGCTGGCACAGACATATTCAAGATAGCCAGTTTGTTTTAAAATCTCAGAATCTTCTTAAATAATTCATCTCTTGCCATATAATGCCCCCTCTGTTTGTACAGCTTCCTTCACATTTAAATCCACTCCATCCAATGCTACATAGTGATAGTCACAAGCAGAGTGCTTATACAGATCTCCATGGTGACAATCCATCCTCTGATCTCCACAGTTGCAAACACTCATAACCTCTCAAATTCATTTTCCTTGTTTATTTGAAATATCTACTGATATATCAGCCTAACCCATGGATAACAACACATACACACATACTTTCTAAGAGAAAAGAAGAGAAGATGAAGTGAAACAATATTTAAAGCATGTATTATATCTAAATAACCATCTAAAACATATTAGGAAGTTTCATGGGGAAAGTCACCATAAGACCTGAAGTTCGTACCTGATTTTAGGAAGCTCAACCATCCCAAGCCCAAGGGTTTTATGGCACTGAAATTGTCATTTCTAAAACTAGGACATATATGTAAAAACCAAATGGTGGATCATCTCAGTGTGTGTATGTGAAACTGTCAGCCGATGCTCTGTCCTGACATATTTCATGCCATTGATAAATGAAGAGAGTCATTACTGTAGCACCTCCAGATAAAATGCTTTGCTTCTCTAAAAATTAATAAAATCCGGGGGACTTTAACCCCAGAACTTACTAGTTTGTGCTGAAGATGGTGTTTTGTACTTATCAAACTTAAATGCATGCTGGAAGTAAAAATACATTTCCTTTAAAGCTAACTATGCTCTGATGTGAATGAGTTAAATGGCTTGTTAAGTCACAAATTCTATCCTACTGACTTATCATGCAGATGTTCTGGGACTGGAGAGATGGCCTAGCGGTTAAGAGCACCCACTGCTCTTGCAGAGGACCTGGGTTCGATCCCCAGCACCCACATGGTGGCTAAAAACCATATTTAACTCCAGTTCCAAGGGAATCTGACACCCCTTCTGACCTCTACATGCAGACAATACACTCATACACATATGAAAATAAATAAAATTAAAAAAAGAAGAGAATACAAATTTGTTTGTAACAGTGTTGTGGGTGGGGTGAGAGTTAGTTGTACTTTTTTTTTTTTTTTTTGGTCTTTTTGAGACAGGGACTCCCTGTAGCTCCAGCTGTCCTGGAACTCACTATGTAGACCAGGCTCACCTTGTACTCACAGAGATCCTCCTGCCTCTGCCCCCAAGTGCTGGGATTAAAGGCATGTGCCACCACAACAACGCCAAGCTAGTTGTACATTTTTTAAATATAATACTTTTATTGATGTTTTGTTTATTTCAGACATCAATTTTCAGTTCAATTTAGGCATATTCCCCTTTCCCTTCCCCCCACCCCACCCCAGATCATGCATTCTGCCATCTTTCTCTCAGTCTTTTTTTTTTTTATGTTTAGGAATTCACATTTCCCTCCTTTAATTTTATATTACTCTAAAATATTAATACCTCCCACCCATATACAGTAATTACAGAGTCTGAAAATAAGTGGTGGGTTGATTCTAGAGCCCGTTAAGAGATTTACATTATAACAACACAGTTGCTTTCAGAAAAAATAAATATAACAATAATGTTGTTCAGCTTGACTTTCAACTGGAGTTTTGGTGTTAGCATCCACAAATGAGGGAAACCATTCGCCTTTTGTTATTCTGGGACTGTGTTACTTCACTTAGCATAATGGCTTAGAATTCCATCCATTTACCTGCAAAGTTCATGATGTCATCTTTCTTTACTGCTGAATAGTACTCCATTGTGTAGCTGTACCACATTTTTGTCATCCACTCATCAGTTGAGGGGCATTCGGGTTGGTTCCAGCTCTTCGCTATTATGAAGAGTGCTCCAATAAACATAGATGCACATGTATCTTTGCAATAGGATGAGTCTTGTGGGTATATATACCCAGGAGTGGTATGACTGGGTCAGGTGGTAGGTTCATTTTAAGTCTTTTAAGTGTTCTCCATACTGCTTTCCATAATGGTTGTACAAGTTTACATTCCCACCAGCAGTGGATAAGTGTTCCCCTTTCCCCAAAACCTCTCCAGCATTTGGTGTCTTTTGTTTTCTTGATCTTAGCCAGTCGTATCAGAATGTGATGATATCTGAGAGTGGTTTTAATTTGCATTTCCTTAATTATTAATCATGTTGAACACTTTTTAATATGTCTCTCAGCCATCTTTACTTCCTCACTGGTGAAGACACTGTTCAGGTCTTTACTCCATCTTTTGAGTAGGTCATTTGTTTTCTTACTTCTTTGTTTTTTGAGTAGTTGTGCATTTTTTTATGTGTATGAATATACTATCTGCATGTAGGTTGGTGCACCCATGTCATGCAATGTCAGAAGAGGGTGTCAGATTCCCCTGGAACTGGCGTTAAAGATGGTTCTTAGCCACCATGTGGGTGCTGGGAATCAAACCCGGGTCCTCTGCAAGAGCAGTCAGTACTCTTAACCGCGGAGCCATCTCTCCTGCCCTACAGTTGTACATTTTTTAAAAAGGCTATGGGGGATGGATAGATGGCTTAGTCATTAAGAGCACTGGCTGCTCTTGCAGAAAACCTGGGTTTGGTTCCCAGGAACCACATGGTGGCCAACAAACACATTAACTCCAATTCCAGGGGATCCGATGTCATCTTGTGACCTCTGTGGGCATTGCATGCATGTGGTGCCCGTATATACATGTAAGCATACATAAAATAAAAAAAGTTAAATTAAAAGTTTTATTGTTTTTAGAATATATCACCCCAAGCTTGCCAAATATATTTAAGAACTAATGTGCATACTTCTCTACCCTCTAGATAGTGTGTAAGAAATGAGAATGGGTATTAAGAGATGTAATAGATAGGCACTTTATCCCAGCACAAAAACAACAATGAAAACTAAAATCATAATGCCCAAACCACAGAGTTACTCTAGATAAGTATTTTGTTCTTTTTACATAACTGGTTTAACATTTATTCAGGAGTATGGGAAATAAGTTGAGCTGAGTGGAAGTGTTGGTCAGGGTAGTCCAAGATACTAAAAAATGGCACCGGCTATTGCCACAGCCCTTGCTTATCTCCCAGAATTTGAAGATAAGACCCCATTGCTGAACTGGACTTGTAACAATAGAGCTGGAACTGCCCTGCAAGCCTCTTCCCCGAAGACATGCTGTCATAGTTTTGGAGAACACTATGCAAGCTGCTAGGGGAGTATATCAATCAGTGGTCCAACCCCAGCTTTAAGGGAAAATCAACAGCTATCCAATTTGACTTAAAGCCCACTCAGTGGGAAGACATTTGTGTGTGGCACCGTAAACATAGCTGAGTACGCATGGCTGGAGAGGTCATAGATCCTAGAGAAAACCCTACATCTGTCCTATCCGTAGGAAAAAAAATGTAATTTCTTATTGTATGCCAAACATGGATTGTTATATTTACAGGCAATTATGCTAGTCACTCTCATCAAAGAAGCTTCTTTTGTGACAGTATGGTACAGAGTTCTACCACTGGGTCACACACGGAGAATAAGTATCTGTGAGATGCCCAACCCTAAGTGATATATCAACAATGGAATCTCTATACCGAAGGCTCATGGAATATAGAAGGAAAGGGGTAAGAGAATACTAATGCATCTCTTAATTTTTATCATCAAAGCTTCCTCATGCAACAAAGGATGATGAACACAAAAGGGGACAACTGGCCAAAGTGTAAAGAACAGGAGACTGCAGAGTGTGTGTCCTTGCATAGAACTCCTATTTAAAACTTATCCACCAGGGCTTGACCACTGGGGAAGAGGAAGCAGAAAGATGCTAAGAGCCAGGGATGGTGGATGACCACAAACAGTTTTCCAGGCTTCTGGGAAGTTGCTTATATGAATTGCAGCATGCACAAGACCCATGCAAACTTGAACCAGCCAAGCAGAGGATAGAGCTGGGGAAATGGGCAGGAGACCTCAAACTTAGCTGAGGAACTATTGGCAGCTAGTCACTGCTGTGTGAGGGACAGCTAATTTTTAAGGGAATGATGCTAGATAGGCTGACCATGTTCCAGTGGATGAACCCACACTGAGCCAGCTGGGTACACAAATTTAATTGGATAGGCTTTAACATATAAGAAAGAATGCATGCAGTCTTGTAGGGGATTGCAGGGCAGGTAGGGGACTTCTAAATATGATTAAAATGTATTGTATTCAATACACAAAAATTTAATAAAAATTATACATTGAAAAAATTGCTTATACAGACAATGCACTTTTGTCTGTTTCCTCTTTTATATTTTTGTAAGTAGAAGGGCCAGAACATTGTGGGAGTTGATGCTCTCCTCCCACCATGTGTGTCTGGAGATCACACTCAGGTCCTCAGGCTTGGCAGGAAGACACACACAGACACACAGACACACACACACACGCACACACACACACGTTCTTTTTCTGCATTTCATATAAAATTTCTTAATCATCTCCTCCCCCCATCATCACCCCCTAGAGCCTGCCCACTGGAATTCCTGCATTCTGCCATTTATGTTAAAACTCACCAGTCAAGTTCGTGTACCCAGACATCCTTCCATGCAAGTTCACCCATTGGGGTCTACTCGGCCTATGTAGTATCTCCCTTAAAGAAGATCAACTCACCCAGCAGTGATTAGTTGCCAATAGTTCTTTTGCTAAGATTGGGGGGGGGGCGCTGCTGCCCATTCCCCCAGTTTTATGCTGGGTTTTTGCATGACTGACTTTACATGGGTCTTGTACATGCTGTCACCATTGCTGCAAGTTCATATGAGCAAGGTCCCAGGATCTTAGAAGACTCTATTTTCTATGGTCATGCATCTCTTACAATCTTTCTGCTAGCTCTTCTGAAATGGTCCCCAAATGCTGGTTGGGCAAGTTGAAGTTTAAATACAGAAGTCCTGTCTAGAGATCCACACTCCTCAGATTTTTATTGTGACCTTTTGTGTTCATCACCCTCTGTTACGTGAGGGTGCTCTGATGATGAGAGTTGAGAAATGCATTAGTGCTCTCTCTATCCCTTGTTCTACAATGTTCCATGTGCCTTAGGTGTAGAGAGTCCATTGTAGATGTGTCACATAGGGTTGGGCATTACACAAGCACTTATTCTCTGTGTGTGACACATTGTAGAACTCTGTAATAGTCTCCTTCTATTGCAAAAGAAGTTTCTGTGATAAGTGGTGACTGGAATACTTGTCCTAAAATAAAATGATTTATATTTAGCATATAGTAAGATATTATGTTTGTCTAGGGATATAACAGACATAAGGTTTTCTCTAAGGTCTATGAACTCTCCAGCTATTTGTATTTGGCTATATTTACAGTATCACACATGAGTTCCCTCCCACTGAGTGGGCTTTAAGACCAATTAGGTAACTATTGATTACCCTCAAGATAAAAGTGCTACTACTGTGCCAATGTAATTTGCTCTGCCAGTCATTATTGTGGAGGTATGAGTGTGTGTGTGTGTGTGTGTGTGTGTGTGTGTGTGTGTATTTGTTTTTGTTTTAAGTGTGTTTTGGTGGTTAGTTTATTGGATTAACAGTTAAGCCTGCACCAATTTGGGGTGGGGGGTTAGGGCTTATTGTAAGTGGATTTGTTGGATTTGGAATTATATTAGGTTCTGGGGGACAGTTTTGGGATGTCAATAGTATTTTTCATTTATTTAGGAGGATGCTGGTAGTTTTGGAGTACACGTCTGCAATGGCTTTGGAGGAGTTTCCTGAGATTTGGGAATCAAATTGATTAATTTTAGGGGCTTTATTTGCATGGGGAATAATAGAGGTAGGTTTGATCATGTATCTTAGTAGTTTAGAGAAAGATGAGTAAGTAGTTGAGGTTAATGATATGGAGGATTGGGTAGTGCTTGAAGGGGGAGAGATTGGATTGCTAGGGGAGGATGGTTTGGGTGCGGCAGCCATATACAGTTGTGCAGGTTGGGTGGTGATAATTGCTGGTTGAACTTTATTTGTATTTTTATTATTATTAAAATTAATCGTGGAAATCAGGTGGAGAGGATAAGAAAGGTGATTGCTAGGATAATAAGAGAAGAGAAGAAGTAGAGTTTAATTAGGCTTTTCTGGTTGGAGGTTGCAATAGAGGCTATATGTGGGTAGAAGCAATTGTTTTAGGAATCTTCTCTAGTCAGATTAAGTCAAGAATGTTGGTGGCAAAATTTTCACTAAATATAAGATTTGTTAAAGGAATTAGCTGGTGTAAGTTTAGTGGAAAGAAGCCTAGGAGGACGGAGAATTTGTGGCTGGAGGAAGAAAACTTAGATGTAAGGAAAATGAGAGGTTGTAAAGTTCTATTGCAATGGGAAAACCTAGGATAGAAACTATTAAGGGTAAATTTTAGGTATCATGGTATTGTTATGATGGGCGTATTTATAGGTGGAATGAAGTTGGAGATTAAGAAACCTGCAATCACACCTCCTAGTACTAGATGCAGGATAGGGTTAATGAGTTTAGGGTTGTTTTTATTAATTGGGGAGAGGGGAGTAAATAGTGGTTTAGATATAACTACAAAAAAGATAATGCATGTGCTGTAGGCAGCCGTTAGGGAGGTACACACACACAAACACACACACAAACACAGACACACAAACACACACACACAAACACATATATAAGACACACACACAGACACACACACAAACACACACATACAAACACACACACAAGACACACACACAGACACACACACAAACACACACATACAAACACACACACAAGACACACACACAGATGCACATACAAACACATACACAAACACAGACACAGAAACACACACACAAACACAGACACACAAACACATACACGAGACACACAAACACACACAGACACAGACACACAAACACATACACAAACACACACAAACACAAACACACAAACACACACACAGACACACACAAACGCACACAATCACACACATACAAACACACACAAACACACACAGACACACACACAATCACACACATACAAACACACACAAACACACACACAAGACACACACACAGAAACACACATACAAACACACATACTTTGTGCTATGAAATGCATGAGCATTGTTATCATCATGTAAAGAGATATTTTTGTATAATTAATTTGCAATTTAAGATCATTTTGTGCTTATCAGTTATATATGTGAGTATGTATTTCTGGTTTATCTACCTGTTTACCTATTGTTATTCATTTGTCTAATTTATATATCTAGATTCTTATCCTTATAAAAATTCTTTCATGATACAAAACACTTGAAGAATATTATTTATTAAATAATAGTTGTTTAAAGAAAGATTGAAGGAGAAAACCCCTTATTTATAAGGATATCTCTTAGAGAAATGGAGGACTTACCCATCTTTGATTATTCTATTTTTTGAAAATATTTAAAACTTAATATTGCTGACTTCTCACTGCTATTCAATTAATGATTGTTTATTCTTTTTGATGACAACATGGATCTTCTTTCACCTTCAACTTCTTTGTTTCTCTCCTTTGCTGCTCCTGAAAAGGATATTGTCTGGAGCAATCATATGCTGCCAGGAATGTTGCATGAGATGTGGTCATTGTTAATAAAAGAGATTTATCTTACGGATACTACATAATAAGAATTGAAAGACGCATCTTTGCCTTTTTTGGCTAGAAATAGGGCCAACTTCTTCTGGTCTTAATTAGTAGGGCCAGCACCAGTGCTCCGAGGAAAAGACAGAGAATAAAATGGAAAAAGAACTTTCCAGTCTGCTTCCAAAGAGGCACTAAACCAATTCTGTTCAGTTGAAAGGAAACCTCCTTAGTGCTAACAGATATTTTTGACCACCTTCTTAACTCTAGCCTTACTTATAATAACATATCAATTGACTCCAGTTCATCACTTCAATAGGTTATGTTTTTTGAATGAGAAGAAGCAGCATTTATGAAATGCAGTACAGCAACTAGACATACCTCATGCATTAAGCCACCGTCATTCTTCTGCTACAGAAAACTCTTCTTCAGACTCATACTAGGCTATTAGGACATGTGGTGAATCAGGGGACAGAGGTGATCAAGCAATGACAACTGTAGAGTGAGAGCAGGTCTCAACAGTTTCCTGGAACCCTCTTTAAAATGAGAGTTTATCAATGATTCCATGAGGGATTCTGAAGATGTTTGTGGAATAGGGATCATGTATGGTCCAATACAATGTTGAGCTGTTGAAGTTCAAATTGATCCTAAGACAGAATAGAAAATGTACATGTGAAATGCTGAGATGAATGGATAGAACCTCCCACCATCAAATCTTGTCTCCACCTCAAGAGCACACATGGGCAGCATCTCGGTGGAAATAAAAAGTCAGTGAACTTTGTTCTTCAGAGCACCTGGTCTCAGAATGCACAGGCTGATGGTACTGTGGAGGATAGATGGAACACCATAAAATGAATTGAAAAGACCAAAAAAAAAAATGAATCTGAGCTGATAGTTGAGCACATTCAGGAAATGATGTCCATGAGAGCAAGAGATGCAGCAGGACGATTGTGGCGAGGGTTAGACCTCCACTTATCCCAGGGGTATGAAAGACAGGAAGGTGCATGTTGTATGATTTGCCATCCACTGAATCTTTGAGGTGTAAATTCCAAAGAAATACACAATAAATACTTGGCCAGTGAAGACCAAATGAAAGAATTTTGGCTTCATTTTCTGAACTAAGATCCACTGAAGTCTTGGACCTTGACAGAAGCAACCAGTGGCCAGAATCTGCTGGATTACCCCAGGTATTGAAAATCCTCAATGTTCTGGAGGAAGCTCTTTCATGTAACACCATAGAGACCCTCTAATTCTCTGCTGTCTGCATGGACACTGGAAGAAAATCCAAGTTAAACCTTATATTCATCAGGGAAAAAGCAAGATTCCTTCTTCAATGACTGTAACATTGAGAGTCCAGTCAAAAAACAGAAACTAGTCCATATATGTCAAATGCAAGATATACACACAGGAAGTTATTGCACACATATAATGAAAGAGCTGAGTCAGAAGCTGCCACAGTGAGAAGACTTACCCAACACCAACTGAAGGAAACCCATACTGCCACTAAGTAGACAGATGACAAGTGGAGATGGTGGTGCTACGATCTAGGAACCAGAACTATTTGGCAGAAGGTGGCGCTTTGCACGGTGGGGGCAGAAATAAGGTTACTATAGGTGTAGTGTATTAAGATGTGGCCAAGCTGGAGCAAGGTGGGCCCTTAACCCAAAAGGACTGGTATTCCTATAAAAAAGATCCATAGACATTCAGACAGAGGGAAAGTATTCTATGTCGATTGATGTGCAGAAGGATCGATGCCGCTCCAGAAGCCAAGGAAGGACAAGGATGCCTGGAGAGGAGAGCCTGTTCAGTGGGTGCTAATCTTCCCCCACTAACAGATGCTTTCCTGAGGAGAGACACGGGAAGAAATCCAGTCCTCTGACCAGTTTTCAGTCCAGTAACTGAATCTTACTGGAAGGCAGAAGAGCCTGGGAAATGTCATTAAGCAAAATACCAAGTGGAACTGAAAAGGTCAGGAGCGGTTGTAGGAGAACACTAATATTCCCTGCTCCATGACTTGAATTAGGAGCTTTGCTTTCTCCCATAAGAAAAGTCTAGAAGTAACTGCCTTGTACTGATCCCAAGCCCCTAAGATAGTAGCAGGAAGTCAAACTATCTCTTTATTCCTTCAGTCATAGTGTGCAGCTACCAGTAGCAAGGTTCTTTATAATCCAAATGACTGCTATTGCTCCAGTTCTCAAATTTCTCAGTCAAACAGGAAATAGGGTAGAGGGCCAGGGCAAAAGAGCTCTCCAGACACCTTGCTCTCTGACTACTATTCATACCCAGTAACTATTCCTATTGACAACCTAAGCTCTAATATGTTTTTTTTTTTTCAGCCATGGAAATTATCCTGCCTTTCTGCCTATAAGAAAAAAGAAGTTTAGATATCAGACAAACCACAATCTCTATCATAGAAAAAGGGCAAAATTGACATTTAAGAATTAACACAAAGACAGACTGTGTGTCATAGTCTATATAACACCACTGCTCAGGAAGCTGAAGTAGGAGAACTGCAAAGAGCACTGGTTGCTCTTGCAGAGGACCCAAGTTCAGTTCCCAGTACCCAAATGCCAGCTAATAGTCACCTGTCCCTCCAATTCCAAGGGATCAGACACCCTCTTCTAACCTCCAGGGCATTGGACACACATGGTGCACTTGTATGCATGCAGGCAAAACATTCATACACATAAAATATTTTTTTTAAGTGGGCTGGCATGTGACCCAGTGGTAGAAAACTTACATCGCTATGCAGGGCCTGAGGTTCAACCCTTAGTAGTGAAAGAAAAAAAATTAGTTCAAGCAGAACAGTTGGCTGGGTGATGCCTGAAATAGAAGCATATTTCTTGAAAGCTACATTGTGTGTATCCTATTAAAGAAATGGGAGAAAAGAAATCCAAAAACATTGTTTTCCTCCAAGATTTGAAATATACTATAACGCTAGAAAGTTAAAAGATAGTATATTGTTAAGTAACCATCCAACTTCTATTAAAATATTCTGGCTAGTTATTGGAAAGGAAGCACAAGTCATGAAGAGTGTAGTTAGCCTATGCACACCAAGAGCTTTTATCCAAGAAAAATTCCTACTACACGCCATATTGCTGCTGACGAAAGCCAGACCTGACAGTGACCCTTGTAGAGGTTATTAGTGACATCCTTATTTTTCAGTTTTGTGATGACAGGGTCCTTGGAGATTGAAAAAAAAGGTAAAACAGAAATATTTCCTTTTTAATTTTATTTATTTTATGTATATGTGTACATGTATCTGTGTTCCCGTGTATGAAGATGAAGACCCCAGACGTAAACCTTGGATATTGTTCCTTTGTTTCTTGAGACAGGGTCTCTCGCTGGGACCAGGAGTTGCTGATTTGGCTAAACTGGGTAGTTAGTGAGTATCAAGGATCTACCAGAGCTGAGATTCAGGCATGAATCATTGTGCCAGACATTTTGCATGGGTTCTGGGGAATAAACTCAGGTCCCCAAGCCTGAGTGGCAAGAACTTTACCAACTTAGCTATCTCTCTAGTCCCCCCTTTTATTTTTATTTTTTAATTAATTAATTAATTAATCAATCAATTTATTTATTTATTTATTTATTTATTTATTTATTTATTTATGTGTATGAATGTACTGTCTGCATGTAGGTTTGTGCACCCGTGTTGTGCAATGCCGCGGAGGTCAGAAGAGGGTATCAGATTCCCCTGGAACTGGAGTTCTCCTGGAATTGGAGTTACAGACGGTTCTCAGCTGCCATGTGGGTGCTGGGGATCGAACCCAGGTCCTCTGCAAGAGCATCAGCACTCTTAACCGCTAGGCCATCTCTCCAGCCCCGTCCCCTCCTTTTTAAATTTTAATAACATGTATTCATTATATAAAATTGCGGGTTTCATAATGGCATTCTCATGCACGGATATTATATATTTGATTTTATCCACTCAGTACTGATCTCCATCTTAGACCTGCAGAACAGAATATCAGAGGAAGAGTTTAGATATTATGTTCATCAAACAGGTTTCATCAAGCAAGATTCAGAAACAGTTTCAGTGGCTGTATTCATCACTTTTCTGTTGCTGTGATTGAAACACTATGACCAAGGGAATTTATAAAAGGATGACTCTATCTGAGTTTACAGTTCCAGGGGAATTAGATTCCATCCTGGTGAGAAGGCATAGTGGCAGGAGTTGCCGGAGTAGGAGCAGAACACAGAGGTTCACATCTTCAACCAGGCACAGGAAGCAGAGCCCGCCTAGAGATTACCAAGGCTTTAAGAACTAAGTCGTCCCCCAGTGAAGTGCTTTCTTCAGCTTGGTGGCACCTTCTAAGACTTCCCAAACTAGCACCACCAACTGGAGACAGAAATGTCTGAATACTTGGAGCTTCTAGGGGACAGTCTCATTTAGACCACTACGGTGGGAAAGATTCATGTTAATCAAGTATTTACACTAATCCAGTGTAAACTTAAAAAATAAGTACTATGGAAAAATTATAGGTAATATTATTCATTCACTGTTTGCCCAATATGTATCTATTGAGTATTTGATGATATCAAACATTTCTCTAGGGTCTCGGGCAACAGCAGTACACAAAAAAGTTTTAGAGATCTACTATCATCACAAAGCTTTTATTCTAATTGCAGACAATGAACAGAAACAAACAATCTCACTGAGATGTGATTGCTTCATATGTTTTTAAATATTACTCATTTGGGGAGATGTTTAGTGACAGGTAACTAGCTAGGAGGAAAGGAAGACAAGGACAAGAGGTAAAGTCTGGTGGGGGCCGAGTCTCCAGGGATGAGGGAGAAGTACTCAGATAAGCTCAAGATGACTTCAGAACAAGAGTCTTGCTCTGTCCTCTTCTGGGCCCATCCTGGAAGACTCCTTGCCTCACTGAGAAGCACAGTGGTTGGCACTGAGCCAGGATTGGAGTAAACTTGATTGAGCAGAGTACTTGGAAGACTGCATCAAAGTCCTTTCTGTCCTATTATTTCTCCCTGGGTGGCATGCAGAAAGTTTGAGAGTACCAGCTAATGGATTCAGAAGAGAAAAGGGATCTCTGTAGAAGGGATAATGTGACTCTGAGAGCCACAGCATGGATCACCCGAGCTAGGAGTTTATTAGGAAACAGAGCCAGACCTCATATCAGCAATAACACCAGCAAAAGCAGAGATGAAGAAGCCAGAAGGCTCAAATGTGATAGGCCAATCAGCCTCAGTTATAAAGGCAGCAGCCCTTAAGAGCAGACCCAGGAGCACCTGAGAACATGGTCAGGATCTGATTCCAATAGGGAATATGGTAAGGCACTATCTTAGTAAAGAGGACAGAGAGACTATTAAGTTGGAAGAGAGATTTTGAAAATGACAAATACTTTCAAACATAAGGAAGAATTGAAATTATTATAACCCCCTAAATCACCAATCACCCATAGTCTAGATTTTTGTCACTGTTTTTTTTTTTGTTTGTTTGTTTCTTGTATATACCATTCTTGTTTTTTGATTAACTGCTTTGTAGCCAACCTCAAACAATGTCATTTGCTTCTACAGATTTCAGTACACATGTCCAAAAATATGGACAATTTCATCTGTTGCCTCAATGCTATTTTCACATCTTAAGCAATAATCATTTCATGGACTAATTAATATTCAGTCCATCCTAAATATCTGTCTCATATAGTCTTTTTTTTTTGTCCAGTTGGCTTGCTAAAAGAGAATCAGTCAACGTGCTGTATTTAGTTTCCTAGGTGTCTTCTAACCTAGAGGAGTCCAATGCAGTCACCCTCAGCAGGCACTCGAGAATAGCACAAGATCCTGTGGGCGGGTGGTGGGAACAGAAACCTAATTGTCCAGTTTTGCTCAGCTGCCTGACTGTAAACCTCCTGAAGGCAGGATCACAAAAGGAGATGTGAACAGCCACTGAGCATCTCAGGTTACTTCAGGAAGCTTTCCTGGGTGAACTGTATTTACTGAAAAGCAATCAGAACCTACCAGAGTGAAGACTCTTATTCAGGAAATATTTTCATACATGATTTGGCTGTTGGGTGGGCATGGCCCTCATTTCTCTGTTGTCTCCCTATAAATCCTGGAAGACTTTTTACCTTCAGCACCTACTCTGACTCAGAGAGTGTTAAGGCTTATTGAGAAATAATTCGGACTTCCCAGAAGACTAATTTACGTCAGCAAGCAAAGGATAATCATAACCGTAAATCCTAAACCCTGTCCCCGAGTACAGCTGCTTAAAAAAAAAAAAAAAAACTAAATTCAATAGTATTGTGTTACTTTCAACTCGCTGACTTCGATTGTTTTTTTTTTTTTTTTTAATAATCCACAGTACTTTAAAAGCCATTCTTTATTGCTATTTCTTTCCTACTCTGAACAGGATGACACCATGTAAGTCATGGCCAAAGGACCAAAGTTCATTGCTAATTTCCCTTGTTCCATGGTAGAGGTTGTAGGGAAAACAGTGAATCAATAATGAAAATAAAACAACAGTAAACAAACAAATACACAGCCCAACTGCATCTGGACAGTGATATAAATAAGTATAGCAAAAGTTCTTACATGAAAGCACATTATCAACCCACATCTGTATAAGCTTCCCTTTCTAGAAATTGAAATTCATTCCTTCTTCCTGGTTTATTGGTTAATTGGGAGACAAGTGCCTCTGGGGATGACTCCTAAAAAAGGGTGATTAAAACAATCTCCTGAAGTGCAGGCTCTCCGTGCAGTCAGCCCTGCTTATTCCCCTCCATGATCACATTTTCTTTCTCTGGCCAAAGATGGATTATTTATAGCAGAAGCACTAGAGCACAAAGCATCCTGCTTACCTTTTGTTGTCAAGGAAACAACTTAGATTTTCCCTCTTCCTTTGAAAGGTCAGATTTCCGATGATATGAGTCACAAAGCTCAGGGGGATTTTTAAAATTGAGATAGCACTTTTTCAAAAACAAATTAAAACTCAGGTTTTATAAATATCCAGACCATTTAAAATTGGATTTAAACCACCAGGTAGGTTACAATAATTAACTCTGACACTTCCTTGGTTCTGAGGCGAGGAAATATGGACTCAGTACCTCCCCAGTGCTACAGAGATCTGTTCCTGGGAGGGCTGTTTTCTCAGATACTTACAGCTCTGTTCATTGTACACCATAACGGCTATTTCTCTTTTGTACAGGGTGTGATAACACTTGTCTAAAATGGATTTTGTATACTATAAATTTCAGATTTAGAAACTTCAAACTCACCATAGGGAATTTTATACCTATGATAAGCATAGCACTTATTTCTGGGATCATAAATGTAATAAGCAAGTATACTTGCTAATTTAATTATTTCTCAAAACAGCACTGAGGCAGAAAATGTTATCATAATTGTTTTTCATAAAAATCAAGGAAGATAAGACACAGACCAATCAGGAATTTAGTCCAAGTTTCCTAGCTTGACAGGTGAGGGCAGACTTGGGTCCTGACATCTCAGTAAGTGTGCCCTGATCCATACTCCCAGGCTCCTCTTCTGATGTGGCAGTGTGCCCTTGTAAGCAAACACTGAAGAGGCAGAGACAGGAGGATGCAGACTTGCCGACCAGCTAGTCCCACCAAGTCAAGAAGCCCCAGGTACCAGAGAGAGATCCTGTCTCAAAAAACAAGGTGGCCAGAAATGGTGGCTCATTAGTCCAAGGAGACAGAGACAAGAGAATTGCTGTGACATCTAGGCCAGCCTGGTCTACTTAGTGAGTTCCAGGCCAGCTGGAGCAACAGTGAGAACCTGTCTTTAATCAAAAGTGGTAGCACTCGGCGGGGGTGGCCAAACTTGCATGCAGACAGTACATTCATACACATACAGAAATAAAAAAAAAAAAAAAAAAAAAAAGAAAAGAAAAAGAAAAGACCAAAAAACCCAAGGTGGACACCTCCTGAGGAACACCACCCATGTGGACCTCTGGTTCTACTAAATGCACACACACACACACACACACACACACACACACACATGCATAGCACCTCCTTCTCCTCCCTCCTGCTACTTGTCCAATGTACACACATGGTAACAAAACAACTCTGAAAACCATCTTCTGTATTGCCCCAAATTCAACTTACTGTCTCAAATTTTAAGGTGTTGCAAATTCAGTATGCTCTGAGTCCCAGGAAACTTACTTTGTTTAAAATAACAGCTACTTCTTATTAAATACATGCCTCTTTACAACAATTCTGAGAAGAAATCAATCTCATTATTAAGGAAGAGAGGGTTGGAGTGGCAAAGAAATTGTCCCATGTCACACAAGAATAGGACAGAGTTGGAGGTTAGACCTGGCGTGTCTCCAGCTTCAGAGTCTGTCCTCCTTTTACAGCATCACTGACAATTTAGATGCATGTTAGGTCTTTGTGAAATGAGCATAAAAACTGATCATGAAAGGAATGGATATTTTTTAATAAGTAAAGAGAGGCTTTTGGGAAAAGGCCAAGGACAAAGCAACCTTGAGAAATGTGTACTCCTCTCTGGGTGAGGAAAATAGGCACATCCATCTTACCTTAGGTCAAAAGTATCTGTGGATTTCCACACCATCGCTCATCTCTAATTGTTAGTGGAATCGAGAGTACACAGGACTTTCAGCTAAACCTAGTTCTCTTGGTATATATTTATTGAAGTTTTGTGTATTACATATTAAACATCTTAATCATCTTTTACCTCCTCTTTATACCTCCTTCCCACTGCCACCCTCTCATTCCCCACCCCAAACTGGATTTCATCTATTCTGTCATTTTTGTTAAGGCTTATTGAGTCAAGTTAGTAATCCCAGACTTCCTTCAGTATAAGTTCTTCGACTGGGGTCTTGTCAGATGATCTAGACTTACTCCCTTAAAGATCAGCTCTTCCTCACCCAGCTAAGATTGAATCCTGCTGCCCATTTCTCCAGTTTTAGGGATGGTTTTTGTCTGCTTGAATTTGCATGGTTCTTCTGCACATTGTCACCATTGCTCTAAGTTTTGATGAGCAAGGTCCCGGTAGCCTATAAGACTCTATTTCCACCCTGTCTCAAAAAGACAAAAAAAAAAAAAGATTCTATTTCCATATGGTCAGATACCTCCTCCCCTGGTTCTTATAATCTCTCTGTTCCTCTTCCACAATGGTCCCTGAGCTCTGGGTGAGTGAAGTTTCATGTAGGAGTCCTGTCCAGGAAACACACTGCGGACTTTTATTCTCTATGTTTTGGTTTTTTGCTGTCTTTTATGTTCATTGCCCTCTGTCGCATGAGGGAACTTCATTGGTGAGAGTTAGGAGATGTATTAGTTCAAAAGCCTACTGAAAAATTACACACACAATATCTTTACATGAGTCCATGTGTGTAGCTGAAGGCTATATAACAAGAAACAATCACAGACAAGAGAAACGAGTTGTTGGCCAGGGTAGTCCAAGAGACTCCCCAAACTACACAGACTATTGTCACAGCCCTTGATTGCCTCCCAGAACTTGAAGTTAAGACTTATTGCTGAAGATAGGACGTACTTCAGACACAGAACTTAGAGCAATAGAGCTAGAACAGCACTGGAAGCCTTCTCCCCGCAGGGTAGTCCCCATAGTTCTGAAGAATACTCTGCAAGCTGCTAAGGGAAAACATCAATCAATGGTCCAAACCCAACCCCAGTTTTAAGGCCTAATAACCACAACAATGACCAGCACAGCAAACTACATTAGGGTTGTAGGTGGTACTTAGATACTGGGGAAAATCAGCAGCTACCTAATTGGACTTAAAGCCCACTCAATGGGAGAGAACTTGTGTGTGGTACTGTAATCATAGGCAAATACACATGGCTGGAGAGGTCATAGAGCTTAGAGAAAACACTACATTTGTCACATTCCATAGACAAATGTAATTTCTTACTATGTGCTACATATGAATCCTTACATTTACAGACACCATTCCTGTCACCACTCATCATTGAAGCTTCTTTTGCAATGAATGGAGACTATTACAGTGTTCCACAGCTGGTCACACACAGAAATTGTCTGGGAAATGCCCAACCCTAGGTGACACATCTACCATGGAACCTCTACACCTAAGGCTCATGGAATGGTGGAACAAAGGGTAGAGAGAACACTAACGCATCCCAGGTAACTCTCGTCAACAAAGCTCCCTCAGGTAACACAGGGCAATAAACACAACAGGCCACAAATGATCAAAGTATAAAGAATAAGAGACTTTGCTCATACAAATGTAGTTTTAAAAGTTATTTTCTTGGGGAACCCTATATAGCTATATGATGTGGGTTCATTCTAATTTATGAAAGATTATTTAGATACTGGGAACATCTGACTCATATGCATTTGAGATCTAATCACAGATAAGATTCAATTTGATGTACCAGTTTCATACATCAAAGAAAAACTTGTTATAAGATGGTGGATTATTATACAGATTTGAGTGTACGACTGTCTAAGTCATATTTCCCCCTCAAGCATCGGATATGTAATTAAAGTCTGATGTAGCAAAGAATGGAGTGAATGCTTATTTATTCAGCCTCTGTCTCCCTGCCCTTCACAGTCAGCTCTTTCCTCCCAGCTTTTGTGTCAGTGCAGACTTTCCCTCAGACAGCTTTAGCAGGAGCTCCCACACTGACAAAGAAACGTTCTCTCCCTGTGAATTCCCATTCACCATCACCACCACTTTTAGGGTCTTCATCATAATTTTCCTTTGTGCATTTGTTTGTTTACTTGTTAGTATTCTGTCTATTTCATAGTTTGTAGCTTTTCTGAGAGGAGACATCTTAGCTCTTGAGTAGCAACACTGAGTTTGGCTTCTGGGTGAAATCAGTGTGTATTTTTCCAGGCCTGAAGTTAGAAAGACTTTGCATGGCAGGAGATGTCCATGTCCCAAGGAAGAGCTGCCACTAACACTGGTGGATAAACAGGGCACTGTGGCCTCAGTGGGGAGTTGCAGTCAAGGCCAAAGTGCCCTGGGCAGCCAAATTCTTACCCAGGTCTGCATTGTTACCTGGGCTGTCTTCTCTGGAAGACAGGATCTCCACAGAGACCTCCTTGGCAGGGGCACGTAAAAACCCTGACACTTCTCCAACTCTAACTCAGTACAGCACCCAGTTTGACTTAGCTTCTAGCTCTTCCTACTCAGCCCTTACTCTAGACTACGGAATACACGCATTGCTTGCACAGTACTTAACTATCAACCCTGAGAAAATTCCTAGCACCTATATTGACCCACCTGACCTTCATTGGTGTCATTCCATGGAGAAAAACAAAACACCCTGGAGATCACTGCCTCACCAGTGTAACCTGGCACTTGGACAATCACACTGAAGGATTAAAGGCTTTTCCATTTTTGCTTATTGTTTTAACCAGTAACTCTGATACCTAGTATCTTGGCTTAGCTCTTTTCAAATATGTATTGGGTGCTTAATAAAGTGCAAGCAAAAGACTAAATGACCCTGAATGACCAATCTTGTCAAGCTCAAATAACATTATTAAGTAAACATTATTATAGATAAACATTTATTGAATGCCTTGTTTGACTTTCCTGGTTCAGGCTTTGAGGATCCATGCAAAGTTTATAGCCATCAAAAAGTATACAGTGTATATATCTTGTAATCATCTGACAGCACCTTCACAGGTACTGATAGGGAAAAACTGGAAACTGCAAAGGTTAATAATCTACTTAAGGTAATAAACCTGAGAGTAGCAGAAACATAGTTTGAAAAAATTGCTTCTTTTTCTGGGGCTATGGCTTTGCCATCCTAAACCACCAGGAAATGACTCAGCTTCTTTTCTGATCCCAAGGACATGGAAGCCACCGTTAATAAAAAGGTCAGAAAAATTCAGATTTGTCATTTCTAGGCATTCAGAAGTCTGTTGGAAGAAGCAGAGGAAGCCCAAAGCCTGTCCTGTTGATGACCTGCCTACCAGAAGCTTGCTCCCCACTGTTCCCAGCCCTTCAGAAGCCTGGCTTCATCTTAAATGCCTACCAGATCTGAAATAGATGCTTTTTGCTCCAGACTACAGAAGCAAGGTATGGAGAGGCCAAAAATTAAGAGCTGGAGAAGAGTGGGAATGCTCAGCCTTTCCTGTGTGAGTGCAGCTTGGAAGAAATCCCCTGACAACCAGAGAAAAACAGAATAGAAACACACTAAGATTTAAGAGGATTTCTTTTCTTTTGTTTTTATTACTTTTATTGTTCACAATTCTATGTCTAAAAGTATCACAAAATGAGGTTTATAATTTTATTTATTCATTTAGTTTGGATGATTTTATGCCAGATGCAAACTTGAAATGAAATGTTTTCTGTTTGAAGTTTGGCAGCTTTTTTTTTTTAAAGTTAAACATACATTTCACCATAAATTTTTCTCTTTGTCATTTACTCAAGATAAATGAAAATGTATGTCCATAAATCATTTTTTATTCAAATGGTAAGAGCAGGAACATAGCGGCCAAAACTCAGACAC
>VZQC01004376.1:109109-189874 GCA_009823505.1 Rhizomys pruinosus
GGGTATATACCCACAAGACTCATCCTACTGCAAAGATACATGCACATCCACGTTTATTGCTGCTCTCTTCACAATAGCGAAGAGCTGGAACCAACCCAGATGCCCCTCAACAGATGAGTGGATAACAAAAATATGGTACATCTACACAATGGAGTACTATTCAGCAGTAAAGAAAGATGACATCATGAACTTTGCAGGTAAATGGATGGAACTCGAAGCCCATTATGCTAAGTGAAGTAACACAGTCCCAGAAAAATAAGGGTTGAATGGTTTCCCTCATTTGTGGATGCTAACACCAAATTCCCAGTTGAAAGTCAAGCTGAACAACATTATTGTTATATTTCTGTTTATGTGAAAGCAACTAGGTTGTTATAATGTAAATCTCTCAAGGGGCTCTAGAATTGACCCACCATTTATTTTCAGACTCTATAATTACTGTATATGAGTGGAAAGTATGTATTCATATTTTAGAGTAATATAAAATTAAAGGAGGAAAATGTGAACTAAACAGAAAAAAAGACTGAAAGATGCAGGACAGTTATGGTAGAATGTATGATCTAGGGTGGGGTGGGGGAAAGGGAAAGGGGAATATGTCTAAATTGAACTGAAAAATGATGTAGGAAATACACATAACATCAATAAAAGCATTATATTTAAAAAGACAAGATAGTGATACATGTAACAGATGAATGAAACTCAAAAGCATATATGAGAAAGAAGCTAGACACAAAAGCTACTTGTGTTATTAAGTTTATGGGAAACATTCATGGAGATAGAAAGCACACTGGTTGTGGCTTGGATGGAGACCACAGAGAAGGACAGCAGGAGGAAAGTTTTGAGACAACGGGACTTTTCTGAAACTGGATCATGATGATACTTGTACAACTGCATGTGTTCAACAAACTGTCAATCTGGACATTTTAAATGAGTGACTTTGGGTGAATTATATATCAATAAATCAATGAAGTTATTAAAAACAGGGCAAGAAATAATTTACTTAGGCAATAGTCTTGAATTAGATGGGAGTTAGATTTAATTAAAACACATTATATGCATGTATAAATATTAAAAAGTAAGAAAACCTAAAACATTAAGTTAAAGACAAAGTAGTATTCTGTGTATAAACTATTCTTGGTGGAATATGATTGGAGATTTAAAATCTGCACATGAAGAACTCAAATTTGCTCAAACACAGCTATCATTTGACATTTCAAGCTAGTTCCTGCGTGGGTTCAAATATGCCAGCACTTTCATGGTACCCTCTTCTTGAAATTCTCTGGAGGACTTTTTTTTGTTTGACAGGATCAGAGGATAAAGTGTCTTCATGCATGGGAAAAGAGAACATGCAAACAAGAACTGCTGGGCTGGAGTGTCCCTGCCAGGCCTTCCGGGGAATCCATCAAGACCAAACTGAGTGGGGGAAAGTATGGGGGGAGTGGCGGGGACTGGCATCAAGGTTTTAATTCTATTCCCCACAATGGGCATGCTAAAGAGGGTTTATGGCTGTATGTAGAGTGTGTATCACAGATTCGTCCTGGAACAATCAATCATCAACTGGCCCTTAAAAAACCAGACTATGGTCAAGGTGGCACTTTAATAAAAGCAGACAGCTGTCTCCTGCCCCCCAACAGCCCCCTGCAGCCTGGAGACACTCCTTTCTCTGTGGGAAAGCCTGCTAGAGGCATGTTGGCTAGCAAGATGAGCTTTCTTTTCTATTTTCTTCTTCCTATTTATTTTTCAAATCAGCTTGAAGCTTATTAATGTCAGGAATGTGAGTGAGGTACTCTCATAAAATATGAAAGATGCGATGCAGGGCAGAAGAAGGAAAGTCAAGCATTGTGGAAGTGTTCGAAAAGGTAGGACAAAAGCCTACTGCAGGGAAAGGTGGGAGCCCTGTCATCTGGGCTGCCAAGGCTGGGCCTTCTATTCCCTCAAGTGAGACTCTCAGAAGGAGTCCACGCTTTTCAATGGAGCAGCATGTCATTAAGCGGATAGTTCCCGAACACAGGCACTAGGCACTTCGGAGTCTCTGCAGGTGGGTTTTATGCCATGCTCTTTGGTTACTGGAATATAAATTCCACATGAATTGTACCTTAGCAGCAGTCTGTGGATAGCAAAGAGAATTATGTGAGGTGGAGAACTGCTTTTCTCTCTTTTTTCTCTTCCTTTTTTTCTTTTTTTCTGGAGGCATTCGACTTTCCATAAAAATGGAGCCATGTCTACATAGCCTCAAGACAATGAGGAAATGGAGGAGGCAGGGGGGGGGGGCTGGACGCGGAGATATAAACAAAGACAAGAGCATGTAAATTAGACTCACTTCTTCTGAAGAAGTTTCAAACCTCTGCAGCAAAGAAAATACAAATTACTTACGAGGCCTCCCCACTCCCATGTGTGTGTTCGTGCATGTACATACGTGCGTGTGAGTGTGTGTGTGTGTGTGCCTATGCCTGTGTGTAATGCTAGGGATCAAACCCAGAGTCTGGTGTATACTACGTTTTTGTTCTACCACTAATCTATCTATACTCCTAGCTCCAGCTTTACATTTTTTTCACTGACCAAAAAAGTGCTATAGTATTCAGAAGGCAGGCATGTGCTCTTTAATACATTGCTTGAGGAAATGTGAATTATAACAGGTTTTTAGTAAGGTGGTCAACAACTAGCTTTTAATTTTTTTCAAGAGACCTCTAAACCTCCTGTTAGTAACTTATCCTACAGAAATGAAAACCACTAACATGTTGAATGGAAATATTGCCAAACCATGATCAAAACTAGATTAATGATTATGGCACATCTGAATTATTGAGTGTTATATAGATATGTAAAGAAAGTCACATTTACCATTTTGGAAAGCATTTCCGTGGTCTGTTAAGTGTGTTAAAGTTTCTAAATAATACACATAGTAAATTCAACAGTAAAAATATATATGTCTCTCTGCTCTCTAGAAAACAAGTCTATATGGGTAAATACATTGAACTAGACGATTTATAGCTAGATAGGCATATAGTAGGTGAACATTAGATATACTTAGTAAGCAGATAATCTTGATTATCTCATGGAAAGAAAGTGGTTAAATAATTAACTTTTTCTTTATAGATTTTGGTTTGTTTACTTGTAACAGCATGCATTATGTTATAAAATTAAAAAATTAAAAAATTAAATTTCTCTAATTAAAAATGAAATGCTAAGCTGGAAATGGTGGTATATGAAGTTGACAAGAAAAAAAATATAGTTCAAAACCAATTTTGACCTGGTCTTGAAAATGAATAAACAGAATTTAAAACAACAAAAAGGAAAATACTACTGTGACTCTCTCCCTGTGCTGATGGATTTAGAATGCATTTCTGTTATCAACAACTCAAAATTGAGTTCAAACATGAAATGAACAAAACCAACTAGGAAAAATAGATGCCGCTATACGGTATGATAATCTATGCCTATGGCGTCTGGAGAGCCATGGGACCCAGGTGAAAAGGTAGAACCATGTGTTGGTTTTATTTGGTGGAGGAAGAGGGAGAGTCAAGAATCTGAAGCCCGAGGTTTGGATTATGGGTAGACTGAAGGGGAAAATAACCATAAATATACAGGGTAGTAGTATTAAGTCAATTTTACTAAAGTTTTCTCAAATGTTCCAAAACCTTACTCAGTTTTTTCCTCTGGGGAAAAAATGGTAAAAGATGGATCAGCAGTTAAGAGTGTTTGCTGCTCTTTCAGAGGACTGGAGTTAAATGTTCAACACCTACACTTGGCGGCTCACAACTGCTACAACTCCAGTTTCAGGAGATCCAATGCCCTCTTCTGACCCCTCTGAGCACATGTATATATACATGTATATCTATACACACAGACACACACAGGCATGTATACAATTTTTTAATTATGAAAAAAGGTATATTGAGCTCCCATTCTAAGGTATATTTGTTAATTTCCTTTGTAACATTACTTAAACTGAAAGGTGGGCTTAAATGTAGCTTCATGGTATTATTAGGCTCCATTATCCAACCTATTTTAAAGTTATGATATTCATTTGATGTGTATAGCAACGAATTTTCTTATGAACAGTTTTTGCATTTTAAATTTTGGGGATGTATTTTACCAATGTCCTCTGAATGGAACATTACATCCTGGAGAGAGACTGGTAAAGACTTCAGAAAGTAAACAACTTGCAAGTCTCAGGAAATTCCTTAAACTTACCAGATTCGCAAAGCCCTTCCCCAAGGTTATATAAGTAGTGACAGGTAGAGAAGATTCTCCAACCTGTCAAACTTCCAGCAAGTTGTATAGGGAGCACCAGTGATACAGCTGTTTTGTGAATCATTATTCATGCTGGGGTGGTCATTTGGTGGTATAAGTGCCTTTGAGTCAACCAAAGAAACCCCTCACTCAGACCCCTGGAAGTGACCTCATTGGCTTGCCAAGGTGGTCTTTGGTAGAAACATTTCTTTGGCTTGTCATTGGTGCTCTATTTTGTATGAATACACATTTGTCTGCATCTCCCCAAGGAGAGTTAATACTACAGGGAGATGTTATTCTCCTATTATTACATAGTCACTATCTTTGATCCTAATAATGCTTTTTGTGTTAAAAGAAATTTTGTCATATTTGCTTTTCACAAATGGTCTTTAAGCTGATATTTAACTAGTATAGCAAGTTTATTCTTGCTTATTCTTTTTACATTGTTATTGAATTTTTGTACATTTCATAAAAAACATCTTAATCATCTTTATACTCTTTCATCCATCTAGAACTCCCCCATAACCTGCCCCACCAGATTTCATATATGTCAAGACCTATCAAGTCAAGTTAGTGTCCCCAGATGTCTCTCAGTGCAAGTTCATCTACTGTGGTCTAGTCAGCCTATCTAGAGTCACTTCCTTAAAGATCAGCTCTCCCTCACCCAGAAGTAACTAGCTGCCAATAATTCTTCGGCTTAGGTTAGGGGCTGCTGCCCATTTCCCCAGTTCCGTGCTAGGATTTTGTCTGCTTGAATTTACATAGGACTTGTGCATGCTGACAGCATTGCCGTAGGTTCATATGAGCAGGGTCCCAGGAGCCTGTAAGACTCTGTTTCAATATATTCATGCTTGCTTGTTTTTGAATCATGTCTCTAAATGTTTATAGACTGTTTTTATATCACCTTTGCTCAAATTTTTTTCTGCATCAGAAAAATGATTAAACTGCTTTATCAGACATGGTTAAGAGGACAAATTCTGGCTGATTTCTGCTCCCCTTGCTGTTCTAGTCTATTCTTGTTGTTTATATATCACAATTCTTTTCTGTTACTGTTTTGTTTGTTGATACAATGTCTTCCTGTGGCCCCACCTGGCCTAGAACTCTTAGTACCATTTATAGAAGAAAAAAATAGCCTCAGATCATGAACTAGCTGATATTTCATGTTCTAGACAGTTTCTAAGTTATAGATGTACATCCAGAAATATATGCTCCACAGTTTATTATTATGCTTTAAGATAATTTTGATTTTATTTATTTTGTGTGGAGTTGTTTATCTAAATGTACGCCATGTGCTCACAAGCACTCAGAGAAGCCAGAAGAAGGTGTTGGAACTCCTAGAACTGGAGATATGGGTGGGCATGAGCTGCCCTGTGTGAATACTGGGAACAAAATCTGGCCTTCTGCAAGAGCAGAAGGTGGTCCTAACCACTGAGCCATTCCTCCAGCCTCTTCTAGCAATTCAGTATTTCTCAAAGACACCTGATTACTTGGGTCATAATTTGCTTCTGTGTGCTCTGACCTTCCCTTCTAGCCCCTCTGTGTTCAGTCTCTGAACATTAATGATTAAGATAATTTCCGGCACCGTTCAAGGAACACATGGCATATTTCATATGATGCTTCTTGGTTGGTTTCAATTCATACCCTTACTAGAAAGAAGCATCAACTGTGTTTCTCCCTTATAACATCAGGAAACCTTCTTCCTGCCATGTTTCAAATCAGAAGTCTCATAAGGATACTCAGAAAGACACTTTGGTGGGAAAGGGGACACACTAATTTAGAATTTCCAAGGGACAGTGAGCTGCACTTCAGGATTATTTTTGCTCAACATCCAGCTGGAGATTACAATTTAGCTAAGGAGGTCTGTGAGTCCACTTCCCCTGTCCTCTCTGCTGAAGAAACAAGCTGCAGGACTTTGCCTTTTCGGGAAGGGCCAATTCTCCATCTAGACTGAAGGAGGGAAAACAACAATAGTTTGAACTTTTTTACTTGGGAACAAGTAAAAATACCATAAACTATTATAAAACAGTATATCAAAATGGCTATTTCAAAGTGTAAATAAATGATATTTATGTATTTTTACATATAGTGAGCAGTGACTTCCTGTAGCAAATTTCTCATAATTTTCAGAAATGTATCAGTTTTATATTTCGCTGTTTCTATCTAACTTAGAAAGCAAATTATCTGCATTGATCTTTGAAAGCATTTTTGGATTTTTTTTTTAAATAGAGTCATCTGTATGTGACATAAAAATTTTTGAAAAGTGTTTTCTCTTCTCTCAGATCAATTGTCCTGTTATTTTGGACTCTAACCTGCGTCATCGACTTCATTGAAACGCCTGGGGGCATCTCTATTGCTACACTCCCTTAATTAATCATTTCCTTTTCTGTGGAGTTGCCATGGGGCCTCAGCCTGTCATCTATCTCCTCTGTTCCTGTTCTTTGCCTTCTCTGCTTTCCTCTTTGTTCTCCATTGAAGTTTATTTTCAATATCCAGTCATTCATTAGATGATGACCTCAGGGTAGGAGAGAAGACAATTTGCAAGTGGAAATCTTGAGCAAGAGAAAATAGTGAACATCTTTATTTTGGGGGTGATTTTTTTTTAATAAATAGAACATATAAGAAAATTAAAAAAAAAAAAAATCTTCCAAAGACTCACATTACCAAAGAGAAGCTTTTCTCTGAGCAAAAATCTGTGATGGCTGTATTTCCTCAAGGGAACATACACTAAGTAATTAGAAGTAGGCAGCAGTAACTGATCTGACTTGGATCCATATCAAGTTTTGCAGCTTAATGATTAAAATATGCTTGTTGCCTGGTATGGTGTCACTTGCCTTTAATCCCACCACTCAGGAGGCAGAGGTAGATTTCTGTGAGATGGAGGCCAGCTTGATCTCTGTAGTAAGTTTCAGGCCAGCTAGGGCTACAGGGAGACCCTGTCTCAAAAAGATAGACAAAAATATGTACAAAGTTAGAAAGAATAGTAATAATGAACTATATATATATATACATTTTAATATATCAATATTTATGCATACTATATATAAATAGTATAATAAACTATAGTGTTATAAGGAGATGCAAGAAATGTACTCATGATGCAACCTAATTATCACTTTCCATGGAGCAAGACTCTGTAATTTGTTAGTCAAGCTTCAAGAGTCAAAGTCTCCCTCAAACAAGAGTAACTGACAGCCTTATAGATCTTTTCCAAAATGTTTTTCTGAAAGGAAGTGAATTACTGTATTCAATAATTACATATTAAAAACATCTAATATATAGTTCAGTGATTTTTTTATAAACTGGACATGCTAAAAACAATTAACATTATGTTAAGAAACAGTATTATCAGCACCCCACATCCCCCTGGGAATCAAGTGAGTTACTAGCGTCTCTACAGATTAAGAATTACACTGACTCTGTCCCAGCCTGTTTCAAGAACTTTGTATAAAATATTGAATTATGTACTATTTGGTGTCTGGTTACTTTCTCTCGAAATTATGGTTGAGAGAGTTATCTGCTTTGTATAGTGTAAGTTTAGCTGATTCATCTTTATTGAATACAGTATACTCATATGACTATCCAATTTATTTACCCATGGACAGTAGAGGTATTTTCAATTTGATTACTGTAGATGCTGCCCCTTTGAATGTTCTTATGCATGTAGGCTTCTATAAATATCCTATTATTAGATACATATCTAGGAATAGAATGTGTCTGTGTCACAGACTCTGGATGTCAGTTTAAATAAATGTTTCCAAACAGTTTCCTGATAAGGGTGTTTTTATTTACAGTTTGACTCACAGAACATAGAATTTTGAGTTGTGCCACATCCTCACCATGATTTGAGGTTGCCAGTACTTTTAACTTTTGTCATGTTAGTGGGAATGCAGAAATAGTTACTAGCGTGTTAACTTGCATATCTCAAATGAATACTGAGCTTGCATGTCTTTATGGATGTGCCATATTCTCTTTTGTAAGGTGCCTCTTTCAATCTATTGGCTGTGGTTCTATTCTCCTTATTGAATTATAGGAATAATATATGCTTTTTACTGCCAGTCTTGCCAGACATTTGTGTTTTGAATATTATTTGCCTATGACTGGATTCACTATGTTAATGGTATTTTTCGATAAGAGCATTTTTATGAGCTGGTGTTGTAACTTAGTGGTAGAATGCTTGCCTGGCGGGGCAGGGCGGTGCACGCCTTTAATCCCAGTGCTCTGGAGGCAGGGGCAGGCAGATCCTTCTGAGTTCAAGGTCAGCCTGGTCTATAGAGTGAGTTCCAGGCTAGCTGGGGGTACAGGGAGACCCTGTCTCAACACCCCTCCCCCAAAAAAGAAGGCTTGTCTGGTGTGCCCCAAATGCCCAAAGCCTCAGCTTTGATTCCCAGCATAGACAAATGTCTACATTTTTATTTTAAATTACTGATACTTTTTGAATCAAGTCATTTAAGAAATTTGTTTATTCTAAAGTAACCATCCATGTTTTCTTTTAAAGACTGCTGTTCTATACTTTGCATTGAGATCTAAATTTATCTTGTGCTGATTTTTCTGTGTGTACAATATGAAGTAGAGTCCAGGCTAATCTTTTTGTTGTTTGGATATATATGTAGTTTAGTATAATTACTTTTATACCTATTTCATTACAATGTGATTCTTATTATCATTTGTATCTATGTATAAGAGTACCTGTTTCCGGGCTTCCTATTTTTCTGCATTAACCTATTAACATATGATTATGCTTATATAACACTGTATAAGTAGGACAAAATATATTCAGCTAGGCTATTCTTCCAGATTATTTCTGATTTTCTACTCCAGTCTTTTGCATTTCACACACATTTTGGACCAACACATCAATTTATCAGTTTGCATACATGCAGTTCAGATGAAATATTGGTTAGGCTAATGCTGAATGTTTGTATCACTTGAGTAGTGGCTAGTTGGGTTCTCTATGTAGAGCAGATGGTATAATAGGAAAAAAGAAGGCTAGAAATCTACAGAAGCCAAGTAGAGTCAGTAAGGCAGGGAACAGCAGGCTGGGCTAGTTATTTTAACCTTTGTTCCAAGAATAACAAGAAGCCACTGCAGGCAGAATTATTGTGGCAGGCTTTGTGTGGGTATAGTTCAGCTTGTTCAAGTCTAAAGCACCAGGGAGTACATATGTCCAGATGTCTTCTTTTATGAAGCCTAATTTTCAGCTGTATTTTTCTACATTATTATCTAAAGTAACATAGAAATGAAATCTAGAGGATATAAAATCCATTGCAAAGTCATAGGCTTTCTTACCCACAGTCTGAAATTCATGTACCTACTACTCCAAGGGGCATTATTAAAGCACAGACTAATTGTTTCTGTCTCTATGTGCCAGGAATGCTACCTTGAACTCAGCTATACAGAGAAAGAAAGGCATTCCCATAGAGGTACTGGGGCCTATTAACTAAATGGTATTTCTACAGGTTGTTGGCAAACAGAAACAAACTCTCCTAGACAACTACTGTCACTGATAGTCTTAGAATAAGGTTGGGTATCAGGATATGAGGTCATGTGGTAAGAAGAGAAAAAAGAAGCATGCAAATTGAAATCTGTATTTGACAAACACAATATCCATGTCTCCCATAGACTCACATTGCCCTGACACATGGTGCATCAGGAGACTTGGGAGACAGAATTTCATTTCTGTAGGTAATACGTGGCAGAAGCAACTTATGGGGAGGAAGGATTTGTGCTGGCTTTTGGTTTCAGAGGTTTAGTCTGTCAGGATGCATAGGGTGTGGCCGAACAGAACAGGGCACTTCACAGTGGCCTGGAAGCAGAGAGAATACCTACAGTAGCTACACTTGCAAACTTTCTCCTTTCTCCTTTCCTCTTTCATTGGATTATCCTATAGGATGTGAGAGAGAGAGAGATAAAGAGAGAGAGAGAGACAGAGAGAGAGAGAGAGAGAGAGAGAGAGAAAGAGAGAGGAGATTTCAACTTCGCACACAGTTTTGTAAAGTATGAATGTCCCTTGTCTACCAAGAGAACCATTTAGTCTATAATCAACAGTGATACAGACGCTAGCTGTGAATGATCCAGTCTGTACATTTGTAAATGTAAACTCTGCTACTGCCGTTATGATTTGCTTTATCTATGAAATAAGAGGTGTCTTTAACCTTGGAAGGAACTAACTTAAATTATTCCCCAGCTATTTTCTGGTCTGCCTCAATTTAGTTTAAACAGGAGAACAGAAACAATTTAATTATACCCATGAGTCTGTAATTACCCTCTCAACACCTCTCATTTTGTTACTCACACTGTTCAAATGGGTTTGGGTAGGTGAACATGTACCAGGTGAGCTAAAGATGTTTTCCAGGAGTTTTGTGAGTTCGGATATTAGAAATAGATCTTAATGACATCAAGTGTGTAAACAGGTGGTGGGATCTGCCTGGTTTTTTTTTTTTTGTGTGTGTGTGTGTGTCCCCTTCCTTAAAAGTAAATGTCTTTGGGAATTCTTGGTAGTTTTTCCCACCTAAAATCTTCAGTCTATACCAGTACTAGTCATTGTAGAAATGGTAACAGTTTGAATTTCAAAAGGAGAGAGTTGAGGGTCTTTTCATAGTTATCCCTCAAAGAAGCATAATTGATTCTCTAAGCAAATTTGCTGAATGTTCTCTAGCACCAGAATGTTCAGAAAAAAAGCCTTTGTCAGGTCATAGAAAGTTCTGCTTCATCTTTAGTTCAGGAAAATGCTTCCATTTACTGTGTTACTGTATACTATTAAAAAATCTAGCAACAGAGAAGATCTACTGCCTTCATTTGAGACTGAACTATCTGGGAGCTTCTTTGTACTGAAAACATTTTAAATCCTATAAGGTACAGTGTAATGTGTAACATGCCTTATACACATAAAATATTTAAGAAATAGATTATGAAATGCTATTATTTGGGGGATCTTGAATTTTTCTGTATTTGACATATATCACAAATACAGCAGAAATTAAAAGATGGAAAAAATAAAAGTACATCAATGTACACTTTGCAAAAAATATTCTAGTGGAAATGTGCCTCTGCCTCCACTTTTGAATGTTAATCCTTTTGCATAGGTCTGTCACCTGGACCACCCCTCAGCAAGACAGGTCCCCTATAAGCCACGGTAAAGAGATAGAAGTAAAACTGTCCCATTAATGAGATTATGTGCCTTTTCTTCCTAGAACCCCAGTCCCCTCGGGCAGTTGCTACTCACCTATATGAAGTTCTGATGGATCTGCCAGAGTTTCTGACTCAACTCAGAAAGGTCCAACTTTCCCTTTTTCTTGTATCTAATTCTTTTAGGTGCTGGCAGGTGCCTACCTCTGATACTGTGGCAGTCCTTACTCTTTTTCTGAATCCCACTCCTGGCCATGCACCTGCTTATGTGCCATGTGGTTGACCCCCATGCCTAACTCAAATGGCATAGCTCTCTGTCTTAAACTCTGACCTATGAGTCTATAACAAACTTTTATTTAAAACTCTATCCCTGATGTAACTAAATACTAGTAATGAATTTACCACTCAGGAGGAAATTCATGACCACTGCTTATCAGAGAACACTAAATTCTGAGAAAAAGAGAGTGAATCCTTTAGATTTTTTGTACTCATTTCAACTTTACATTAAACTATTAAGGACATTCCTCTCCATGACACATTGAATTAATAAGCAAATAATTTTACTCTAAGAAATTATTTTTCCTAACCCCATTAGGTTCTGTTCTGAGACATAAATGTTGATAATTATAGTCCAGGTGATATTTTTAGGCATATGTCCAATTCTAATAAAATTTTACAAATTAATCATATTGAATAAAATTTCTATGATGAAAGTTCCATAAAACCAAAGGAGATTATTAGAGGTTAGAAAAATTCTAGAGAAAAATCATACATAAGTGTTTGTATCATTCTTAATATGTAATGTCATATATTCCAAACATCTGCTTAACATTATGTATTTAGTGCCAGGTTTTTATATCATCCTGATTTGCACAAATGAAAGAATGTAAATTGAGTTTCATTCACATGTTTCCAAAAGTCACATTCTACAATCAAATTTAACATCTGCTTTTGTCAAGCACTTTTTTCAAGAGGAATGTTTATGTTGCTTGAAAGAAGGTTCAAATTAAGGCAGGCATGCCCTAAAAGGGGTTAGTAGTTTGTCTAGAGCTTTCTGTAGTATCTTAAACTTCTATGTTTGCCTTTATCTTTGATTCAGGAGTCTCTTCTTGTTATTCAATTAGTGTTTGAGAATATATCTCCTTCATTGACCAACTTATATTAAGCTTACAAGAGGCCAATGTCCAAAAAGTCCAGATGATTAATATAGCAATTTACAGTGGAACTATAACTGATGCAGGGAATAGAAAACTCATCAGAAGGTCAACATGGACCTCAAAGGTATCCTTAGTAGGGAATTATGAACTAATGATAACAGTCACTGAATGCCAAATGTTATTAAGCTGTGACAACACTCTACACCCATTTATATAATATTAAGCAAACCATATTCACTAATCTCTAGGAGTAGTCTCAGAAATATGCCCCCATGATTTTATTGTATCAGAACAGATCATGGTTGTGTAGTGCTTTAAAATAAATATGTTATTGGCATTTTGTGGTTGGTAGACATCCAAGTTTTATTATGCAGAACTGTCTCAGATATTATTGGATACTTAGCGTATCTGTCTCTTAGTATAGATCATAACAATAATGATGATCCCCAATGGTTAGAAGAGACTAAAGTACCCTAGGCTTTTTGATGCCCCATAGAAGAAAAGGTGTCCACTCTTAATTCAGTTCTGAAGTTGGCTTTAGGTGGATTGGATCCAAAAGTTTAAAAAAAAAAACTCTTTCCTTTTCATGACATGGGCATTGGTAACCTCATTGGCTAGTGATAAGATGTACAGTTGAAGGCTGGAGAGATGGCTCAGTGGTTAAGAGCACCGACTGCTCTTGCAGAGGACCCAGGTTCAATTCCTAGCATCCACATGGTGACTAAGGACCACCTTAACTCCAGTTCCAGGGGAATCTGACACCCTCCTCTGACCTCTGCAGCATTGCACGACATGGGTGCACCAACCTGCATGCAGACAGTACACTCATACACATAAATGAGAAATTTAAAAAAAATTTTAAAAAGATGCACAGTTGATAATGAGGTGCTTCCTACCAGTCCTGCCTGAGTGGTGTATTTTTTAAATTCAGAAAGGAAAACTTTGAATAGTATAAAACATAATATCTTTCTTGGTAACTTCTTAGTATTTGATTATTTGGCTTTGTACTTCTCTTTCTTTAGAGATTCTTTTAGAGGTCCATGTCATAAGTGTAATAAAATACTCAGTGATTTTATTTCTCATAGGAGATTAACTAGGGACCAGTCTGGGACTCACAGGACTACTAAGCAGACCATAAGCATCTGTGCTATCAATGGCAATGATTTACAGTACATATTTTTTAATTGTCAGAATATTTCCCTGAGATGTTGCAGATATCCAAGGCAATAGACAGGTAAAAGTGAGCTATGAGAAATGGTGATGGAGCAGAAGGTAGGAGGGTTTGAGGGGACAGCTCTGGCTGCCCATTATGCTTGGCTCTTTGTGAGACAGTCCATGGGATGATAGCAGAGTCCTAGGCTTCCGAGGAGTACAATTTAGCATTCTGGTATCTAGGCTCATGATCGTTTCATCTTTCTCACTAAGGAAACAATAATGCAATGTAGTATATCCCAGTCTGGTATGAGCTCTCAGAATTCTTCAGGGATAGGTGACAATAGTCTTTCAATTAGCTAATTCGTAACTGGCTCCCTTTTCTTTAGAAGTATGGGTTACTCTTGATGGTAGACTTCTCTCCTGGCACTGTGCTTTGGCATGGAGGCTGAGGGGGTGCAGCTGTGCATTCCCATTGTAGGATCATGATTAATTAATTATTAATCATGACAATCATTGATGCTCACCTACTTCTCCTTTCCTCAGCCCCTGCCCATGTCTGACTAGGTACAATAGTATTTTTAGTTATTTTCTAAGGTTAGAGGTATTTATTTGTAGAGTGGTTTTCATAGTTATGTCTGAATCTACTCTGTGCTCATTTTATCATTTAACTTTATAGTGACAATCTTACATATTTTGACCTCTATAGGTATACTTATGTGGTTGCAGGAACCACTCATTTAACTTCTGTAGTTGTCTGTAAGTAAAGCCAGAGGGAAACATGCAACAAAATCTAAGAGATCAAAAGGAAACCTCAGCTTTCAGTTTGTAGCATGCTTTGTGTAAATTCTCAGCAGCTGGTAAGATGAACAGCTTCTAATGAGATGTTTCCCATAGGTCCTGAGTGGTGTATTCTATATTCAGAAAGGAAAACTTTGACTGGTATAGAACTGAAGCAGATGTACTCTCTGTGCGCTCTCTCCTCCTTCATGGAACAAGTTCACTGCCAGCCCCATTACACTGTGCTAGGAAACAGCTGATCAGACTACAAAGAAGATTCAGCTGTATCTTTTCTGACTTCTAAGGCTGAGGCAAGGAAAGACATCCTGTCTGTCAATAGCCCCAATTACTAACTGACTGGATTGTGATGATAGCCTGTCCCCTTCTCCCTATACTCCCACTTTTGGAACCAATTGTCTATTCCCTTTTTCAGGCCTCCAATTAAGCTCTCTAGTTATTATTTTACTTATGTTAACTTTTTAAAAATTATCTATTTATAAAGTATTTAAAATAAATACAAATTGATTAAGTTATTAGTTCTTAGGCAAAAAGGAACCAACTACAACTCATAAATAAGAGAACAACTTTCTAGAACTCTAGACATCACTCCATTCAGGCACTCATCTTCCTATACCTAATGGAATAGGAGTTGAGAATCTGGTCCATTTTCTTGGGCAACATTGGCTTGTAAGAGTGTGTGGTCTCCTTCCATGTAAAAAGCACCCATTATTCCAATTCTCTTATCTAAGAGAGAGGGAAGACTCATGCTCTTCTTGGTAAACTTTTATTCTAATATAGGGCAGAATCTGTCCCATAGAACAAGAAAACTCACCTTTTGTTCATCTCTTGATTCCCTACTCCATAGACCTAACCTGAGATGTCCATTTAAGCAGTGATGGAGTCTTTTTAAGACCTAACTCTCATTTATTTACTTCAACCTCAGCCCTCTAGAATGCTCTATATTTCAGTACTGAGTATGTGTGTAGCTATAAATCAAAGCTGTTGTCCTTTGCATAGAGTTCCCATAGGTAATTTCATTCAAATAGGGGTTTGGGGAGAAACCCTGGGAGGAGTTTAGTTGGCAGAGTAGGAATAGAAAAATCTAGATCTGAAGCAATGATCACCATGATCTTCCAAGCTCTTCCATAATGCCATAAGCTTATTAGAGTGCATTTTCCATGAAAAGCCCAGGATTATAATTAATTAATACCAATTTTCCATCTGTTCAACACTGAATAAAAATATGGTGTCTGTTTCCAACTAGTATCAAGACATCTTACAGACATGCCTGCTAAGTGTTATTATTAAAGTTTGTAGTTGATTTAAAAGCAGAACAACAAAGTCTAAAAGTATTTTTATCACAATTGGAATTAGATGAGTTTCACTTTTCTGACAATGTTAATGTATTCACATGAAATCTTGAGCCTAGCTGAAGTGTTTGTGGAAAATAGTCTCGATGGTGGGTCCAGCCATTGGTAATAGACCCATGAGTATGGGGGGGGGGTACCAAGAAATCCAGTGCTGTCTTCAGAACCACAGAGTTGTGGAAATATACAAAAACTGGCCTTTGGCCTCAAAATTCACGCTCACAGTCACAGCTACTGAGCAGCTTATATGAATGAGGCTGTGCTTTCCCAGGCCCTTGATCTTGGAATGCAAGAAGAGAGAGGCAGCACCGAGGAGAACAAATAGTAAAATCGAATCTGCCCCAAATATAGCTTAGTCTGGAGTTTCAGACATGTAGCCAACACGTAATGTTGCAGAGGGAACACAACACTAGGATCAACATCAGTGCGTGTGCGTCTTCACTGTCCACTCCCTAGTCTGACTAGCAACTCATTTCACTTCTCTGAATCTGTCTTCTCAGTTTTGAAAGAATGTAGCAGGAAGATTACCCATGAAGTGCCTTAGAAAGCACACATAAAGATAGAGCTGTTTCATATCCTTTCTTATTGTATGTGTTTGTGTGTTTGCATGTCTGTTGGTGCATGTGTGTGGGGATTTGCATGCACGTGAAGGGCCATGGTTGATGTCAGGAGTTTTTCTTAATTCTCTGCTTTATCCGTTGAGGCAGGGCCTCTAGACAAACTCAGAGTTCAATAATAAGGCTAGTCTCACTAGCCAGTTTGCTCGGGGGGATTCCTGATTGCATTGTGGTCACAGGAATTATAGGTAAGCCACCACACCCACCAGGCACTTACATGGGTCCTGGGACCCAAACTCTAGGCCTCATGCTGCAGAGCAAGTGCTTTATCCCTTGAACATCAGTCTCCTTAGCCCATTGGGATGAATCAAGTTACAAGTGGATTATGATTATCAATGAATAAAAATATCCATCACTCAAAGTATTTCACATGGTATTTTATCAAAGTAAACATAATTAAAGATCAAATTTAACTTTAATGATATACAAGCAAGCTTATCCATGAAAACCGAAAATTTGTGGGGAAGAGTTCAAATAATTGTTTTATAAATCTTCAAGTGGATATTGTTAATGCATTTTTCTAATTGACATTACATTTGTGAGATAAGCAGATTATTACAGGTTGAATTCGATCCAAGAATACAATGATCAGAACCCATTATTATTCACTGATGTTTATTTCATAGTGGTTGCTACAGGCTTTGAAAATCAGCTTGGTATAAAAGTATGAATAGTTTCTCTCAGCTTCTTATGACTTAGGGGCATCTTGATTTTCAAGATGCACAGTTGGTGTGGGTACTAATTAAAGCACAAGAGGTTTGAAAACTAAACTATAGCAAAGATTGAGACTACACAAATATTTTGGGAATGAATGGAAATTAGTATAGCACCAATATTTCATTGATTAAAATAGGCTCATTATTTGATTTAGTTGACCTCAGCATGAGTTTAGCCAAACGATTTAAGATTTTATTGGGATAATCTGTGCCTTCCTAATTTATCCAGTTTCTCTAATGATTTAGGAAAAGTTTTTCCTTTACTGTGGATATGTCTTACTTATAAAAAAAAACAAAAATTGAGATCTCCTGAGGCCAGCGGAAGGAAGAGCAGAAAGCAGACCACAGTGCAATAAAGCCCAACATCAACACCAGGACAAGCCCTCCTGCCTACAAGAACACATGGAGACTAAACAACACACCCTTGAATAATGAATTGGTCAAGGAAGAGATAAAGAAAGAAATAAAAGCATTCCTGGAACTGAATGACAATGATAATACAACACGATAAAACCTATGGGATACCTTAAAAGCAGTCCTAAGAGGGAAGTTTATAGCCCTGGGTGCCTACATTAGAAAAACAGAAAGAGCACAAGTGAATGATCTAACACTACAGCTAAAAGCACTTGAGAGGCAACAACAGATGAACCCTAAACGCAACAGACAGGAAGAAATAACAAAAATCAGAGCAGAAATCAATGAAATAGAAACAAAGAAAACAATACAAAAAATCAATGAAGCCAAAAGTTGGTTCTTTGAAAGAATAAACAAGATAGACAGACCTCTAGCCCAGTTAACAAAAAGAAAGAAGGAACAACTCCAAATCAATACAATCTGTGATGAAAAGGGAAATATCACAACGGACAAGGAAAAGATCAAGAAAATTATATGGGAATATTACAAGAACCTATATTCTACCAAGTTTGAAAATCTAGAAGAAATGGATGAATATCTGAAATCTTGGGAATCACCAAAGCTTGGCCAAGAGGAGACCAGCAGCTTAAACAGACCCATAACATATGAAGAAATAGAGGATGTAGTAAGAAGCCTCCCAACTAAAAAAAGCCCAGGCCCAGACGGTTTCACAGCAGAATTCTATAAAACATTTCAAAAAGACCTACAACCATTATTTCTGAAACTGTTTAGAAGTATACAATCAGAGGGAACTCTCCCAAATTCCTTCTATGAAGCCAACATCACTCTATTACCAAAACCAGGCAAAGANCATCATGTCTCTACTCCTTGAATTCATTTTGAGTCATCAGTGGATCACGGAGGATATCTAGAGTACTAAGGAAATTCTAGCATAAAATGAAACTGAAAGCACAGTTTATCAAAACATTAAGACAATACATAGGCAGTTCTAAGAAGACAGGATAAAGTTTATTTTTCATTTTGAATTATGTTTATGAATATTTTGTTTTCATGTATGTAATGCACCTGTGTGTGCGATGCCCATGGAGGTCAAAAGGGCCTCAGATCCTTTTAAGCTGGAATTGCTGGTGGGTGGTGGGAACCAAACCCAGGTCTTCTTCCAGAGCAGCCAGTGTTCTTTAGCACTGAGTCATTTCTCCAGCCACTAATAAGAAAGTTTATAGCTATTAGAACTTACATCGCAAAATTAGAGAGTTTTCAAATAAATGGCAGTGACACATATCAAAGTTCTAGACACCCTAGATCAAGGAAAAGTCATTAGATGGAAAATAGTAAAAATCAGCTTTACAATCTATTAACAAATAAAAAATCCAATACCAAATGTGAGTGAAGCAGAGACAGGTTTTTCTGAAAATCAAACCAAGGCTGGTAGATCCTTAGCAAAATAGCCAGAGAGAATCAGGAAACATTCATAAAATTAGAGGTGAAAACAGGGGGCATTAGAACAGATACAAAGGGAATCCAGAGGATACTAAGAAAATTTGTACTCCAAAAGATGGAAAATATGGAAAAATGGATAAATTTCTAGACAAACAGAACCTGCCAAAATTACTCAACAGGTTAATGGTCAGATTCAGTGCTGAACTCTTGAGATGTTTAAGAACTAGCACCAACAGAAAGGACTGCATCAAAGAACTGACTGAAACAGTGAACTTCTACTCAAAACAGTCAACTTCCTCATGGAGAATATTGAGAAAGACTAAAAAGCGATGAAAAGCTTGTTTGGCAGAATGCATGAGCTCTGGTGGGGTGGGGAAATGGGTGGGAACACGGGTCTAGATTTCTTAAAAAATAAAAATAAATTTATGTGAAAAAAATGAAAAAAAAAACAAAAATTATGTACTATATGATATACTAAACCTATATCCACTATTTTGGTTCCTTTGCAAAATCACTAATACTACTATCTTATAAACCAATTTAGAAGTAGTTTTTAGATTTCTGAAGGAATGGTGACCCACAAGGGTGGACACCAAGTCTGCCTAAGCTCAGAGTGGACCTTCCAGCTGGCTAGCTGCACTTGGTCTTTCTGGGCCCAGTACCTTCTATGTTTCCCTAGCACTACCATTTCTTACCCATCAGACTGCAGTTCCGATTGGAGGCCCACGGTCACATGGTGAAAAGAATGAAATTTCCCTTCATGCTAGCTGTGAAGACAAATGGGATTCATCCTACAACCAGACAGGAACACATCAATTATCAGAACAGAGTGGGCAGTGAACCCCTGTTATCATTAATAAAGAGGACCTCTTTTTCATTAAAATCTTTTCCTGGAGATTTCATGGATTTATGGAGGTGCAGGGACAGGAAAACCACCCATGGTTATCTATAAATCAAGGCATTAAAGCCACTCAAGGCCATCTAAACCAAAAAGACACAGGCTAATCCCCAGAGCAGGGCTGAGAAATGGAGGCAAGGACACTGGGCAGGAGCCTCATGAATTGCCTTTGAAGTTGGCTGGCTTACATTTGCTTCTTGCCCTCTTTACACACAACCTTGTGATTCTGGTTTCATGACAACTAAGCATGTGCTAACCTGTGCTAACCTTTGTGGATTCTGTTATGTCTCATTTCCTGTCTCCTCCAGTTCTAGCAGGATTTGTATTTGAAAGATCATATTGACAGATTGCTTCCAGGGGATATTTTTAGTGCTTTGGATAAGAAAATCTTCAGCAAAGGTCAGATCTTTCACTGTTTTAATTAAATTGCAGGGGGAAAAGATTATATCACAAGGGTGGGCAGCCAACTAACTCTGCAGCAATATACACAAAGGCACTGTAAGTCTTCTTCATTTCCATGCCTGCGTCAGACTGACGTGGGGAACTAGCACCAGGTTTTAATTTAAAATGAGACTTGATAATTACTTAGCATTTTCTTCAGAGATGTCAAGGGATATTTAATAATGTTTTGGAGATCTGCTGTGATTATAATTATTTCTTTTTATTGGTATAATATTATATTACTTCCCCTTCAGACATGAGTAGGTGAATTCTAACCAATAGGATCTGGTCATTAGTCATTAAATGCCTCCAACATAAATCCTTCTGCGACTTTCAGAAAATACTTCTCTTGGAAGTTTTCCAAAGCATTTTCCACTTAGTTACATCATTATGTATTCTGTGCAGGAAAAACTTGCTAGAGCCCATTTTAAAACCAAATATTATACACAGCTTTCATAAAAGGTACTTTATTCCAATGAAGAAATAATGTTAAAGGCTGTTCGTGAAGTGTTATGGCTATAACAAGGCTAAAATGTTGATGCTTTGTAAATTAATACAAGCATCCTCACTTATGATTCATCTAATTTATACTGAACAATACACAAAACACAGCCCAGCTTCACAGAGAGTCCAATGTGCTTCTTAGACTCAGTGGGAAATAACAAATTTAATTTTATTTTAAAATGGCTTTCTGAAGTTACAAATTAAATACCAACTTTTTTAATTTTAGAAAATATTCTTAAAACTACTTTTATGGCATCTAAAAGAAGATTGTTGTTTCAGAGCTGTTCTAGTTTGTCTTCCATTGCTGTGACAAAACACTCTGACTGACACCAACTTGGAGAGGAAAGGGTTGATTCTGCTTACATCTCCTGGGTCACAGTTCATCACTTAGGGAGCCCAAGGCAGGAACTCAGGGCAGGAACCTGGAGGCAGGAGCTGAAGCACAGGCCATGGAGGAATGCTGTTCGCTGGCTTGCTCCCCTGACCCATGCCCAGCCTGACTTTATATGGTACACAACCTGCCCAGGGTGGCACCATCCATAGTGGGCTGGGCCCTCCCACATTGCTCAACAATCAAGACAATACTCCACAGACATGGCCACAGGCCAGTCCAATGGAGCCAATTCCCCAATTGAGGCTCCCTCAACCCAGGTGTGTCAAGTTGACACTAAAGCTATCCAGCACAATTGACCCCTTGTCAACTTGACACACAAAACACATCACTATTAAACCACCACCTTTCCAGTTCTTATCCCCAAAGTATGATGTTAACATTAATCACAACCTAAGACAGTACAACCTTAAAAGCCCCACAGTCCTTAAAATGTCCAAANACTTCCCCTTCAGACATGAGTAGGTGAATTCTAACCAATAGGATCTGGTCATTAGTCATTAAATGCCTCCAACATAAATCCTTCTGCGACTTTCAGAAAATACTTCTCTTGGAAGTTTTCCAAAGCATTTTCCACTTAGTTACATCATTATGTATTCTGTGCAGGGAAAAACATTGTGCTAGAACCGCATTTTTAAAAACCAATAAGTAGACACAGCTTTCCAATAAAAGGTACATATTTAGTATCCAATGAAGAAAGAATTTAAAGGCCTGTTCGTGAAGTGTTATGGCTATAACAAGGCTAAAATGTTGATGCTTTGTACTTCATACCGCCTCCGTCCCTTATAGCTTCATCTTACTTTATACTAGCAAGCAATACACACAACCACCCAAAACACAGCCCAGCTGCACAGAGAGTCAATGAGCGTCTTCGACTCAGTGGAAACATCACAAAATTTAATTTTTAATTTTACAAATGGCTTTCGTGGAGTTACACTTAAATACCAACTTTTTTTGCCGTTTAGAAAATATTCTTAACAACTACTGTTTTAAGGAGCAATCTAAAAAGAAGATTGTGTGTTTTTCAGAGCTGTGTAAGTTTGTCTTTCCATTGCTGTGCCAAAACCCGGACTGACACCAACTTGGAGAGGAAAGGGTTGATTCTGCTTACATCTCCTGGGTCACAGTTCATCACTTAGGGAGCCCAAGCAGGAACTCAGGCAGGAAACTGGATGCAGGAGCTGAAGCAAAGCCATGGATGAATGCTGTTTACCGGCTTGCTCCCCTGACCCATGCCCCAGCCTGACTTTATATGGTACAACAAACTGCCCAGGGTGGCACCAACCCATAGTGGGCTGGGCCCTCCACCATTGGCTCAACAATCAAGACAAGACTCCACAGACATGGCCCCACAGGCCAGTCCAGGGAGCCAATTCCCTCCCCAATTGAGGCTCCCTCAACCCAGTGTGTCAGTTGACAACAAAAGCTATCCAGCACAAGAGCTAACTATTGTATGCCTAATTTTTTGTAGGTTTAGAGTAATTACTATCTATCTATCTATCTATCTATCTATCTATCGACTTCGATCTTCTAAGCTATCTATCATCTCTAGCTCTCAGTGGTAGAGATAGAACCCATGGCCTTATACATGCTAACCAACTACTCTACCATTGAGCCACACCCTAACCCAGCAAATGTGGTTTATTAAGCAAAGACAAATGTTGTGCCAAATGAGGAACTGTACCAAATTATCTGACAATTAGAGTAGTGCTGGGTTAGTGATTGTTAGTGATTAGTTCTTCTAGTGAGTTCTGTTTAGCTATACTAGAGTATTTTTAAAATATAAGGAAGGAAAAGGAGAAAGTGGAAGTAGAGAGAAGGCAAGAAGAAAGGGGAGAATGAAGGAAGGGTAGGAGGGAGGGAAGAAAGGAGAAAGAAGGGAAATGGAGAGGGTAGGAGGGGGGGAAGAAAGGGATTACAGTGAATTCTTTGCCTTTTCTGCTTTATAAAAGCAATGTGAGGGACCCCAGCATCCCACACTGCTTCTTCCGATTTTGTCCCTTTGGTCTGATTGAGAGCTTCTCTCTCCACATGCCAATTTAGTTGTAAGCCTCCGTCCTGAGAAGACTGGAAAGTAGCCATTAGCTCAAGTAACCAGCTTCAATGACAGCCGTGTCCTCTGTCTAGCTGTTTCCGCTCTAAAATCTGTCTGCCCTCTAATTCTTTCTCACTGAAGCTGCTCTTTAAACCTGAGAGCACAGACCATGATGAACTCCCTAAGATATCTTCTGCTCCTGGTTTCTGTGAGAACCCAGTGTCGGCCTCGAGTCTACCTCTTTAAGCACTCCTCCATCTTCTCCACAGAACCTGTCTTCTGCTTCACCTAACTCTCTACAGCTTCGGTTCTTATGGGATACATTTACTTTCCATTTACCTGTGCAGGTGGGCCTATTTACTCATTGATAAATGACCTACATGATGTATCTACTTAGATATTGTATAAGAACTAAAGAATAAACCTGTTTAGAAATGAATGAATTTTCTTTCTCCAAAGTATAACCATCTAAATACACACACTCTGCATGTTCTTTTTTTTTTTTTTAATTTTTATTTATTTCTGTATGTGTATCAATGTACTGTCTGCATGCAGGTCTGTGCACCCGTGTTGTGCATGTTCTTCATAATGATTTAGAACATGTTGTTATTCAACATAGAATCCTCCACACTTCATACTTAGTCCTGTATTTATTTCTTGTTTTTTCCCATTTGCATTGCCCTCCCATAATCCAGGACTCCAAATTTCACCACTTGGATTCCCCAGCGGCTCCACATGATTGGAATACCTGCCTTTCTTTACTGCAGTCCCATGTACCACCCAACAGAATCATTTTTCTTTACTGAAAATTTCCTCTGCTACTTCCTTCATTAAAACCATGAATGTCTGCCCAAATCTCTGAAGATAGAACTCAGACTTTGTAACCTTACTAAATCACCTATTGTTTTAATCACCCTGTACTTTTTCCAGGCTCTTGATTGGTCTGAGATAACAAAGAGCAGGTGCTCTTTGCTTCAACCTGGAGGAAGCTTAGCACAAGCTGCCTTGACATCCTGGCCTGCTTTTGTCCTCCTTTGTCTGGTAAACTGTTGCTCACACTTCCTTCAGGTCTCAGTTGTATTTTCCTTTTGATAATTTATTTGAACTCTCCACCTTCTCCACAGGCCATGAAGAGAGTGGAACATATACCCTTCACAGTTGCCTGGCAAATGATAGGCTCGTTACTTAACTTTGCTATAACAGAATAGTGCAGGTTGGCTAATTTACAAGAAAAGAATTTTTATTTATTATAGTTCTGAAAGTTGGGAAATCCAATAAGAGGACTAAAATATAGTCAGGGACTGTTTGCTACATCATCGTAGGGGGAAGGTGAACGGGTAGAGAGCACCGGGGGAGGGGAAAACTGATCCCTTCATCAAAACCTGCCCCAAAGATAATTAATTAATCCTCCCTCATGGTCACAGTATTAATCCATTTATGAGCTAATTACTTCTTGAAAGCTCCACCTCCTAACACTGTTACATTGGTAATTAATTTTCCATCACATAGATTAAAAGGGGGAAGCCATGTTCAAGCCATAAAATTCATCCCAATAACAGCTTTTATTTCACTTTTCCACACCTGACCTATTCCTCAGTTTCATGTAATAGCTCATCAGAATGTTTGTTGCCATCCATAATTTTTACTTTTCTTCTCATCCTCTTCCTTCTTCTCCATCCCTTTTCTGAGCCCTTACTAGAATCTCCTCTAATGCTCTATTCATAGTAATCTAGATTTTTTTCAAGTTTGCTCCTCTAAAACTTTTTCTTCTCTGTCAATAGATTCCTAAACTATTTCCACATTTTTTTTGCTGTTTGTTACAACAGACCCACTTCACAGTATTATTTTTCTGTTTTAATTGCTTTTGTATTACTAGAGCATAATTCCATACATAGGTAATTTATAAGGAAATTAATCCATTTTTCATAGTTCTGGAGGTGGGAAAGCCCAGCATAAAAGTGCCTGTACTGCTGAGTATTTTGCTGCTATGTCACCCCATGGTAAAGCCTGAAGGGACAGAGAATATGCAAGAGAGACAGTATGAAGAGAGGGAGAGATATAAACAGAGACAGGAATGTCAAACTCATTTCTTAATCATTTATAGGGAGTTTACTCTGACAGTAATGGCATTAATTCATTCCCAATGGCACAACCCTGATGCCCTCTTAAAGAGCCTATGAGCCTACTGGAACTAGGCTTGTAACACTTGAACTCTGTGGGACATACTCATACCACAGCATGCTCATTCAACATATTTTAATGATTAAACATTTTAAAGATAAGGACCATAGGAGTTTTCTCCCCAAATATCCACACCATACACACTAATTTTTAGGAGGTCCATTGAATTACTTTGCTACATTACCTGTCCATTAATTTAATGGCATGAATGATCTAGAGGCAGTGATATAAGTTCTGTCAACATTGGTCTCTGAACTTTCAATGAATTATAGAGATGATTCTTTAGCTTACCTGGGAAGATGCTGCAGTGAGCAGAGCCAGCAGGTGGCTTCTAAATGTCCTCTCCCAAGCTACTTAGAAACCTGGGTTTGGCTCTGTCAGTCCTGTTCTGCTATGTGTGGTTCCTCCTACAGTTCATCTCCCACTGCATTAATTGCTACTATTCTGTTCTTCAGTTACCCCAGTTGGTACCCACTTTACTCCTCACCTTCTTCATTATCATTAGCCTTTCTTTATGTGTCACTTCCTGTATTGATTCTACTAGCAAATCTGTGAAGTGGTCCTGCCCTGCTTAAACTGGAAGAAACTGGGAATAGTCTATGTTCATACAGATAATCAGTGTCAAAGTTGGACTTTGAACTCTAATGTCACTACTTGTTTTATGGTTTCTGAAAGGCAAAGAGGCTTCCTGAACATCACTTCACCTGAGGTACACTTAAGTACTCTGTGAATACATTTCATTGTGATAAAGAAATCATAATGTTGGAAGCAGGGTAGAATATTCTCTTTATGTTAATCCATCTTAATGTAGTTATTAAAGGCCATGTAGGGATAGATTAGGTACCATTTGTGACCATGGTCAAATGATTGACAGTAAAACCTAAAATAGTAAAAAATAAGATGATCTAAAGCCTTATCTGACCAACAATAAAGATCACTGAACTTCAAAAAAGTGATAACCCAGCAATCCAAGAATGGCTGAGACAAATAGTGGACAATTTCTACTTTGCATTTAAAAGTTTTATTTAACCCAATGCACAAATGATTTCACTGTAGTATTGAGTATATAACATGTATGAATTGTGTGTGAGGTAAAATGAAACATAAAATGTACTCACTTCTGGTGTTTATAGATATTCATAGCAAGAATTCATTAAACATGTTTTATTGCTTGCATACACTATCAGTTTCTTTTGAGATTGTTTTAAAGTGAACTATGTGCTAATTTATTTAGATATAAAAGCACAGAGACCTAATGCTACATTTTAATCAATCATAAAAATGATGACAAACTTATTAGAAAATATTAGGCATTCAACTTTGTTAAGAACAAGATATTTAGCCAGGCATTGTGGCATATGCCTTTAATCCCAGCACTAGGGAGGTAGAACCAGGCAGATCTCTGTGAGTTCAAGGCCAGCCTGGTCTAGTGAGTTCCAGACAAGCTGGGACTACAGGGAGACCCTCTCTCAAAAAAAAAAAAAAAAAAAAAAGAATGACATATTTTCTTGAAATGACTAATTACCTAGAGAATATATTTCTGTTTCAGAAGAATTACAAAAATCAGTATCCTTTACAACCAATAACAAGCAATGGAGTAAGAGTACACAGAAAACCTGCCATTCACAGTAGTCTCAAAAAAAAATTCTCAGAATAAACCTGACCAAAGACGTTAAGGATATTTACAATGAAAAATTTTAATCTTTAAAGAAGGAGATTGAGGAAGATGCTGGAAGATGGAAGAACCTCTCATGCTCATGAATTGGAAGTATTAATATTGTGAAAATGACCATTCTACCAAAAACAATATATAGATTCAGTGCAATCCCAATCAAAAACCCCCATGAGATTCTTCATGGAATTAGAAAAAGCCATCCTAAAATTCATTATGGAAAAACAAAAGACCCTAGATAGCCAAAGCAACTAAAAAGCTATCATAAAATTCATTATGGAAAAACAAAAGACCCCAGATAGACAAAGCACAAAGAGCAATGCAGAAGTATTACTATATCAGATTTCAAACTATATTAGTCATAAAAGGATGTACTAACACAAAATAGACCCATAGATCAATGAACCATAATTGAAGACTCAAACTTGAGTACATGCAATTTCAGCCATCTGATATTTGATGGGGGGGGGGAGCAAGAACACTCACTGAAGGGAAGGCAGCATCTTTTTTTATTTTTTTTTTTATTTGTGTGTATGAATGTACTTTCTGCATGTAGGTTTGTGCACTCGTGTCATGCAGTGCTGCAGAGGTCAGAGTAGGGTGTCGTATTCCCCTGGAACTGGAGTTCTCCTGGAATTGGAGTTGCAGACAGTTCTCAGCCACCATGTGGGTGCTGGGGATCAAACCCAGGTCCTCTGCAAGAGCAGTCAGCGCTCTTAACCACTAGCATCTTTAACAAATGGTGCTGGCAAAACTGGATCTCCACCTATAGAAGAATGAAACTAGACTCTTATCTTTCACCTTGCATAAAAGCCAACTCCAAATGGATCAAACACCTCAATGTGAAACTGGAAACTCTGAAACTGCTAGAAGAAAACATTGGTATAAAATTTGGGTGTAGAAAAAGGCTTCCTAAATCAGACATTAGTTGCTTGGGAACTAAGGTCAACAATCAACAAGTGGGACCTCATTAGACTAAAAGCTTCTGTACAGCAAAAGAAACAACCAAGGAAATGAAAAGAAAACCCACAGAGTGGGGGAAAAGTCTTCACCAGAGACATACCTGACAGAGGTTCAGCATCAGAATATGCAGATAACTCAAAAACAAAGAATTAAGAAAACAAGTGTCCCAGTAAAAGATGGGCTAAGGAACTGAACAGAGAGTTCTCAAAAGAAGAAATAAGAATGGCTAAGAAACATCTCAAAAATGTTCAAAATTGTAGATAGGCTAAGATCAAGAGAATGAAAATGCTGGAGAGGCTGTGGGGAAAGGGTAACAATCATTCACTGCTTGTGGGATTGCAAGCTCATGCAGCACCTATGGAAAACAGCGTGAAGAACTATGAAAAAACTAAAAATGAACCTACCATTTGACTCAGCTATACCACTCCTTAGCATATATCCTATAGTAGAGATATACAAATATCTCTTCTATAGGATATATGCTTGTTGCTGGTCTTTTTGCAATAACAAAGAGATGGAAGTACCCAAGTATAATGAGTGGATAATGGAAAAGGTGGTCCATTTACACAATGGAATTCTACTCAATAGTAAAGAAAGACAATGTCATGAAATGTGCAGGTAAATGGATAGAACTTGAAACTGTTATGTAAGTGAAGTAACACAGACTCAGAATAACGAAAGCCTATGTTCTCCCTTATTTGTAGATCCTAGCACCAAATCCTTATATGTGAATGTGCAGGAACCAGGGAAATGGAAAGGAACCAGGGAGGTAAAGGGAAAGAAGCAACAGATAATGCCTAGCTGGTGTAAAAAACCCGAAGAAACCATATTAGTCTAACAATTGAGTGAAAAAATTATACCTATAATATATCTACATGAGTCCATATGTATAGCCAAAGGCTACATAACAAAAAAATAGTGCCAAACAGGAGAAATCTTCCTTTGCGTTGTTGGCCAGGGTAGTCCAAGAGACTCTCGAACTTACACAGGCTATTGCCACAGCCCTTGATTGCCTCCCAGAACCTGAAGGTAAGACCCTACTGCTGAAGACAAGACATAGTTCAGAGACCAGATTTTGACCAATGGAGCTGGCACTGACATGGAATCTACCTTCCCTGAAGGCTAGCTCTCAAAGTTTTGGAGAACCCTGTGCAAGGTGCTAAGGAAGAACATCAATCGATGGTCCAACAGCAGCTTTAACACCAAATATCCACATCCATGTCTGTCACAGCAAAGAGCAGCAGTGGCACTTCTATCTTGGGGGCAATCAACAGCTAACTAATTGGATTTTCAGCATAACCAATATGAGTTAACTCATGTATAGTACTGAAAAATAGACAAATACACAAGAATGGAGAGGTGATAGAGCTTACAGAAATCCTCAATTCTGTCACTTTCCTAGACCAATATAACTTCTTACTAAGTGCAAAATGTATATTATTATATTTACAAATATCCTAGTCATTACTAACTGAGTAGTCACCACTAATTGAGCTTCTTTTGCACATGACAAGCACCATGACTGGTCACACAGACACTGAATTGCCTGAGCCTAAGCAACACATCTTCAGTACAACCTCTATATCTAAGGCTCATGAAACATAAAACAAGGGGCCAAGAGGACACTAATGAATCTCTCAACTCTTTTTATTGAATTTTTATGTGTTTAATCACCATTATATCAGCTTCTCCATTGGCACCCTCCCACAGTGAACCGACCCCCAGAGTTCACAACTTCTGTCAATTGTGTTAGGTCCACTGTGCAAAATCCCTCTCCCCACTCACTCCTCAGTGCCAGCTCCTCCCCTGAGCTCTAGTCAGCCTATCCAGGGTCTTTTCTAAAGAAGGCCAGGACTTCTTCACCTAACCACCATCTGCTACCAATATTTCCTCATCCGAATTTGGGCTCTGCTACCCATTTCTGCAGTTCTGTGCTGGGTTTTTGTCCAGCTGAGCTTGTATGGGAAGTGTGCATGATGATACCAATACTATAGGTTCATATGAAGTGGGTTCCAGGAGCTTGAGGAAGTTCCCTTATGCCCCAGAAGGGCAGGAACTCAAAACATCATTAATGGCCAGAGCATGGAGATTAGGAGTCTGCAGATGTGAGTCCTTGAATAGGACTCCTATATTAAGCTTCACTCACCCAGGGCTCAGGAATTATTGCAGAGGGGGTTTAAGACCTATGGAGACAGTGCATAACTATATGGTAATAGAATCCTATAAGCTCCTGGGACCCCACTCATATGAATGTACAGCAATGGTGTCAGCAAGCACAAGACCCATGCAAATTCAAGCAGACAAAAACCCAGCATGGAACAGGGGAAATGGGCAGCAGAATCCAATCTTAGCTAAAGAAATATTGGCAGCAGATTACTGTGTGAGAGAGAGCTGGTCTTCTTAAAGTGAGGGGCTCTGAATAGGCTGACTAGAACTCAGCGGATAAACTTGCATTGAGGAATGTCTACCAACACTAATTTGGTATAATAGGCCTTAACACAAATGTTAGAATGTATGAATTCTGGGGTAAGGGGGGGGAGGGCACTGTGACAGGGTGTCATTGGAGAAGGGGGCATAAAGGTGGTTAAGACCGAGATGTTCTGTATGGAACTCAATTATTAAAAGAAATACTTCAGGGGCTGGAGAGATGGTTCAGTGGTTAAAAGCACTAGCTGTTCTCACAGAAGACCCAGGTTTGAATCCCAGCACTCACATGAAAGCTTACAACCCTATGTAACTCCAGTTCCAGGGAACCTGACACCCTCTTCTGACCTCCATGGGCATTGCAAAACAAAGGTACACTTACATACATACAGGCAATACACTCATAGACATAAAATAAAAATAATAAAATATTTAAAAAAAGATTTTAAAAAGAAACAAACAAAAATCAGAAAACAACAATGAGAGAGAATATTCCACGTAGTCCAGGCAGGGCTCTAACTCACTATGTACCTAAAGATGAGGATAGCCCTGAACTCTGATCTTCCTGCTCCCAATGCTAGGGTTACAGGTGCGTAGCACCCCACTGGGCTAAAAGTGTCTTCTTACCAAAAGTTTGCTGGATGAGAAAAATCAGTGTGTGTTTCTGTCTCCTACTTTCCAATCTCTTCTGACATCCTTGAGCCTCATTTTAAAAATCTTGATTACATGTTTCAACGTGGCACTTGTAACCTGGATAACTGAGTTAAATCAGTGAGAGAAAAGTAATATTCGTATGTGTAAGAGAGATGACGGGATGATAATGACGGGGAAAGAGGAAAAGACACATGAAGATTTTCGCAGTTAGCTTCTCGTAAAAGAGGCCAGAGTCCCAGCAAGGGCACCAACCTAGGAGTATGGAGCATTATTATTGAAGTTGAAGTACTATGAGTCGAAGCAAAATGATGACCTGCTGAAAAGAATATCTGTGAATTCAAATTGTAAATTAGCCTAAAAAGCAAACATTTTCAAAAAAGCTTAACAAAGGCATTAATGAATTTAGGTTGATAGATCAGTTAAGATAAAGAATGAGTTGGTTACACAAAGGAGAGCACAGAGGCGCACGCGCGTGCGCGCGCGCGCGTGTGTGTGTGTGTGTGTGTGTGTGTGTGTGTGTGTGTGTGCTTGAGCACACATGTGTATGCACCTGTCTGCTTATCTCTATTTCTGTGTTCTAGTTTTCTCTATTTCTGTTTCTATATATATTTCCTGGTGGAATATCACTAAAATGGAGAACACTTTATGCCCGAGTCTGACCATTCATTGATCTCCCTTAGCAGCTTGCATTTTATCATCTAGCATTATGAGAACTAAGCTTCAGGCAGAAGGCATCCAGATCAGCTCCTGCTCCATTGCGCCAAGTCCTGTATCAGAATTATGTCCTGTCTTCAGCAGTAGGGCCTTATCTTCTAGTTCTGGGAGATAATCAAGAGCTTGGGCAATAGCCTGTGTTATTCTGAGAGTCTCTTGGATCACTCTCACCAGCCACTCAAAGGGAGGTCTCTTCAGTCTGACACTGTGCTCCTTGCCACACAGCCTCTCAGTATACATATGCAGGGATGTTCGGACAGCGTATGTGTGCTTCTTGCAGGGTTCCAGGGCCATCATATTTGCTCTGGGTTTCCTAGCCCGCCCCCCCAAGATCCATTCATCTTCACTCTCTTCCCATCCAACCTTCCTCCTCCCTTCCCAGTCCCAACATCTCCACTATCCCCACCCTTTCTCTAATAACATCTACTTGCCACCATCTCCTCTCTCCTGAGTCCCCCCCCATCCCCCAACACACACCGTGGGCCCTGCATATCCTTCCCTCCTCCCCTCCCAGCCAAATACTCCCACTTTTCCCACCTCCCCCCTTATTAACATATATTCTCTACCATCCCCCTTTTCAGGGCTCTTTCTTTTCCTTTTCCTCCATGTATCCTTTCCATTTTTCTAGCTCCTGGTGTTATATCAGGATATATACTCACATATAAGGGATTGGCGCTACAATCCACAAATAATGGAGACCATATATAGCTTGCTTTTCTGCATTTGTGTTACTTCACTTAGTATTTCATTCTCTAAATCCTAATAACCATAATTACTAGCACAGCAAACTACCTCTAATGGTACAGTAGAGGCACCGTTATCTAGAAAGTAATCAACAGCTATCTAATAGGATTTGGAGTCCTTTTAATGGGAGGGAACTCATGGGTGGCACTGAAAACTCAGCCAAATGCACATGGCTGGAGAGGCCATAGGTCCTAGAGAAAACCCCATCTCTGTCATAACTCTAGATATGAAATTTCTTACCATATGCATATCACATATCACTCATCAAGGAAGCTTCTTTTTGCAGCAGATGGAGGCTAGTGCAGAATCTCACAATTGGTCAGACATAGAGAATATGTGTTGAGAGATGCCCAGTCCTAGGTGACACATGTACAATTGAACATCTACACAGAAGGTCTATGGAAATAGAAGAATGAGGGATATACAGAAAAATATTGCATCTATCAATTCTCACCAGTGAAACTTCCTTATACAACAGAGTGTGATGCACACGAAAGGCTACAACTGGCCAAGTTTTAGAGAATAAGAGACTGCAGAGTATGTGTCCCTGGATAGGACTCCTGTATTACACCTCACCCACCCATGGCTCAGGGACCATTGTAGAACAGGGGGCAGAAAGACTGTAAGAGCCAGGGCTCGTTCACAATGATAGGGAAGCAGAGGCATGCAGGCCACCGGAAGCTTGTACATGTGAACTGTGGCAATGGTGGCATCGAGCACAGGACCCATGCCAACTCAATCAGACAAGGATCCAAAGTGGATCTAGAGAAATGGGTGGTAGGCCAGCACTAGACTGAGAACTATTGGAGACTGATTACTACTGGGTGACAGAAAGTATTCCTTAGTTATGATCTGTAGTTAGGTTGACTAGACCCCAGAGGATGAATGTGCCAAATGCTTGACTGGATAGAACTTAACATATATCCTTGAATATATGAGGTCTATTGGTAGGGGGTGGAGGACATGGATGGGGAAGTGGGTCTAAATTTGATTAAGAACTATTATATAAAATGTACAAAAGCTCAATAAAAAATTAAAAAACAAAACAAAAAGGTAAAAGAAACATCCTTTCAAGTTCACAGAAATCCTGTAAATTAAGAAAAGCATGGTTTGCCTTCTGAAACACAAAGAACTAGTCTTTTTTGGATTGCTAATACTGTAAAAGTTGATGTGTTTTGCACATTGATCTACCACTACTATATGAACAACTCTGAAGGAAAAGGAGAATTGATGTGTTGCTGACATCTTTGGGCTTCAATAAATGGGCTATGGGAACAGATGGAAAAGTCACTCATAGCTAGTGTAAAAGTATTTCCTGCTGTACATGAATATAATACTGTGAGCTCACATTGAGGCAACTGTGGAGAATGCCTACAAGAGAATGTGTCAATGTGTTTGTGTTTCTCTGTGTGTGTATAGGTGCACATGTGTATGTGAATGTATGTGAATAAGAGGAAAAATATTCTCATATTTCATAATTATCTTCCTGTCTACTGGAAAATAAAATACTCTGTCAAGAATATGAGAACTACCTTGAAGGATGCACAATTGGGTACTCAGCCCAGTTAAGCACAAAGACGGGACTAGCCAAGGAACTGGAGGGTTTTGAAACAAGCATATCGGTTCTTTAGAGTCAGTATAAAAATGGTTTCATGTGCTTGGCTGCAATAGCAAAGAACAAGAGATGAGGAGGCAAGGAGAGATGCTTTTCTGTCCCAGATTTTATAAAAAGAATTCTGCACCATACTTCTAGCTAAATGTTTTCTGGGATGATTCCTAGGGTCACTTTAGAAGTGTTACTGGGAGGCCTAATAAGTGACAAACTGACATTATTTAAGCATGACACTTTTTCAAGTTAATGTTGTTAGGAAATAATAAGGTCATGGAAACAAGCATAAACATGAAGAAAAGAAACTTGGTGCCATCTGAAAACAGCCAGAAAGCCCTACATAGGAAAAAATCAATAAAATGTAATAAAAATTCAGTTTTGTTAGAAATTTGTTCACTCTCTCCCCCACATACTAAATTCTTTATTTTCTATGGCTGAATTGATTTTATTTATGATAAAATTTCCTCACCAAAAGGGAAAAGATTTCTCACCCAATAGCATTTCCATTTCTTAATGTGCAACAGCCAATAAAGCAGGGTTTTGGGGAGTGACTGCTCCCTTTTCTTGCTCAAGAGGGACCAGAGGAGTTTTGATGAATGAAGGGGAACCACATTCCCAGAGTAGAGCAGCTGGAAATGTAGATCCACTGGCTGTCACTGTCTCCTCATTTCTTTCTATTGTGATGTGGTTATTATCTTCTTTTCTTTCCCTAGTGACACTGAGCTGCAACCAGTTTAGTCTGGCCATTCAGAAATGTAGCCGTCACCTATCCTTGGAGGCGTGGTCCTCTTTTGCAGCCTCTTGTTCCACCTACCAAGTTTTGTTGATCCACAACAAAGGGTATGGGAATTCCCATGTTCATTGCTTATAATACATGAACAGATTGAATTTAGCAAAGTAATCTGTGTGTTCACTAGAGCATCCCCATCCTACTGCAAAATTTTACCACAGAGGCTCAGCTAGAGGGAACCATGAGTCCATCTGACCTGCATTAAGGTATTCCGCTGCTATTTGATGAAAACACTGCTGGGCCTGAAAGCCGATGAAAGTCCTCGCCCCGTTTACAATCCCATGTGTCCTATAGAAGAATAGCCAGAGATTTTTATTATTTATGTTTCTCTGTAACTAAAGCTGGAGTTAATCTTAGCTTGGATTTAGAGGCTTCAGTTCATCAGGTGCAGAGGGAGGAAAGTGCCATGGTAATAAATCCTTGTTAATTCATTCTAGATAAGGATGGCACCCCAGGACGGGAAGAGGAAGGCCAGATCCTGGCTGTATGCCCAGTAGCTCCTGTCTGGTGTATCATTGCTCTCTAGAGTGGCATTTGGGACATCCTGACAGAACCTTTCCTAGCAGCTCCTTTCATGGCTTTGGCAGGGTACAGAGACAGAGAGAGGGCTAAGCAGATACCGTTCTGTGGGATTATATGCCTGCTGCACTGGGTCCAGCCAAAGGGCGAAAGAGCAGACAGGGCCCTGCCTCCTCGTCCTTTCTCCCCCAACAATTATTTCTTTCTCTTTAAAATATAGGCACATAAATAGTAAGTATCAGAGTTATTGTGTCATTTCATAAGATCATGCAGCATAATTTCAAAGGCCTACCTTCTCATCTTAGGTTGAAACTATCTCCTTATTCAAAGTCATTTACTAGGGATCTGTACCTCAGAGCCCTTTGGTGGGACTGCTTACTTTCCATGTACTTATTTATTATCCACCAATAAGAAAGACTTAGTTAATGCAGCTTAAAGAAGATATCTATCCTTTCTCCTAGATCTTAGATCTTAGGGACATGAACTTCAAGCTATGACATCAGTAGCCTTAGAAGATGTGGTATTATTTTTGGTAAAAAATTACACAGCTTGCTGGGCATGGTGGCACACGCCTTTAATCCTAGCACTTGGGAGGCAGAGGCAGGCAGGTCTCTGTGAGATCAAGGCCAGCCTGGTCTACAGAGTGAGCTCTAGGCCAGCTGGGACTAAAGGGAGACCCTGTCTCAAAAATACTGCAGCTTGACACACATATAAGGGTTTGGTGCTAGGATCCACAAATGAAGGACACCATATGTCGGGTTTTGTGTGTGTGTGTGTGTGTGTGTGTGTGTGTGTGTGTGTGTGCATGTATGTTACTTCACTTAGTATAACAGCTTCTAGTTCTACCCATTTACCTGCAAATTTCATGATGTCATTTTTCTTTATCGCTGCATACAACTCCATTGTGTAAATGTACCACATTTTCATCATCCACGCATCAGCTGAGGGATACTGCCCATTTCTATCCAATCAGTTTCTCCAGTGCCTGAAGCTTCTTTCTAAGTCTCAGAGAGTTTCTTGTTAGGATAAGGAACCAAATATTCAGACTTCTCTACAGTCATAATTTAGGCTCAGGACAAGGCCTCACCCATCAGACCTTGTGAAGTCTATGAATTGAAACTTCCCCCAAGTTGCTGTTTCCTATTAAGGAAGTTTCTCAGGGGAGATTCTCGGGCCCTCAGGGGTAGGGTTTGGGTGACAGGGCTGGTGTCCAGTAGATAGTAGAAACTCTATGGGTTCATTTGTCCCTAAAATGTGCTATCCTGCTTCCCAATAGACTTGCTAAAAGAATGCTGTGTTTTCTCAAATTTGAATAACTTTTTGTACACTAGCCAGTTAGCATTTGGCCTCTTGCATAGGGTGAAATATATGCTCTTAATGCACCGTTTCTCTTTTGACTTTGTTATGGGTTTTTTGACACATACAAATATTTGTTGTTTGTATGAAATTCATAATTTTATTCTCTGAATTTTGACACTTGGAAGACTTCCCCATAACTTGAGAAAACAAAAACATAACTAACTGTGGTGGCCTTAAACATCCAAAAGGAAAGTATAGCCAGAAATAAATAAATAGTAGGTCTGGAGAAATTGTATTTCAGGTATAAATCTTGAGATCTTAGATCTCAACGTGAAACCTGAAACCCAGAAGGTGAGAGAAGAAAAAGTTGGCAACAACCTACAAGACATAGACATAGAAAAAGACTTTCTAAATCAGACCTCAGCTGCACAGGAAATAAGGTCAACAGTCAACAAATGGGACCTCATCAAACTCAAAAGCTTCTGTACAGTGAAAGAAACAATCAAGGAAGTGAAGAGAAAACCCACAGACTGGGAGGAAATCTTCACCAGTGATTCATCTGACAGAGCATTAATGTCAAGAATATATAGACTACTCAAAAAACAAAGAAGAAAACAAATGACCTACTCAAAATATGGAGTAAAGAGCTGAACAGAGACTTCACCAATGAGGAAGTAAAAATGATTGAGAAACATCTTAAAAAGTGTTCAACAACATTAATAGTTAAGGAAATGCAAATTAAGACCATTCTCAGATTTCATCTCACTCCTATACGACTGGCTAAGATCAAGAACACAAAAGACACCAAATGCTGGAGAGGTTGTGGGGAAAGGGGAACACTTATCCACTGCTGGTGGGAATGTAAACTTGTACAACCATTATGGAAAGCAGTGTGGAGAACCCTTAAAAGACTCAAAGAGCCTACCATTTGACCAGTCATACCACTCCTGGGTATATACCCACAAGACTCATCCCACCATAAAGATACATGCATATCCATGTTTATTGGAGCTCTGCTCACAAAAGGGAAGAGCTGCAACCAACCCAAATGCCCATCAACTGACGAGTGGATGACAAAAATGTGGTACATCTACACAATGGAATACTACTCAGCGGTAAAGAATTTATTTGTAATTTTGTATGAAATGCACAGAGCTTCAATAAAAAAATTGGCTTTAAAAAAAGTAAATTCAACCATTTCTTTTTTTAATACCTTTATTGATGAATTATGTATTTCATTCATTATCTTTCAGTCCAATTTAGACACATTCCTCTCTCTGCCCCAACCCCACCCCTGTTCATGCCTTCTGTCATACATGACTTGCATCTTTCTCTCAGTCTTTCCAAAGTTTTTCACTGCAGAGGCTTATTGTTTTGGGCAGAGTTTAACTGTATCATTTAGTTCTTTAACCCAGTCTTCATGTTGTTGTTTTTCCCTCCCCTTTGTATTGCTTCAACATATGCCTATATAATTATCACATATGGATCAAAAGTATGACCTCTGAGAATAAATTGTATGTTAATTCCAAAATATGTTTAGGAACTCACATTTTCCCCCTTTAATTTTATATTACTCTAAAATATGAATACATACCTTCCACCCATATAAAGTAATTACAGAGACTGAAAATAAGTGGTAGGTCGATTCTAGAGCCCATTAAGAGATTTACATTATAACAACACAGTTGCTTTCAGATAAAAAAGAAAGATAACAATAATTTGTTCATCTTGCCTTTCAACTGGGGATTTGGCGTTAACATCCACAAATGAGGGAGATCATTCATCTTGTTTTTCCAGGACTGTGTTACTTCACTTAGCATAATGGCTTTGAGTGAGTTCCATCCATTTACCTGCAAAGTTCATGATATCATCTTTCTTTACACTGAATAGAACTCCATTGTGTAGATGTACCACATTTTTGTCACCCACTTGTCTGTTGAGGGACATTTGGGTTGGTTCCAGCTCTTCCCTATTGTGAGCAGAGCTCCAATAAACATGGATATGCATGTATCTTTATGGTGGGATGAATGGTGTGGCTGGGTCAGGTGGTAGGCTCATTTTGAGTCTTTTAAGGGTTCTCCACACTGCTTTCCATAATGGTTGTACAAGTTTACATTCCCACCAGCAGTGGATAAGTGTTCCCCTTTCCCCACAACCTCTCCAGCATTTGGTGTCTTTTGTGTTCTTGATCTTAGCCAGTCATATAGGAGTGAGATGATATCCGAGAGTGGTCTTAATTTGCATTTCCTTAACTATTAATGTTGTTGAACACTTTTTAAGATGTTTCTCAATCATTTTTACTTCCTCATTGGTGAAGTCTCTGTTCAGCTCTTTACTCCATATTTTGAGTAGGTCATTTGTTTTCTTCTTTGTTTTTTGAGTAGTCTATATATTCTTGACATTAATGCTCTGTCAGATGAATCACTGGTGAAGATTTCCTCCCAGTCTGTGGGTTTTCTCTTCACTTCTTTGATTGTTTCTTTCTCTACAGAAGCTCTTGAGTTTAATAAGGTCCTATTTGTCAATTGTTGACATTGTGCAGCTGAGGTCTGATTTAGAAAGTCTTTTTCTATGTCTATGTCTTGTAGGTTGTTGCCAACTTTTTCTTCTCTCACCTTCAGGGTTTCAGGTTTCACATTGAGATCTTTGATCCACTTGGAGTTGATTTTTGTACAGGGTGAGAGGAAGGGGTTTAATTTTGTTCTTCTACAAATGGTGATCCAATTTTGACATCACAATTTGCTGAAGTTGCTATCCTTCCTCCACTGAAGATTTTTTTTGCCCCTTTGTCAAATATGAGGCAACACTTCAGAAAATACTCAAAGCAATCTAAAGAACATAGGAAAGGAGAAACTATCCTTAAGCAATTAAAAAGAGAAATTAACAAAGCATAACAGTAAATACAAACCTAGACCAAGAATGCAAAGAAAAATAAGTGGAAAGAAAGCAACACACATCTCTCAATAACAACCTTAAATATTAATGGTCTAAATTCCCAAATCAAAAGACATAGACTGGGAGAATGGATTAGGAAACAGAATCCTTCTATATGCTGTCTACAAGAAACCCATCTCACCCTCAAGGACAGACACCACCTTAGAGTGAAAGGATGGAAAAAATATTCCAAGCAAATGGTATCAAGAAACAAGCAGGAGTGGCTATTCTAATATCAGACAAAATAGATCTCAGTGTAAAATTAATCAGAAGAGACAAAGAGGGCCATTGCATCCTTATCAAAGAAACAATTAACCATGAAGACTTCACAATTTTTAATGTTTATGAACCAAATTCTGGTGCACCCAACTTTGTAAACACTACTCTGCAGGATCTCAAGACACAGATTAATCTTAGCACACTAATAGTGGGGGACTTAAATACCCCTCTGGGCCCCTTGGATAGATCAACAGGACAAAATAATAAACAGAAAGACATCAGAACTGAACAATGCAATACACCAAAGGGACCTCACAGACATCTACAGAATATTCCACCCAAACAGCAGAGAATATACTTTCTACTCAGCATCTCATGGAACATTCTCCAAAATCGACCACATACTGGGGCACAAAAGAAATCTCAACGAATAGAAAAGGATTAAAATTATTTCATGCATTCTATCAGACCACAGTACAATAAAGCTCAATATGAACACCAGGATAACCCCTATTAGCTACAAGAACACATGGAGACTAAACAACACACTCCTGAATAATGAGTGGGTCAGGGAAAAAATAAGGAATGAAATAAAAGTATCCATGGAACTGAATGTAAAAGACAATACAACACAACAAAACATGTGGGATACTTTAAAAGCAGTCTTAAGAGGGAAATTTATAGCCCTAAGTGCCCACATTAAAAAAAAAAACAGAAAGGGAACAAATGATCTAACAATGTAGCTAAAAGCACTTGAGAGACAACAGCAATTGAACCCTAAATCCAACAGACAGGAAGAATAACAAAAACCAGAGCAGAAATCAATGAAATAGAAACAAAGAAAACAATACAAAGAATCAATGAATCCAAAATCTGGTTCTTTGAAAAGATAAACAAAACAGACAGACTTCTAGCCCAGTTAACCAAAAGAAAGAAAGTGCAACTCCAAATCAATAGTATTTGTGATGAAAGAGGAAACATCACAACAGACAAAGAAAAGATCCAGACAATCATATGAGAATACTTCAAAAACCTATACTCTACTAAATTTAAAACCTAAGAGAAATGGATGAATATCTGAAATCCTGGGAACCAACAAAGCTTAACCAAGGAGAGATTGACATTTAATCAGACCCATAATATTTGAGGAAACTGGGGCTGGAGAGATGGCCTAGCAGTTAAGAGCACTGACTGCTCTTGCAGAGGACCCGGGTTTGATCCCCAGCACACACATGGCGGCTGAGAACTGTCTTTAATTCCAGTTCCAGGGGAATCCAACACCCTCTTCTGATCTCCACGGCATTGCACGACCTGGGTGCACAAACCTACACGCAGACAGTACATTCATACACATACAAAAATCAATAAATAAAAAATTTAAAAAAATATTTGAGGAAATTGAAGATGTAATAAAACCCTCCCAACTAAAAAAAGGCCGGGGGCCAGATGGTTTCACAGGAGAATTCTATAAAACATTTAAAGAGGTCTTACCATCATTACTACTCAAACTGTTCAGAAGGATACAAACAAAGGGAAATCTCCCAAATTCCTTCTATGAAGCCAGCATCACTCTAATACCAAAACCAGACAAAGATACAACAAAAAAGAAAACTATAGACCCATCTCATTAATGAACATAGATGCAAAAATTCTCAACAAAATACTTGCAAATTGCATACAGACCCACATCAAAAAGATGAGCCATCATGACCAAGTTGGATTCATCCCAGAGATGCAGGTATGGTTCAACATATATAAATCAATAAATATCATAAAACACATAAATGGTCTGAAAGACAAAAACCACAGGATCATCTCAATTGATGCAGAAAAAGCCTTTGACAACATCCAGCATCCCTTCATGTTTAAAGTTCTAGAGGGAATAGGACTGAAGGGAACATTCCTAAATCTAATCAAAGATATATACAACAAACCCCCAGCCAACATCATCCTAAATGGAGAAAAATTAGAACCATTCCCCTTAAAGTCAGGAACCTGGCAGGGCTGCCCCCTATCACCACTCCTCTTCAATATAGTGCTTGAAACACTTGCTAGGGCAATAAGACAAGAGAAGGAAATTAAAGGAGTATTAATCAGAAAAGAGGAAGTCAAGCATTCCCTTTTTGCAGATGATATGATAGTTTACCTAAGGAATACTAAAAACTCGACCAGAAAACTCCTAGAAATGATTAAGAGTTTCAGTAAAGTGGTGGGATACAAAATTAACCTAGAAAAATCAGTAGCTTTACTTTACACCAACAATAAACAAGTAGAGAAGGAATATAAGAAGACCTTCCCACTCACAATAGCCTCAAAAATACCTGGGAACAAACCTAACCAAAGACACCAAAGATCTCTACAACAAAAAAATTTTAAACCCCTGAAGAATGAGATTGAAAATGACATCAAAAGATGGAAAGACTTTCCATACACATGGACTGGAAAAATTATCCAAATTGATATACAGATTCAATGCAATCTCAATCAAAATCCACATGAGTTTCTTCACAGACTTGGAAAAAAAATCCTTAAATTCATATGGAAAAACTAAAGACCCTGAATAGCTAAAGCAACCCAGAGTGAAAAGTGCAATATGGGGGGATTGCTTTACCAGACTTCAAGCTATATTACAGGGCTATAGTCATAAAGACAGCCTGGTATTGGCACAAAAGAGACCCATTGAACCAATGGAACAAAATTGAATACCTAAAGTTGAACTCATACAATTTCAGCCATTTCTTTAGATCACCAAATCCCTAAAAATTTACCCTTGGGTATGGGTCTAATTAATTCTATAGTTTCCAAAAAGGTGCCAAGTTTTCTGGGTGGTGTTTTATCTTTGTTGTATTTTATTTGTTTTAATTGTTAATATAGTATTTTTTTGTTTTTGTTTTTGTTTTTTCTCTTTCAAACCTGCAGCCAGTCACTTTCCCCAGACTTACTGGGGTGGTATAGGAAAAGGAACATAAAAGGCAAATGAGACAAAGCTCACAACACACAGGACACGAGCTCTTGCTTCAGAGAAAGGGTCTTGGCATAATCAATGATGAGGCTCCCCCTAACAGTCCTAATCTCGGTCTGAGAGCCAGGTACCCCAACTGTGGCAGCTCCAGCTCCAGTGAACTCAGTTGCTGTGTCAATGTCCCTTGAAATGGTGCTGGTTTGGAAGCTGCTGCAAGAGTCAGGGGTTGTGGGACTGCCAAACTGCTGAGACTCTTACATGCTAATGTCTCTGATCACAGTTTAACACCATTGCAGAAAGTGGTCCACTCAGTAGGTCACTGGGAGGAATTCCTGTCCAAGGAGACAGTAGAGATGAACTTGGAGCAGGTACACCTTTACATTATGCAGGTCTTTAATAAATGGTTCTCTCTCTCTCTCTCTCTCTCTCTCTCTCTCTCTCTCTCTCTCTCTCTCTCTCTCTCTCATTTTGAGACAAAGAACCCTAGCTGGCCCAGAACTGGCTATGTAGACCAGGCTGGTCTTGATCTTATAGAGATCTGCCTACCTCTGCCTCTTGAGGTTTGGGATTAAAAGCATGTGCCACTGTACCCTGGTAGTATCCTTCTTGTTAAACAATTATATGTTGGCTTTTGAATCTAGATGAAACATAAATCAATCTAGAACAGAAATAAGTGGTAATGTTCATAAGATCATCTGAGATATTGATTAAAATGCAGATTACATTAGATTTGTCTTTTATATATTTTTATTTGTCTTTATTATATCTAGACCCATGTGTGAACTGGAACCCACAGACCAATAAGCATTAAGCTTAGGGTATGCCACTTTATCTAAATCCAATAGTGTATATGTAGTTGTAATAATATAACTACAAATATGTAAGATTCATAATCCTGGTGGAATCGTAAGTCACCATATTCATAAAATGATTCTACATCAGTTACTAGCAGTTTTTTGTGATTAAAATGCTGAAGGTTTATATTAATTTGAATAGGTAATTTTTGAAACAGATTATGAGAAAAACTAAGATGATAGGTATAAGAGAAGCAGTTACAGTTGTGAGTTGGATGACTGTTGGGCATATTGGTATGCTGCTTACTCTGAAACATTCTGCCCTAGAATTTGGTAGCAAAGAGGAGGAAGATGGAAAGATATATGTAGGTACTGGCATTCTAATTGGAAAAATAAGAGATAAAGGGAATCTTTTCTACAGTAGGTTCTTTGAATTCCAACTAAAGCAAATAGAATATGTTTGGCTTACACACAAACTTTAATTTTATGTCAATAAGTCTCTCCATAGCTACTGGCTTCAAAAAATAGACTGATGACTAAAAACACTTTTAGTATTTAGAGCTCATTACAGTATAACACTGTATCTTTGTCTCTTCCTCCAATACGAAAATAGGTAGCAGGTGACAGGGAGACCAAGTCTATGATTCATTCTCTAGTATTGTGTCTAAAAGTAATTTTGTGGCAGCTCAACCACTGAGTGATTTCAAATTTCTAAATAGATGGTAAAGTGCATCAGCGTGATTAAATGCACTCCCACAGGAACAAGTGTTTGTTCTCAATATCATCATGTAGCCTGTGCAACTCTAATTCCAGTCTAGATGTTCAAAAACACCTGTCAAAACATATAGAGCATGATTAAGCTGTGTGCAGTGGAGAGGTGTGTGAAAAGCTGAAGTTCTTGACTCAAGAGTAAACTATGGTGTGGCCTCTTTGCTCCAGCAAAGATTCACTGAGAAGGTGATATTTTCTCTATTCTGGGAATTGCTTTAGTTTACAGACAAGTAATTTGCATATTGAGAAATTGCTCACTTTACTCTGGTGGGATAATTTCTCAGGTTAGTGGCTTTAAGAAGTTAATTAAAAATTAACATGAGAGATTCCTTTGTCTTATGCCAATAGGTGTAACTATCAAGATGTTCTGCACATGGATATTCATATAAACAGGATTTATAACAGATGTTGTTTCTTTTTTACAGAAATTAACTTTTCCTTTTCTTTAATCCACTCACCCATTTCTTCTACCTAGACACATTGCCTCTTACAGCCTTATCTTATTTTCTCTGAAACAGTCTGCACATTTTATTTTACACACATTTCCCTTTACGCCACCATACAACTTTCCACAATATGCACAGTTTTCTACCATACGTTTTTCACAGATCAGGAGATCTTGGCATAGTTTCTTATCAGTAAGTTTATAACATTACCTTTTTTGATGCAGTTGGACAACTTTCACAGTTTTCTATTTTATAAACATACATATTATGCATAAATAAACCTTTTTATTGACATATTGTGCCAGATAACTTAGTGTCAACTTGATACATCTGGGATGTGGGAGCCTCAATTGCCTCCACCTGACTGGCCTGTGGCCACATCTGTGGTGTATTGTCTTGATTGTTGAGCAATGTGGGAGGGCCCAGCCTGTTGTGGGCAGTGCCACCCCTGGGCAGGTTGTTGTGTATTGTCTAGGAAAGCAGGTTGGGCATGGGCCAAGGGAGCAAGCCAGTAAGCAGCATTCCTCCATGGCCTGTGCTTCAGCTCCTGCCTCCAGGTTCCTGGCCCAAGTTCCTACCTTGGGCTCCCTCAGTGATGAACTGTGCCCCGAGAGATGAGAGCCAAATAAATCCTTTTCTCCCCAAGCTGGTTTTGGTCAGGGTGTTTTGTTACAGCAATGGAGACACAAAGTAGAATACATATATGATAACATATAAAACAATGGGCCTTGTTTTGACGTTTTCGTACATGTATGTTACATGCTTTCATCACTCTCCTCTTTTCCTCCTCTTCTTCCTACTCATGGTGGCTTTTTCAGTGGTCTCCCTTCTACTTTTTCTTTTTCTAAATCCCACATATGATAGTGAACATGTGATACTTGTGCTTTTTAGTCTAATTTCACTTAATTTGATGATTGCTACTTTCATCTATTTTCATGAAAATGACATTTCTCTTTGCTTTGTGACTGAGCCCTGCATACGTACCACATTTTCTCTCTCTAGACTGATTCAGACAGTGGTCGATATCAACATGGTATGAAGACATTTGTGGTGTAACTATGCATAGTATTTTAGCTGGACCTTGCTAATAGACTTTTATTTCTGTTCTTTTCCTATTATAAGCAATACTGAAATATATAATGAACTTGTCATTATCAGAACTCAGAGCAAGGTAGGGATTCAAAAATATCTGGGTATTGCTTAATGTGTTTGAATATAAAGACTATTACAGGGTTAAAGCTAGCCAGACCTGCCCCAACACTGGCCACTGCCTCATGTCTGCATCCAGGTGCCAATCTGGCCTGGAAAGAGATTGGTTGTGAGGGACTGGACATGGAACCATTCCTGACCTGCAGATAGCCAGCCACAGGTGATGATTCCCAAAGACCTGAAAGACCCAGAGACTTCCAAGACTAGACAAGGCTGCTGGAAGCCATGTATGGGCTCTTGAATCCCTAAAACTGAGCAAGTGAGTAAGACCATGCTGGAGATGAAGCCTCTAGAATCTCTGACCTCACTGAGGCCATGGTTTATGGCCACTACTGTACAAGCCTCGGACCACATGGATGCTGCAGTCCATGACAGATATTTCCCCAGTGCGAGGAATGCTCAAACTTGAGAAAGTGTGCAGGCCCTGGAACTAGGCCACTGTTGAGGAAGAAGCCAGTTCCCTGAGTTAATCTGCTAATTTATTTTATGCCTATCAAATATCAATAACTTTACTAGCTCATCCATTAATTTAACCATAAGTTGCCATCAGAATTACATGAAAGTAAAAGATGCATTTGTATATTCTTCACATATAAGGACCAAAAAGGGCCATGCCACTTGAGAGGGCTCTAAGACATATGAGTAGGCTTTTGATGATATTGGAGACTAACTTGAGAGTCATTGGTATAAATAGCTAAAGGAAATCTATTTTTTAAGTTGCCACAGGTCTAATATATGGAGATTTTGTGAATTGTTTTTCCTAATAGTTTCACACTGTAACATCTTAATGAGTTTCAGTACTAGAATTAAACTAACTTAGGGGCTTCTTCTCATGAAAACATATTATAAAATTGAGAATGACTTTGAGGTCATAGAGATAGGACATCCCTTATAATAGTAGTGCTACAGCCAGGTTAGACACACTCAGAGATCTATGTAATTGAATTTGACCTGAGGGTCACAGTAGCTATAAGTGACTTGACTGATATCACTAGACAGATTGAAGACAGGTCAAAATGTCTGGTTCTGTAATTTTCAAATATTGAATCAAAAGCTCCCAGAGTCATATTCTTCGTATGTTAGGTGACAGGCAGGGAATAAATTATTTAACAAAATATTTACCAGGATGTGACTAGAGGGATGATTCATACTGTAAAAACATGAGGACTTGAGTTCAGATCCCAATCACGTATGTAAAAAAGGCTGAATATGGTATTACACACTCACAAGCCCAGTGCAGGAATTGGAGACTCAGAAAGGCTTGCCAGGTCAGTCAGGCTACCCTAATCAGTGAGCAAAAGACCCTGTCTCAAAAGATAAGGTAGAGGGTGATAGAGGAAGAACTCACCTTTAACTTCTGGCTTTCAGATATATGGACACACACACACATACACACACGCATGCATGCACAGTGTGCATATGAGGAGAGGAGAGGAGAGGAGAGAGAGAGAGAGAGAGAGAGAGAGAGAGAGAGAGAGAGAGAGAGAAATTCATGATTTTTTCAGGTTCCCCCAGCCTCTGGTCAATGTTATGTTCCAATTCATGTTTCCACAATAAAACACAATGAAAATGTGATTGAACTAGCTGAAAATTTCTCAATGGATATCATCAGAGGAGGCAGTATGACCTGACCCAAGATGCCTGGCATTCTGTTATAAAAATGCCTGTTATATAAAAAGTGAAGACTTTAGGTTTATAACAGACACTAAAAACTATTAATCTGGAAAACTGATTTTCTGCGTAGCATCTGTTTCCAGCTCGTTCCTGAGTTTCAGCAAACTGTAGAGCCAGCTGGATTGAGGTCAAAGGAGAACTTCCATTGACACACAGCATTGCTCATCATTGTTTTATTTAAAATAGACAGGATTTCAATTATTCTTCCCTTTTCTTAATTTCACTACCTTTTATTAAATCAAATTGAGTGTGTGTGTGTGTGTGTGTGTGTGTGTCCTCCTGTCCTGAATGTCCTGCCTCACCGTAGGCCCAGGAGCAATAACAACAGTCAATAATTGGCTAAAACCTTTAAACCTATGAGCCAAAATAAATACTCTTTTTTAAAAAATAGACTATCTGATATATTTGTTATAGTCACAAAAAGTCATGTTCTGCACCTATTAATATTTTATCATATTTTAAATTATAACAGAATAAATTCATCAATACAAAAACAATCCTAATGGAATGCAAATGTAGAAATATTAAAAACTGCTTCTGATTCAATATAGATCACAACATAATCACACAGAGAAGGGGAGAGAAGAACAAACCTAAATAATTTTGTAATATTTTCACAATAACTCTAAGGCTAATGGCAAAAGGAACTGTACACAAACATATTACTCAGGTTAGTAAATTTGTTTTCTGGAGCACTATGTGCTATAAATTCTAAGACTGCATTATGTGTACTCTGTGACAGAGAAAACAAGTAAATACACTGTGGATAATGAGATCCAGATGTTGCTTGCCTGAGGCAGGAATTACAAATAAGGAAAGGAGGAAGGCTAGAATGAACTATCTAGGGGTTGATTAGGATTGGAGTTATCAGTTATAAATTCATAGATGGATGATAGATGATAGAGCAATAGATAGACAGGCAGATAGACAGATAAATAGATAGATAGACAGATATATAGATGCATACGCATACAAATGGGTGGATAAAAAAATAGGTACAGATTTGTGTATGTGTGTGAATATGTCCATTCCTGTTTTTTCTAGCTTTGTTCTCTAAAATGTGGAGAAGCAAGGGGAATCCAGTAAAGGTGAACATCTCAGTGCCAAATGTTGCAAAATTCAATATCCATCATGATTTTTAAAAGCCTAAAAGTATAAGGTTAAAATAAACTATCCTTCATTGGATAAAGACCATCTCTAAATAGCCATAGCATTATACTTCATGATAACAAATATTGCAAGTTTCCCTTCCCAGATGGGTTGTCTGCCACCAATACTTTCATTTCACATTGCACTGGGAGTCCTAGCTGATGCTAGAAGCAGGTAAAAAATAGAAAGAAAATGGGAAGAAATAAAAAGGAAAAGCCAAAATTATTAATATACCTTTGATTTGTGTATTAAATGTCTTAATGCCTGTTCAATGGGACAGAATTCATGTGTGGCACTGTAAACAGAGCCAAAAACACATAGCTAGAGAAGTTATAGAGCCTAGAGAAAACGCTACCTCTGTCACATCCCTAGACAAATGTAGTTTCTTACTGTATGCTAAATATGTATCCTTATATTTACAGATACGTATACAAGTCACCATCCACTGATGAAGCTTATTTTTCTAACAGATGGAGAGTATTATAGAATTCTACAACTGGTCACACACATAGAATAAATGTCTGTGAGATGTCCAGCCCTAAATGCCACATATACAGTGAAACCTCTATACCTAGGGCTCACAGAACATAGTAGCACAGGGATAGGGAGAATACTAATGCATCACTTAACTTTCACCAGGGAAGCTTCCTCATGCAACAGAGGGCAATGAACATAAAAGGTCATAACTGGTCAAAGCTTAGAGAATAAGAGACTTTGGATAGGTCTGGCTAGGCCTTGAGGACAATTATGGAAGAAGGGATAAAACGATCATAAAAGCCAGGGGTGGTACATGACCATAAGGAAACAGTTTGACACTGGAAGCTTGCTCACCTAAAATTATAGTAATGAAGACAGCATGCATAAAAACAATGCAAACTCAATCCAACAAAACCCAGCATAGATGTAAGGAAATGCGCAGCAGGCTCCAACCTTAGCAGGGGAACTATTGGCAGCTGACAACTGCTGGGTGAGGGGGAATTGATCTCCTTTAAGGGAGTGTGACCCTAGAGAGGATGACCAGGTTCCAGTGGATGAACTCACACTAAAGGGCATTTGGGGACATAAATTTGACTCCATAAGCCTTAACACACATGACAGAATGCATTAAATATTTTGGGCAGGCTATGGGGGTATGCAAATAGAGGAGGAATCCAACTCTGATTAATATCTATTTTATGAAATGCACAAAAATTCAATGAAAATATACATTGATAAAAATTACAAAGGTAGCTGGGCAAATAAAATAAAAAATTTAATACGTAAATGAATTTTATTTCCAAGTGACAAAACAAAGAATATAATTTAAAGATACTGTTTATAACATTAGTAAATATCACATTTCTAGAGAAAAAAAATCTGTCAGAGTAGATATGCCAGACTATCATAGAGAAAAACTATAAAACATTCTAATAAATACCTGATGCATATACTGTCATCATAGAGTAGTAGTTAATGCTCCCCACACTGATTCATAACTACAATGCAAACCTGAATCCCAGTGGGATTTTGTTAGAATCTGAAAATCTGTTTCTAAAGTTTAAATGGAACAACAAAGGCTGAAGAACTATAGTAGTCCTAGAAAGTAGGGAATACTTGCTTTATTGGACGTAAATATTACTATCAATCTAAGACTGAAAATGTGGTATTTATTTATTTATTTTTGTTCTTTTCAAGACAGGGTCTCCCTGTAGCCTCAGCTGTCCTTGAACTTGCTCTGTAGACTAGGCTGGCCTTGAACTCACAAAGATCCGCCTGCCTCTGCCTTCCGAGTGCTAGGATTAAAGGCATGCGCCACCACACCCAGCTGAAAATGCAGTGTTTATTAACCTACTTAATAACTGTTCAGGGTTTATATTATATATTTTGTGGTACAACATAGCTTAGCCACCTTTTTGGAATAGAACATTTCTATTGTGCTATGTTTAATAATGAAAAGAGTATTTGAAAAATAAAGTTTAAAAAAAACACATTTCCTTCTTTTTTTGTGATTCTAATCACAATTCATTCCTAACTCTTAAAGGTTGAAGTTGCACATTGCCCTAAGCCGGGTGATATGCTCAGTGGTATTTTGGTTAAATGCTTCTTGATCAGACTGGAGTTAGCTGAATCTCAAGCATCCTGACTTTCTCATTTAGAATGAAATATGGAAAACTCAGGCCTATGACTAAAATATCTTTTTATATGTACATTTGGCCTGACTCTTCAATTATATAACTACTCTATATAAGAAATCTTTTCAAACACATCAGAGATGGCAAGTACTGTCATTTTTGGCTAAACAAAAGAGCTTCTGATAATGGGAAGGAAGCAATCCCCCAAAACAGTTTTTGCTTAATTTTATATTTCAAAAGAGAGATGTTTATCAAAAAGTCAGATATCATAGTTCTTATGCCAGAAACATTTTTGTCTTTTTTCAATATCTGGAGAAATATGCGTATATCTAGTTTGAACTCCTTAAAAAATTCCCTGTCTGAAAAAACTGAAAGCAAGCAAGCAAACAAATAAGATTCCCTGTATAGCCAATCTATGCAGAATGTGTGCCACCCGCGGTTCTAGATGGGTACTCTGTTCTCTCTTCCTCTGTAACCTTCAGGATCCTAACATGCTTCTACATTTCTACCTGATCCTCCAGGGTTTTATCCTCATTTAAAAATGTTTCCCTTCTGTGTCTTTATCAAAATAAAGTGGTTAACAAAGGAAGATTTCAGAAAAGGAAGGAGATAGGAGTGTGAGTCAAGGTGTGACAAGGTGAGAGAGGGAAATTTGAAGGGGACAAAGAGACTGTGATTCACAGTATGGGACAGGGAGGAAAGAGAAGACACACAGAGTGAGGGAGATCCACCAATGGAGCACTATCTATCATCTGTGCCTCATTCACCAAATGAGACTGGCAGAGCCATCCAGAGTGTCGTTTAGCACAAACCAATATCTGTCCAAATGAGCTGAATCTAAGGAACAGCCATTCTTTCCAAATGGAAGTTGCTAAAAATTAATATATGTTTCAGTGTAGGAGAAGATCAGAAAAGTCAAACTTAGCTTAGAGATTAGGAGCAGAGTTAGCAACCAGGAAAGATCCATGGTTTTCCTACACTATGGTTCCTCAAGTAACAGTGTGCTCTGAAAATGACTTTGGAACTTGAAATTGTCCACAATGATAACTTTTTCTTTTTTGTTTTTTTTGGTCTTTTCGAGACAGGGTCTCCCTGTAGCCCCAGCTGTCCTGGAACTCACCTTGTAGACCAGGCTGGCCTTGAACTCACAAAGATCCACCTGTCTCTGCCTCCCAAGTGCTAGGATTAAAGGCGTGTACCACCACGCCCGGCAATGATAACTTTTTCTAAATCTGAAAGCAAACAATGCAAGCAAGGATTTGATTTTACTGAAAAGGACATTTGGCATTCTCTGCAAGTTTTAAACCTACTGTAATACTTCATTGTGCATCACCTATGTATGTGAAATAGTGCTGAGCTTCAAGTCACAAGCCAGAGAAAACTGGAGTTTTCATGAACACTACTGATACGAGTTATCAAGCATAGTATCATAATGTCAGATTGGGAGACGTAAAAATGGTACAGCCACTTCGGAATCAGTTCTGGGTAATTATTTTAAACAGTTCCCCCACTCCCCAAAAAATCCAGGCGTAGTGGCGCACGCCTTTAATACTAGCACTTGGTAGGCAGAGGCAGGTGGATCTTTGTGAGTTCAAGGCCAGCCTGGTCTTCAGAGTGAATTCCAGGATAGCTGGGGCTACAGGGAGACCCTGTCTCGAAAACACACACACACACACACACACACACACACACACAATTTAAACAGTTAAACACAGAATTGCCAGATAATCCAAAAATTCCATTGTTACATATGGAAGATAGTTGAAAAATACACATCTTCATAAAAGTTGTGTATAAATGCCCATAACATTATTATTAATAATATTCCCCAAAGAGAAAGTAATGAAAACATTCATTAACTAGATGAGATATTTTTAAAATATTTTTATTATCATTGTTTTGTATTTACTAATTTTAATTATTTTATGTGTATTAGTGTATTGTCTGCATGTAAGTACACCCATGTTGTGCAATGTACACAGCGGCAAGAAAAAGCTGCTGGATCTCCTGTAAGTGGCCTTTCTTGCATAGGACCTGAGTTTGGTTCCCAGCATCCACATGGTATCTAACAACCATCTGTACCTCCAGTTTTAGGTTATTCAGTGCCCTCTTCTGATCTCCATGGGTATTGCATGACACAGGCACACATCTATGTGGGTGATACACTCATAGACACAAAAGAAAAATAATAAATTATTTCTAAAACATGAAAAGTGTTTATTCTGACTCAAAGGTAGAGGTTACAGCCAGCCCATCACAGTGGGGAAGTCACAGGCAGGTGCTTGAAGCAGCTGGTCACACTGCATCTACTTTCTCCTTTTCATATTATCCACTATCCCAGTCCTGGGAACTGTATCACCGGCAGTAGGCAGATTTTCTGACTCCACTTAATCAAAGCAGTGTCTCACAAGTAAGTCTGTTTCCCAGGAATTGTCTTCCAGGTGATTCTAGACCTCATCAACTTAACAAGTGAGATTAGCCGCCACAGCTGTGATAAATGCTACAGATGGAGGACTATTGAAAGCATTACAATAAGTAAAGGAGACCGGGCAGGAGACATGGCAGCAGTTAAGAGCACTGGCTGCTCTTGCTTGGGTTCGACTCCCAGCACTCACGTGGTGTCCAACAACCTTCCATAACTCCAGTGCCAGGGGATCAGATGCCCTCTTCTGACAACTGAAGGCACTGAGCAACACAGGCATACTTAAATACGTGCAGGCACATACACTTATATGCATAAAAATAATAAATAAAATGTATTTTTAATTAATTATTTTTTATGTGTATGAGTGTACTGTCTGCATAGGTTGGTGCACCTGTGTCGTGCAATGCTGCAGAGGTCAGAAGAGGGTGTCGGATTCCCCTGGAACTGGGTGTTGGGAATCGAACCCGGGTCCTCTGCAAGAGTAGTCAGTGCTCTTAACCACTGAGCCATCTCTCCAGCCTCCATAAAATGTATTTAAAAACAAGAAAAAGAGGACTGACATGAAAGCCCGCATATGTAAAGAATCCACTTATGTGAAATGGCCACAAAGGGCAAAGCCATAGCGATAGAAAGCTGCGCTCTATTGCCAACCTATGGAGTTTAATTTAAAACTTTCATCATTCCCCACCACGTATGGTGATGTCCATTGCAAGAGTGTGTGACTATACATGAGTTGTTAAAAAGAGAAAGCTATTATCTTAAAAATTATATATACAGAAATTATAATTATGGTAAATATTTTATACATTTCTGTCTACCTCAAAGTACACAACTGAGGAAAATGTGAGATAATTCAGGCCTAAAAATACTTTTACTAGAAATATGTAAGTACTTTATATAAGTATGATTTTTTTTTCCATTTTACTGTTTACTTCTCTACTTCATGTCAATTCACATACATAAACAGGGCTGCTGAAGGCCATTTCCAACTCTAATGAGAGGCTTTGGGCTTGAGATGTCTTTTTTTTCTGTTATTCTTATGATTCTTCTCTCTGTCTCTATTCACGTTTTCGAGCAACTCATCTCATTCTTCAGTGACATTTTCTAGATCTCATTTCTGGGTTATTCCATGAAAAATGTATGTCAAAGTGCAGCTGCACACACAACTATCATAACTCCAGCTCTGTACACATGTCCTCCCCCCTCCCTCCTCCCTCTTCTGGTTCTGTGACATCAGCCACTTGTCAGCCCTCTCATCATCTGGCTACTGACCCATGAATTCCACCCCCCCACACCCTTTTGGCTGGATGGGTCTGGAATTGTTAACCAAACAAAAGGAGCCTGGGTGCTAAGCCTGCAAAGAAAGAGCTGTTCAGCGATAGCTTCCTGTTTGCACTGCACAGCATGGGCAGAGAGGAGGGCAAGGCCTCATTCTGCTTACATACGATGTTTGGACAGAACACGAGGGAGGCTGTTTGTCTCACTTACCCAGACACACTCACTCGGAACTGCTTTCTGGATCCATCTGTGGTAAAAATCTGAAAATGTACTATGCACAATTACATAAGCAAACACAATGTCCCAAGACAAATATGCCCTATTAGTAAGCAGGCCAGAATTGAAGTAAAAACAGGTGTTTCCCATATTGGGTCTGATTGCCTACATGTGTGGCTACTCTGAAATTATTTCTTAATGACTGAAGAGCGAGCCCCAGCAAAAAGGGAAAAAAGAGCTGGGCTTTGTAGTCTAGCACACCTTATCCCCAGCAGTCAGGAAGCAGAGGCAGAGGCAGAGGCAGAGGGATCTCTGTGAATTTGAGCTCAGTTTGTTCTATGTAGGGAGTTCCAGGCCAACCAGGGCTACAGAGTAGGAGCCAGTCTCAGGAAAAAAAAAAAAAAAAAGGGAAGGGAAGGGAAGGGAGCATTAAGAGTACTCCACAGGAGCTCTGAATGCTCTCTGGTCCTCTGCTCAATTAAAGTTTCTGGAGATGAATCTTGTACTTAACTTAATATTTTTCAGAGCCACGATGGCCCATTTTTCTTAAGCCAGCAATTTTTAAATCTGAATACTGCATTGGTTTTCCTCCCATCTTGCTATTCCTGGAGCATCACAGGCTTTTAAAATCTGGGTTTCATTTTAAAAGAAATCTTGCTTGACTGCATGCCTCATGGTTGGTGTGCGAATTAGTAATGTACATTACATTATACGGTTCTAAGAGAAATGAGTTGTCTAAAGGGAGTGTGATCTTAACAGCAAGAGGGCATTCTGTCATGTTTGTGTTGCCAAGGTTGAACCACCCTAACCAGCTCCGGAAAGCAACCAATTATATTTCTTCTCAGTAGAAAAGATTGATGACTTTGTTTATTTCTCAACCTTAATATTTTCTGTGGAAAAGCAGAAAGAGACAGTGTTCAGACCTAGGGTAGCAGCTTATTTAGGGAGGCTTATATAACATAGCAGCCCTTACCTTAGTATTACACAAGGCACCAAAGGGCACACACACACATGTGCACACACACACAAAACACACAGTCTCCTCCATCTTCAGACCAGAGTCAAGGACATTAAAATGAAATTGGTACTTAGGATGTATAAACAAGACATAATATATGGTGGCTGCTGAAAAATGACATACATTCTGGTGTTACAAGCATTTTTTTTTAATTGGAGGACTTTTTTTCCCTAAAAGATGTCATGTTTTCCTTAAGGAGGTGCTTGAAGATTCCTCCTTGGCAATCCCAAACAACCATCAATCCTGCACTTTTGCTCCACATTGGGGACTTTCCCTCCCATGGTCCCCCAAATGAAGTCCAGTAAGCACACATCCTGTCTTGATCTCCCTGCACTGGCCTCCATGATACAGCCCATGTAGTCCAACAATGGCAGTCTATATTCTGACAAGGTTGACATCCCCTTAGCTGTTTAGTCCACAAGCTGGGTATCTCAGTAGTCCCCCATCTGGCATTGAAGGTTTGGAGGATGCTTGGAGAGACATGAGTCTTCAGTCCATATTAGAAGGTTGAAAATCTGTGTCTCGTGTCTATGAGGAGGGCCAAAAGGGGTGGCAGCCCACAGGGTAGATGCACTTGCCAGTAAGAATTGAAGACAGGGCAAACCACAGCACTCTCTCTTTTTTTCTTTTTGTCTTTTTACTAAGATCTCAAGTTTTGTGTTTGCAGTACAGTTTCTCTGGTCTTACTGATTATTTATTTCTGGTTGTACTTTCCTTTTGGATGCTTAAGGCCACATAGTTAGCCCAGATTAACCAAGGTTTTTGTTTTCTCAAGGTCAGTTGAGGATCTGGTCCTCAGGGGTCTCTCGGGGTTTTTTTTGGGACAGGGGGGCAACATTCTTGTCTGAGGGCTCGAGCTTGATCAAGATACGTTTTCTCACCTTATGGGGAAAAGGAAGAATCTTGTCAAATTATTAAAATAATACCCACAGGGACAATTCTAAAAGTTCTCACTATATCATTAATAGTTTAAATCAAGAAAACTAAAGATTAAAAAGATTAGGTAATGAGGTCCTCTTCACCCACACAGAGGCCAGAACATCCACTCATTCTGAAGACAACAAACAGCAAGCTCTAAGGGCCTTTCCTTGGTGAACACTAAAGTTGCAATGATGAACATATTCTCCTCCTGAATTTTTAAATTTTACTCATCCATAAAATTTCTAAGTTTGGCATTCATTTTGCTGGATCGAAAAGTTTGTGTAAATTGCCAGACAGTAAATGCTTTAGGCTCTGTGAGTCATCCAGGTGTCATTTGCAACAGCCCAGATCTTTCAGTGTAATACGAAAACAGCCAAAGATAGCACATACACAAATAAGCCTCATTGCCTTCCAGTAAAATTATATTACAGACAAGGAAATATAAGTTTTATAAGATTTTCTGCATGATAGCATGTAAGGGCTGCGATTGGGGCAAATGGAGAAACTGCAGCAATATAGTCTGGACACTTATCTGATCAACTTGATTGAACATATAAGCCCCCCCAGCTGGATGGTGGGACCCATGGGCTGTGTGGGTTTGGGCACAACTCTCTGAAAATTGGTTTTATATGAAAGATGCTTGTACCCATAAATTATTACTTATTGTTAAAAAAATGAAAAAATAAAGAAGTAATAAAAATATGATGCTTTCAATGTTTTTATAACTATCTAAGAATACAATAAAAATTCTTAGTTCTCAGACTACAAAAATGGATGTTTGTATTGATTTGGCCCTTACTTCACAGTTTCCTAACTCCATCTCTAGATGACAATGTACTGGTCAAATCATTAACCCAAGGAAATGGGGTGAAGCAAGACTGATATTGACAAGTTCCTATCATGACAATTTTCTTTTGTTTAAATAGACAGCATTTCTCATCAATTTTTCAAAAGTAAAATAAGGAACATGAAAAGGATGAGATGTATCCTTTCAAAACCCAATGACAAGTTGAATGGCACAAAAAGGCTGTTGCTCACCTAGATGGCTTGCAAGCAATGGTTGGTGACAATCCTTACCAAGGTCATGGAGACAATCATCTGTCCTTTAATAAAAATGATTTACATAGGAAGGGAAAAGACAGTTAAGGATTCAAAGGGATTCACTTGCACAAAGTTGTGCAAGAAGAAACACTCAAATTGAGTTTAAGAACAACAAGTCAAAGGATTGGATGTAGGCAAAGGGTTAACTGAAAGTCAAACAATAAATGTAATTGTATTATAGCTTAGGGAAGGGTAGAGATTTGTGTTTTATGGCAGATATCAGAGATTGAAAGCAAGTTGTCAAGGTACATGTAATGTACTATGTTAGTAGCTTGTTGGGAATCTTTCAAATTCCAGTTTCTTTTGAAAAATCACATCTGGCAACTATACTGTAGCATTTCTATACCCATGAATAAATATGGATATCTTACTTTCCTATCGTTCGAGCCTCTTATCTGTTTTTCTGACCCATTTTGCTAGTTTTGCTATAGTTGTTTGGATATTTTTCAGGTATGGTTCATATCCATGAAATCATCATGCAGTCATAGTCTCTAACCCTTAACACATGCACACATAATATACTCACAGACACACAAAACACATACAGACACACAACACACACACAAGCTCTCTCACTGCAGCTTTTCATCAAAGGTAGCATTATATGTGTTTAGACACATATTTCTTTAGAGAAACACAGTGTTTAGTACTCTTTTGGATGCTGAGGATGCAAAAATGCACAAAGTAAACATCCAGGTCTCAGATTCCACTGAAGGATTATGGACGGTCAATGTCAAGTGAGATGGAAAACTTATAGAAGGATGTGTCTGAGTAGCATGGGTTGTGATGGTCAGGCTTTGGTGACAGAATGGCATTCAAGTAGACACCTGAAGGAAGGGAGGGAGCAAGACATATGGACATCTGGAAGAAGACTTCTCGGTGTTAAAGAGAAGAACCAGGACAAAACCTTGGAGAGTGCCTGGTGTGTTAGAGGAGGCCATAACAGCTGGAGCAATGGAGCTGAGGCACAGCACAGGAGGGAGTAGACAAAATGTTCTGAGGACCATGGGAAGTTATCAGATCATTTTGAATACATAAGTGATATGATTCAATGCATGTTTAAACTCTAAAACTATTTTATTTCAATTTTTATGTATATAAGTACATTGCCTACATGCATGTAAGTGCACCCAGATCATGCAATACCTGCAGAGGTCCAAAGAAGGCATTAGATCCCCTGGAATTGGAATTATGTACAGTTGTTAGCTACCATATGGGTACTGGGAACCAAATCCAGGATTTTAGTGAGAGCATCCAGTGCTCTTAAATACTGAGCCATCTCTCCAGTTCTTCAACACATTTTAAAAGAGGATCATCTTGTGCTGAGGGCAAACTATGACCAGTGGCAAAGGAACAGAAAGACTGATGAATTAGAAGGCTGTTTGGCCTTTTGAATAAAATTTATTTTGACTTAAGTCAGAACAACAAGAATAGTTATGAAACAAAGAAGAATAGAGAACTCGAGAAACCCAAGAGAGAATCCATCAAATGTGAGGGTGGATTTGCTGTGAGGAACGATGGAGCACTAACAACACAGATACTGTGGCTGCTGTCTTCCTAACCCAGCCCACTGCTCTAAACCCCTGTTTGAACAGAAGCTAAAGAATTCCCAAGATATGCACATATTACTTATGATTTTACTACTGGTGCCCAGCACAGGGTGCATATTCAACTCTTAGGTAAATAAAATAACTAAATTAACTTGAGTATATTAAAGAGAAAACTTCAAACCATGATGGGTTTAGAAAATAAACTTCAAAACAATTGTTTTGAGTTTCTTGGGAAAATTCAAAGTTCAGCCAAATGGAGGGAAAGGAGCTAGGAGTTGTTAAACGCCACTGTATACTTCTAATAGATTTTGCCTCTATGAAACCTGTATTAGGGATAAAGGTTTTCATGAAAACATAAGTCACAAAATGGCAACAAAGAAAGCCATGCTTAACTTATTAAGAAATGGTTATTAAATTAAATTATTTAGCTTGTAGCCTTTAAATCAACGGAACTCACATAAAATTTAGATTTCTAGCCTCTTACCACTGGGAAGAGAATGCTATGTGGCATATTCCCAGCCACTGTCTTCAGGACTAGCCTCAGCCCTCCTCCAGATCTCTCTATCCATGTTGTTCCTTGTTCTCCAAATGCCAAGAATGAAAGGATGTCCTCATCTGTCATATTCAGCCCTCTTTCCTCATTCATGTTTCCTGTTTTGGATCTCAGGGTAGGGAGATTTTTCATCAACTGTCCTGAGTGGCCACTTCTTCTACCCTCTCCTGAGACCTCACTTTTCCAAGTTTTAGGGAACCAAGTACCATAATTCACTAGCATATACTGATAGCCTTTTGTGCTAGAGTCTGAGATAGGATGGCCTCTAAATAGAGCCAGATTTTGCCAGGACAGATCTTAAAGAGTGAGCCCTAGGCCAGCTGGGGCTACAGGGAGACCCCGTCTCAATAAAAGACTAAAAAAAAGAAGATTCAAGAAAAAGGAGTAAATTACCAAAAATGATTTCATTTATGCTCGAAGTTATAGAAAAGAGAACATATCACAAGAGAAAGTAGTATGCAAGGGAGCTAGTTAAAGAATTTGATATAAAGAGGCTCTGTGAGGAGATGATGTTTAAGCTGGATGAAGAGCTCAGAAGGAAGGGGCTGCACAGGAAAGAAAAGGGGTGGCACAGGCCTTGACGCCCTAGTGACAGGAGGCTATCCTTGTTGGGGATCTCATCAGGCAAGAGAAATAGAGAGACAGGGTTAGAAGTGGGTAAAGCAGGAGTCACACCGTGCTGGACATTGACAGTTACATGAAGGGCCTTCATTTGATTTTCAGTGCCATGTGAAGCCCATCTGATGGTGCCCATCAAAACTTACTAGCAAGAAAGGATTGGAAGTGCTTCCATGTTAAACTAAACTAACTGGTGCCGGATAAATATATGTCGCTCTTGATGAGATGGGTTTTTATTTTAACAAGAGTCCAACGTTTAAAAAGATGTTTGCTATGCCAAAATGAAATATGTTGGCAGAATGCAAGAGATTGGACCATGAACGCTCCCCCCAATTATGTCTGAAATGAAATGTCTCTGCAAATAGGTCTTGCTTTGAGAAGCAACTTGTCCCAGGATTGATTACAAACTGAAGAATGAATGAGCTTTAAAGTAGCATCAGGATGTAGATATTATCACTTAGTCAGGGTCATGTATGTAAAATCATCAACTCTGTGGGTGACAACTGGGACTGAGGTAGAGAAAATGCTTCTCCGTATCTGAGGCAGGTCTGACAGAGTCAAGTTTAGACACATGAGCCAGCACACAGGAGAGCTCTCCCTGCCCCTCCAGAGTACCTGGTCTCCCAGAAGCTACTGAAATCAAGGACTTTGACAGTGAACAGTAATGACCATGTGAAAATCTTACAGTAATGCTAGAGAAAGAAAAATATAAAAAGTTATGGTTAGAGTTTGGAAAATTTGGTCAAGCAGGGGTCATTTTGGTATGGTGAAACAACCTTGTGAAGTTCATGATGCTCCCTGGTCCCTGTGGCTATGAGTATTCCTAACTGTTTTGTTACTTTTCATAGTAACAACCAGATACATGGAGATACTGCTGAGAGATGGTGTAGACTAGAGACCGTTTTAGAAGTTAAGGAAGAGTTGAAAAACCTTGTGGAAGGATTTCTTTCTGGAATTATTGGATAAAGCCAGTTTCTAGAGCTTTATTGTGCTTCTTTAATCCAGTCAGTGAATATATAAGGACTGCTTATCAGATGCTCTAGTAACAGACAAAATTCTGTCACCTAGGAACTATCTGTCATAGTGTCAGCACTTGCAAAGGGTGTGAGGCTAAGTAGGTGTATAAAATCAGGAAGCTTTGATGAACATTTGCTTTCTGTGGAGCACGCATTCTTGTCTGTCTTTGCAGTGTAAAGGGAAAGATGGAAGCCTCCTCAGTTGTTGCAACTAAGTAACAAATGCATTACATCCTTATCCTGGTTTAATCTCCACAAATGAAAGTCTTAATTACAAAACCATGATGGCAACATTTATTATCTGGATCTTGTTATAAACAACTTGGTCTTATTTTCAAAAGTTATTTATAGCTTGCCTGGAATGAGAAGCACTTATTGGCCATGCTGTTTATTTATGATAGCATCTAATTACTGAAAACGAGGCTAACATGAGCAATTCTTAGTTCACAATTTCTCTTCTATTAAGAAAAAATATTTTTCACTTCTGGTGATTCTTCATTGAAGAAGGAACTCAGAGATAGCCTTTCCCTGCAAGTGTGCCAGGCTGCAGAATGGCCCTCCAAGGAACTGCCTGCTCCTTGGTGGTGAAGTTTCCAGACATTCCTCTTCCAGGGTTGACTTTCTTGCCACATACTAGTATTGTTACTATGTATGATTACCATTTGCTTTATTGTTAGATGGAATTTATTTTCATCCTAAATCTATTTAGAAGGAAATTTATATCACTATCCAAATGAAAAAATTAGCATCAATTGTCATAAATATAGGAAACCAATAAAGTAAATGCTTTGTTGCTTTACAGTGGTTCTGAGCCAAATGCCTGCTTTGTTTTATTGGCAAAGGATATTAGCAACAATTTAAAAAGCATCTTAGCTCCAGCCATTCTTCCTAAAATAAAGGTCACTGAAAAGATAGAAAAGGTACTTCATCTCTCCTTCTGGGTCAGTATTCATTCACAGTACCAATGGCCACCTAAAATCATTTCAATTGCTATTTATGGAAGACTTGAGAAGTGCAATTTTTTTTTTTAAGAAACACTCCCTGCTCAATTTAACTTATCAAGGAAGGGGACTGGATCATTTAGGGTTTTACGGATATACTGGGCTCAGCACAGGGCAGGTTAGACCCCCAGCAATAAAAGTCTAGGACCCCAGCTGCCTCTATTACTGGCTGTCAACCACAAATTGCTTCTTTTTCTGGTAAAGATCAGGAAATAGTGAGGTGGATGAACTCCTGAAAGACAAAAATCATACGGCTGAGACTGTTGACAGTCAATACTAACACCTCTTTTGAGATATAATGGCATGAAATTGATGTTTTTAAAGGGCCATTCACTCTAGAATCAGGTCCAAATCTAGTCTAAGGAACTTAGTTTCTTTTTTTTTCCCCTTTAAAAATTTTTTTTTATTTTTTATTGATGCTTTGTGTATTTCATACATCATTTTCCAATTCAGTTCAGGCATATATCCCCTTCCCTTCTCCCCACCCCACCCCTACCCATCCCAGATCATGCATTCTGCCATAACTTTTCTGCATCTTTCTCTGTTTTTTTTTTTTTTTGGTTTTCAATTTTTTTTAACAATAAGTGATAATCTGTGAGTACAAGCATCCTTCATGTAAAACCAATTTGCGAGCAGTTGTGCCCAAACCTACACAGCTCATGGGTCCCACCATCCAGCAGGGGGGGCTCGTATGTTCAATCAAGTTGATCAAATGAGTGTCCAGTCTATATTGTTGTAGTTTCACCATTCACCCCAATCGCAGCCCTTGCATTCTAACGCACCCTCTCTTCCACAGATTGTTCCCTAGGCTTAGAAAAGGGGCACAGGTGAATGAGAAACAAAACAGTCTACTTTCTCTGGAGCTGTTGTCTTGGCTCCAGGAACTTAGTTTCAGACCTTAGAAAGCTTCTTTACTCTCTCTCTGGCATCAGTTTCCTTGTCTCTAATACGGTCTGATACCTTTCTAAGACAAACACTATCAGGATGAATAAAGTAACATAAATGATGTATCTGCCACATTGTGGGGTGCAGTTATTGAAGCTATTTTTGAGGACACAGTACAGACAGGCTATATTATCTCTAAGACCTTGTATTATAGTACTCTTGAAAAAACAAGACATATTTGGAAAATTTGACAAATCCAAAAAAAATTTCTATGAATACATATTGGAAAAAAATCATGAAGAAATTATTTTTTTAATTTTTATTATATTTGTGAATTTTATTTTATTTTTATTTATTTTTAATATAATACTTTTATTGATGTTTTGTGTATTTCAGACATAATTTTTCAGCTCAGTTTAGATATATTCCCCTTTCCCTTCCCCACACCCCACCCCAGTTCATGCAGATAGTCCAGATCAAAAACCTTACCTATTAAAACCACCGGCCATCAATATGGCAACTTTTAAAATTTGATTACTTATTTCTTGCCTGACTCCTCTGGACAGTTCACTAAATCTTATTTCTTCTGGTGTGGTACAGTTCTAGTATGAAAGAGTAGACAATACACCACCTTGTTAGACTTAAGGTGTTTGTTTTTTTTTCTTGATGCTAAGACATTTCTTATGTTAAGATCAATGTACAAAAAAAAAAAAAGTCAACTCTAGTTACCTGAAAAGGTCAGTGAATCATATTCCATGTGTCCTTTGGAAATGATTACATGTGCAGGTTCACCAAACATTGCAAACATCGTTATCTGTGGAAAATCATACTGGGCCCCCCGGTAGGGTGATGTTTGTGTGCCTCTGCAGCTACCAGAGACATGTTACATATCACACATGCACATTTGATGATTTCCTTTTTGTCTTGTTCCACTCTTTATTTCACAAAGAAATTTATTCCCTTAAAATGTAGTTTCCTTTACCTTTATTCTCGTCTAGAAGTATTATATTACATGTCACCATACACAGGTGAAACTAAGTGTGTAGTCAAAATAGAGTTAATAAAGGAAGTAATTTTATAGAGGAATTATACATCTTGTTTATATGCTTTTTTATTAAAATTAATAATTCTGCCTGTGTTGATGACAATAGTATTAAAATTGGATTTAAAAAGAATCCTCAATTTCATTTGGAAAAACAAAAGACCCCGAATAGCCAAAGCAACTCTGGGCGAAAAGAGCAATACAGGGGGGATCGCTATACCAGACATCAAACTATACTACAGGGCTATAGTCATAAAAACAGCTTGGTACTGGCACAAAAACAGACCTGTTGAAGCCATGGAACAAAACCGAAATATTCCAAAAATCTGAGCACATACAATTTCAGCCATCTCAATATTTGACAAGGGGGCCAAGGAAGACACAATGGATGGAAAAGAACAGCAAGATGCTTCAGCAAGTGGTGTTGGCAAAACTGGATGCACGCACTTGGTAGAAAGAATGAAATTAAAGCCCCTACCTCTCACCCTGTTTACAAAAGTGCAACTCCAGATGGGAATTAAAGACGCGTCAACGGTGAAACCGCCAACTCTGAAAAGGTTGTGATAGAAAGAAAAAGTTGGCAGCAAGACTACAAGACATAGGCGTAGGAAAGACTTCCGAAATCAGACAGCAGCTGCACAAGAATTAAGGTTGACAATTGAAGCAAATGGGACTCATCAAACTCAGCTTCTGTACATCAAAAGAAACAATCAAATGGAGTGAAGAAGAAGAATACCACAGAGTGGGAGGAAACCTTCAACTCAGAAACATCTTTGACAAAGCATTGATTTCCAAGAATATATAAACTCTCAAAAAAGCAAAGAAAAGAAGAAAAACAAACCGACCCGCTCGATAGATGGAGCAAAAGGACTGAACAGAGACTTCACAAGCGAGGAATTAGAGATGTCGGAGAAACACCTCAAGAACTGCTCAACATCACTAATCATTAAGGAATGCAGAATCAAAAGACCACTGGTTAGGATACAATCTTACTCCAGTAAGACTGGCTAGGATCAAGAAAACAAATGATAGCCCGAAGTGCTGGAGAGGTTGTGGGGAGAAGGGGACAACTCAATCCCTGCTGGTGGGATGTAAACTCGTACAGCCACTATGGAAAGCAAGTGGTGGAGAACCCTTGGAAGAAAACTTGGAATGAACTTTCCACACGACCCAGCCATAGCACTCCTGTGCATGTATCCTCAAGACTCATGCCACCAACAGAGATACATGCACGGCATGTTTATTTCAGCTCTTTGCACAATAGCAAAGAGCTGGAACCAACAATAAATGCCCTCAACTGATGAGGTGGAGGTAGAGAAAAATGTGGTACAGTTCTTAAAGCACAATTGGAGTTCTATGCAGCAGTAAAGAAAGACGACATCTAACGAGGCTTTGCAGGAAATGGCTGGAGCGTAGAAGGACATCATGCTGAGTGAAGTAAAACAAACAGTCCCAGAAATACAACGTAGCGATGGTATGCCCTCATCTGTGGATGCTAGTGCCAAATTACCCAGTTTGTAAGTAATTTCTTGTGTAGGGCCCGCTGAGCTTCTGTACAAAGCAGTTGGAGATAGATAGCAGTTTTGGAAACAACAACAACAACAACAACAACAACCACAGAAAATATGCAGGTCCAAAGAACTGACTGAAGACAGTGAACTTCTGCTCAAAACAGTAAAAAAAAAAAAAAAAAAAAAAAAAAAAAAAAAAAAAAAGAGATGGAAAGCATGTTTGGAGAATGCATGAGCTCTGACTGGGGTGGGGGAGTGAGCGGGAACACGGGTCTAGTTTTGGTGGTATAAAATGTAAATGAAATAAATAAATAAAATAAAAAAAGATTCACAATTGACGAAATGGGACCTCATTAACTCAAAAGTTTCTGTTAGCACCAGAAAGAAAAGCAATAAAGGAGTGAGGAGAAGACCCACAGATGCGGAAGTGAGAACCTTCAGAGCAGATATATTGAAACAAAACATTAATTTCCAAGAGTATTACAAGACTACTGCAAAAAACAAAGAAGAAAGATAAACGAAATGAATCACGTCAAAAAGATTGGAGCACAAAGAATTGAATAGTAGACTTCACAGAGGAGTGGAATTGACAAGATGGCTGGGAAGCATCTTAAAAGAATGTTCAACATTGCTGATAATGTAAAGGAAATGCAAATTAAAACGACTGTGAGAGATATATCCGTTATTAGCCCGTAAGAACTGCTAGGAATCAAGGAACAGCGAATGATACCAAAGTGCTAGGAGAGAGTTTGCGGGAAAGGGGAAATCTCATGCCATTGCTGGTGGGAAGTAAACTTGTACAGCCAACTATGGAAAGCAGTGTGGAGAACCCTTAAAAGACTCAAAATGAGGCCTTCCATTTGAACCCGTCATACCATCCTGGGTATATACCCACAAAGACACAACTTACTGCAAAGATCATGCACAGCTATGGCTTATTGCAGCTCTGTTCAACAATAAGCAAAAAGCTGGAGGCAGGCCCAGGTGCCCGCTCAAGCTGACGAGTGGATAAGAGAATAATGGTGGTACTGTACCTACAATGGAGATGTCTAGTGGCAGCAGATAAAAGAGGGAGCATAGAACTATGACATTCTTTCCAGGTGACATGGATGGAGCATGGGAGACATTATGCTTAGTGAAGTAACACAGTCCGCACAAAAAACAACGACAAATGGTGTCCTCATATGTGGATGCTAGTACCAACAAACCAGATATAAATATTTCTCAGGAGAGGGATGCAATTAGTAAGAGACAACAACAGAAAGACTACATCGAAAATATCGGACTGAAAGGTGAATTGGGAAGGGGGATGGGGTGGGAGAGGGACAGGATGTATATTCGATCAAGGCTATTTTAATTGATGTGAGTTGCAGCAAGTACTGCAGCATCTTCGGCCTTCATATAGATCCTTTATACCTGCCTCACTCTAGCTATTCCGGATAACATGGTGTTTATGGGATCGTTCATAAGTACAAAGTAAATCTGTGTATATTAAACCACACTTGGATTTATACCTAGACTCTCGATAACAAACACGGTAATGTGCATCTGAGTTAAATGTAGAATATTATATTTGCTGGTCTAAGTCGCCAATTTGTTTCTTAGGCTACCAAAATGTGCTGGCAATTAACTTTGTGGATTGGACACATAACACCAATGTTCATCTATCCAATATTTCTCTGTTGTATGTCTTAGTATGCACCTGTTAGCATCTCTCTTTAATGATGAGTAATTAATGCAAAAATTAAGCTTTGCTTTCCCACGTGTTAATCATACTACCTATCTAGTCACCAATACAATACACATGGTGAATTTGAATGAATATCTGTGCTTGTATTCCACCCTCTACTCAGTTATGTTATTATGCATTATCATAGTCTTCTGATAGACTCAGTGGGTTAAAAAAAATGGGGGGGTGATTACAGATCAGTACATGAAACCTTCTTAGTCAAAACAACTTGCAATCACCAAATCTATAAATACTGAACTAGCGGGAAATTTTTAGTTTGCTTCTCACAGGATCATAAATGTCACCATTAACGGCCTCGAGAAAGAAAAGTCTAGCTTTACATTGATAGTAGGTATTGTACACGAAAAAGTGGACAACTTGTAAGGTTGAACGTCCACTCTGAACATTCGGAAGACTGAAAAAAGCCTCAGATTATGCGCTAAATAACATCGAACATCGCCTCTGTGGATCCTACATGTAAGACTTATTTATAATGAGTCCTTATGAAACTTACTACCTTCTAGGTGCAACAAGGTTTTTTGATATGTCTTCTGCCTTCTCCCCCAAAGACAAGGAGAAAATCTTAGACGAATAGTATGATGTCGTTCTCGCAACTGTAAATTGGATGACCAACTATTACTAAAAGAGGGTAATCTACTTTATATTCATCTGGTTAAATGCTTCTTCAATTGAACCTATAGACGTAAGACTGTGAAAAAGGATTATTCTTCTGAGTTCAGAACGCAAATAATAATACCTAAATGTCCTTGGGCTATGCACTTAGGCAAAGTGTATTAGATGCAGGAGCTCTGACATCAGCATATGGATTGTTCTACCAGGGGGATTGTGTGGTCCAGGGGAATCCAAGGCCCCACAAACAGAGAAGGGCTCCTTGCCCTAAGTATGGGATACCTCAGGGGTAGAGGCGATAAGAAACCCTGCCAAAGACCTGAACGTTAAAGATGGAGTAGGGATGTACTCATTGAGACCGCACAGTCAAGTGGTAATGAGGCCTCTGGTAAATGACCAGAGGTGTTACCAAGGCCAACTAAACCAATAAAGCAAATACGGGGTCTCCCTGAGTCAAGCAAGACTCCACCGTCAGCACCCAGCTACACCTCACCTGCCTGGAATACTGTGCCAGCCAGAGGCAGCCATGTGCCTGTATATCGCAAATCTAATTGGCTATTGGCTCTCTCCTTGGAGGAATACCCATGGCTTGATGCCACAAGCCTACATCCTCTACAGGTTAGGAGATATTATTACCTTTTGATTTTGATTTTACAGGAGCTTACAGTTAAAAGGTTAGCCTGTGTCTCAGAAGAGATTTTGGACTACACACTTTTGAATAGAATTAAGACTGCTAAAGACTACGGGAACTTTTAACATTGGAATAAATGCATTTTACATGGTCAGGAGCCTATGGGGTCAGGGAGTAGAATGTGGTGGTTTGAATGTCCCCAATAGGCTTTAAGTATTCAGACATTTTGTCTCTAGTTGGTGGCACTATTCTTGGAGGTCTTAGAAGGTGTGGCCATGCTGGAGAAAGAATGTCATTGGGGGCGGGCTTAGTGAGTTTAACAACCCTTGTGGTTTCGAGTCTCTCTCTCTCTCTCTCTCTCTCTCTCTCTCTCTCTCTCTCTCTCTCGACAGTGCTTATTGCACGATGTCAACCTCAGCTTTCTGCTCCAGCCCTGGCCACCATGCCTCCTGCCACAATGGACTCTGATTCCCTGGAACCATCAATCATACGCTCAAATAAACTCTTCCTTTTATAAGTTCCCTTGGCCATGGTAGTTTATCAAAGCAAAAGAAAGTGACTAATACAAGGTTGCATGTGAAAACCCTAGGATACAAATAGGCTTCAAGGAAATCATTTTACATACTGAATAACTAAATTAATACTGCTTATCCATACCTGTAGCAGCCAGGGATGCTTGGTCTCATACATGTTAAAAAATACTCCTTATCCATGTTATTGTACCCAATATGGATCTTTTTTTATCAGAAATAGTACAAGTAGAACCTTCCCATGCTGTGTTAGACCTTGTTTATGTTTGATTTAATATAAAATGTTAATGTCTCAATGTTTTAAAGATGTGAAACCCATTGCAGAGATATCAAGTATACCTGAAGAAATAAAGATAAAAGTAAATTCACAAAGAGGTAACAGGGCCAGTTATAGCTATGAAATCCTTGGGAGCTTTATGCTTCTGTAAGACATAAGCAGTATTCACTAAAATGGGTGAAAAATTCTACAATGTCCTGTCCTATAAGTACCAAATAGTAAACAAATATCTTACAAAAATATAAAGCCAGCCCCTAAATTATACAATTGTTAATAAAGAGTACAGTACCAGGGATGTGTTGACCCCCATGAGCAGGGAGGTCAGAATGCCCCCAAACAATGGCTATTGCCACTAGTCTTGGTTTCACACAGGGATCACATGGAAAGCCCATATCACCAAAGACATGGCATGATGTGAGCACTAGAAAGAGACATAGATCTAGCTGGGTCCAAGCCAAAACACTCCCTGCTACTGGAAAGTTGCTCTTCATAGTGCTGGAGAGTGCTATGCAGCTCACTAGGGAAAATGGTCCCAATAGTTCTACTCCAGAACCAACAGGGTGCATTATCACACGCCAAGCAAGATGTTCTGGTACAGTAGTGGCTCATCTAGTTTATGTACAACCAGCAATTTTCCATTTGGCTTTAAGGCCTGCTTCTAGGGGAGAAACGGACATTTGATACCATAAACCAAGCTGACCCCTAGTGGCAGGGGAGGTTATAGGCCCCAATGGGGAAGCCACTGCAATAGATTTGTGAGAGGGTCATGATGCCCTTGCTAAGATACCATCCAAGCATTTGTGTTTGTGCCCGCGGGTTGGAGTGTTATAATTGTCGGTATTTGTTTAGATGTCTGTGCTTCTTTCCATTTGTGTTTTATTAGTAGGGATAATATCCTTGAAATAAGCCAACAAGCCAATGGAAACATGATGAAAAGATCTGAGAGCTGTGTCTCACCACAATTGAAAATCTCTCTCTCTCTCTCTCTCTCTCTCTCTCTCTCTCTCTCTCTCTCTCTCCAATGCGCAGAGACTATTGCAGAAGAGACGTCCAGAAAGAAAGAGAGGACCAGATGACCAGGTGGGGTATAAGTTGAGCAGTCTTCTAAAAGAAGTAAGGATACATTAGACATCAAGAATAAAATTACCTAGCACTTGGGAGGCAGAGGCAGGTGGATCTTTGTGAGTTCAAGGCCAGCCTGGTCTACAGAGTGAGTTCCAGGACAGCTGGGACTACGGGGAGACCCTGTCTAGAAAAGACCAAAAAAAATGCCTACCTTCCCCAATATATTCAACAACTATGTTTCTTCTGAAGGAAAGGGAGAAGCCACAGATCCAGTGCTCCCTTCCAACCAGCCAGCTCACCTTCCTGGTATACGTGGGAAGAAATAAGGGCTTATAAGCCAAGAATGCTAGTGGGTGGGTCTCTCTCCCACTATCCTCATGGCATGTTGTGTGGAGGTCACAGCTGTCAGGGCCCATGATGAACATGAGGGGCGAAAGTGCCAAAAATCCTGTCCTCTTCGCCCATTTGCTTTGTGAGCAAGCCAGTGAAACTTGCTAATCTCCCCTAAGCCATACTTTGCAGTTTTCCTTGGTTTGTCTTTGAGACTGTGGCTGTGGGAAGTGGGGTACCACTCCTGGAAGCCTATGTGTTTCTTCAAGAAAGGAATTCTCTGCAACATCAGTTACCTTCTGTAAAATTACTTATCTAAGAGCTGAAAAGATACCATCAGCCGTCTGTATTCCTCTGCTTTTGTATGTTGGGTAGTCTTAGTCTACTACCCATTTTTCTCAGCAGGTTTAGTTTGTCCTCTTCATATTACATACGGTCTCCTAAAGCCACCTTGTGTGAGCCTTGTGCCATGTTAACGGCCAAAACCTTTTCTGACCTCATTAGAATAAATACCCTTAAGTCAAAAACCTGGCAGATGACTTGGGGTCAGGATAGAAAAAAAAAAGTTTTTCTGGCTCCTCCTTTCCAGGTTTATTGTCGACTGGTTCTATAACTTTAGTTTGATTTTCACCAATGGTTCTCTGCACAACTCCTCTAGTCTTTCATTTTACAGAAACTATATTCTCCATGTTACCCAGGATTAAAAGTTGGTTCTATCCTATTTCAAACCCATGATATGTCACAATGTCTGTGATATTTCTATCTTGTCCCAATCCTTTATAATTCTCCTGCTCAATCTGCTGTAAACTTAAATATTCTTTCCCATCACTCTCCGTAATTATGCAATTTTATATTCTATAACTTGCCTTAGAATATACTTTCAAATCTCAGCATCGCTCAGTTTTTATTGCCCTAAAATTACTTTTGAGTTTGCTTTAAATATTATCAGACCAAAAGAGGATAGTTAATTACATGTAGTTTGAACAACAGAGACTAGAAGCAAACTTTCACATCTTCCTTTGCCTACATTGTTATTGAATGTAATCCTGAAAATGAGTAGTTATATCAGATTTTATTATTAGAGACAATCTGTAAACGTGCCTAAATGTCCTTTCACAGTGATGCAGAAGAAATTTGAATGAATTCTGACACATATGCTGAGTCTGGAAATACTAATTCATAAAGCCTACACAATGTCTGGTTCCATTTTTTAGCACCCTCAAAATAAAAAACTTGTAAAGGAGGATAGGGGTATTTACTATTTAATCATCGTCTGACTGGAGTAAGCTGAGTAAGGTAGTTGGAATGGTATGTCCAAAATTTTGCAGTAAATAAGATTACCATCAGCAGAGAACATTGATTCAAGGGTACGAAGGGCATCTTGAGACAGGATTCTGTTCTTCATAGTCTGTCTTTTTTTTTTTTTTTTCGATGCTGCGTCTCCCTCTATAGCCCCAACTGGCCTAGTACTCACTCTGCAGACCAGGCTGGCCTTAAACTCACAGAGATCCACCTGTCTCTGCCTCCTGAGTGCTAGTATTAAAGGCGTGCACCACCATGCCTGCTTTAAAAATTGTTCTTAACTGCCATGTGTGTGCTGGGAATTGAACCTGGGGTCCTCTGTAAGAGCAGTTGGTGTTCCTAACTGTTGAGCCATCTCTCTAGCCCTGATACTCTGTCTTTACTATGGAGAATGGTCAGCTGAATATATGAGTACGATAAAACTGTGTGTAACTAAACACACACACACACACACACACACACACACACACACACACACTCATGCATACAGGCACCTGCAAAGAACTTCACTCTTCCCCTTCTTGTATGTGGAGAAATGCATCAACTCTGACCTACTTCCTGTCCTATATTGGCAATGGTTGGTTCAATTGACATCCTGTGGGTTCATGCTCCCAAGCTGTAGACCCTCATATTATTCAGGCCTCAAATATGTAAGGATTCATTCCCTCTCTTCCACTCCCTATGTCCTTTCCTTTTTTTCCCCTATTTATCTTGGTTTTTATTGCTCTTTTGCACATGTCATGCAATATTTTTTAATCAAAATTAGATTCCTTCCTCCATTTGAGTACCCCTGCCAACTCAGCAGAACTCATGAATTCTACCATACATGGTAAGTCCTGTCTTGCATCTTTTTCTCATTCTTTAACTTTTTCAATGCAGAAATTTATTGCTTTGATCTGATCTTTGAACAAGCCATTTTTTGTCCTGTATAATTTTATATTACTCCAAAAATATACATCTATACACTCCACAAACATACCAGGTTTCCAAAGTCTGTAAATAAACTATAGGTTATTTCCAAAGCACATATAATGATTCACAGCATAACAAGAAACTTACATGCATGTAAAAAGACATTTAACTTTACATTCCAAAATTACATAACATATTGCTTATTTTGTGATACACTTTTAAAAAAAGAGATTTATTCTTTCTCATAAATCTTAGGAATGAGGAAAATAGAGACCTAAACTTCAAGCTATGTGTATAGTAATATCAATAAATATGACATTATTTTAACTAACAAATAAAACATCTTGACTTACATATAAGAATTTGGTGCTAGTATCTACAAATGTGGGACACCATGTTTCTTGTTTGTTTGTTTGTTTGTTTGTTTGTTTGTTTGTTTCCTGGTGCTGTTACTTCACTTAGCATAGTAGCTTCCAGCTCCATCCATCGACTTCCAAATTTCATGATGTCATATTTCTTTACTGCTACATTTAGCGCCATTTTGTAAATGTACCACATTTACTCACTAAAGCTCAAACAAGAAAAGGTTAACTATTTAAAAAGACCCATAACATATGAAGAAATTGAATCAGTAATTCAAAACCTCTCAACTAAAAAGCCCAGGCCCAGATGGATTTAGAGCAGAATTTTATAAGACATTTAAGGAGGACCTAAACCCAATATTACTTAAGTTATTTCAAAGGATGGAAGCAGACGGGCATCCTCCAAAATTCCTTCTATTAAGGCAGCATCACTTTAATACCCAAACCAGGAAAACATACAAGTAAAAAAAAGAAAATTATAGACTCATAACATTAATGAATATAGATGCAAAAATTCTCAACAAAATCCTTACAAATCGCATACAGGTACACATCAAAAAGTTTATTCAACATGACCAGGTAGGTTCTATTCCAGAGATGCATGGATGGCTCAATGTACATAAATCAATTAATGTCATAAATTATATGAATGGACTCAAAGATAAAAACCACATGATCATCTCAATTGGCGTAGAAAATGCTTTTGATAACATAGAACATGCCTTTATGTTTAAAGTCCTTGAGGGAATTGGACTGGAGGGAACATTCCTCAATGTAGTAAAAGGTATATACAACAAACACTTAACCAACATTGTTTTAAATGGAGAAAAACTAGAACCATTCCCCTTAAAGTCTGCAATCAAACAAAGTTGCACACTATCTCCCTTCCTTTTTAATATAGTACTTGAACCTCTTGCTAGAGCAATAAGACAAGAGAATGAGATTAAAGGAATACTAAACAGGAAAGAAGAGGTCAGTCTATCTCCTTTTGCACATGACATGATATTATATCTAAGAGATTAAAATATCCATTAGAAAACTCCTAGAAATGATAGTTTCAGTAAAGTTGCAGGTTACAAAATTAATCTACAAACATCAGTAGACTTCATGTATGCCAACAACAAGAAATGGGAGAAGGAGTACATGGAAACCCTTAGATAGCCTGAAAAAAATCTTAGAATAAACTTGACTAAAGACAATAAAGATCTTCACAATTAAGATTTGAAATCTTTGAAGAAGGAGATTGAGGAAGACATCAGAAGATGGATTTCTCATGATCATTGATTGGAAGAATTAATATAGTAAAAATGATCATCCTTTCCAAATTAATATACATATTCAACGCAGTATCAATCAAAATTGCAATGACTTTTTTTTCAAAGAATTAGAAAAAAAAGTTCTAAAATTCATTTGGAAAAACAAAAGGCCTTGGATAGTCAAAGCTACCCTGAGCAAAAAGAGTAATGCAGGAGGAGTTACTATACCAGATTTTCATCTCTACTACAGAGCTATAGTCATAAAAATAGCATGGTACTGGCATATAAATATACCCATAGATCAACGTAATAACACTGAAGAATAAAACTTGAGTACATACAATTTCAGCCACCTTATATTTGGCAAAGGAGCCAAAAACACTAAATGGAGGAAGAGCAGCATCTTCAACAAATGGTGCTGGCAAAATTGGATCATCACTTGCAGAATGAAAGTAAATCCCTGCCTTTCACCTTGCACAAAAGTCAATTCTAAATGGATTAAAGACCTCAGTGTGAAACCTGAAACTCTGAATATGTTAAAAGGTAATATAGGCAGCAACCTACAACAGGAAAAGTCTTTCTAAATCAGAGAGCTGTTGCGCATGTACTAAGGTTCACAATCAACAAGTGGGACATTATTAAACTAAATGGTTTCTGTATAGAAAAAGAAATAATAAAAAAAGTGAGAAGACCAACAAAATGGGAAGATACCATCACCATTGATACATCTGATAGATATTTAATATCCAGATTATGTAACTACTCAGAAAACAAACATCCAAGAAAACAAATGATCTGATTAAAAGATGAGCTAAAGATCTGAATAGACTTCTCAAGAGAAGAAGTTAAGATGGCCCAGAAACACCTTAAAAGCTGTTCAACTTCTTTAGTAATTAAGGAAATGCAAATCCAAAGCCACATTAATATTTCATATTACACTGGTAAGACTAGCTATGATCAAGAAAACAAATGACACTAATTGTTGGAGAGGGTGTGGGGAAGAGGAACACTTATTCATTGCAGGTTGGATTGCAAACTCATGGAGGGCTATTGAAAGCAGTGTGGAGAACACATGAAATACTAAAAAGGAACCTACCATTTGGCTGAATTATACTATTTCTAGGTAGATATGTAAAGGATGCATCCTATAGCAGAGACAGGTGCACATCCATGATTATTGCTATTCTTCTCACAATAGCAAAGAGCTGAAAGCAACCCAATTATCCCTCACATGATGAGTGGATAATGAAGATGTAATACATTTTTACAATGGAGCTCTATACAGCAGTGAAAAAGGATGACTTAATGACTCTTGTAGGTAAGTGGATGGAACTAGAGGCTGTAATGCTGAGTGAGGTGAAAGTCTCAAAGAAACAAACCACATATATTATCCCTTATTTGTGGGTTCTAACAAAAAAGTCTCTCTATATAAATTAAAATAACTAATGAGTCGGGTTCAGCACCATTGTCTCTTTGAGCAGGGGGCTCCTGAAGCACAGGAGCCCAGAACTCTCTCCAGACAGGTAGATTTTAGGGTAGATTGATTCTTGGGTTGCTGGAAAAGGGTCTAAACTCTCAACCTTTGTAAGGGGCGTCTGTCTGGGCAGAGCCGCCCTTTGCCTTTGCAGCCAGTGCCAGGTGGGTTTGGTTTGGTTCCATTGTCTCTTTGTGTGGGGAGCTCCTGAAGCACAGGAGCCTGTAACTCCTTCCAGACAGGTACTGGGGCACAGGCTAAGTCAGGCATATCCTGCCCCCCCCCCAACTGGAATGGATGAGAGAGTATCTAAGTGGATTTTTTTGGAGAACCTTTAGAACAGGAATGGAAGATTGACTTAGACTTCCAATAACCAATATATAAACAAAATTAAAAGCCTGAAACCTAGACAAGACAATACTCCATAAACAAGGAGGAGGAAAGAAAAAAATGCATCAGAAGGAGACAAACAAGAGCAGCATTTAACATAGTGAAAAGACATTTGTCAAAAATAAGAAAGAAAGAAAGAAAGAAAGAAAGAAAGAAAGAAAGAAAGAAAGAAAGAAAGGAAACTTTCATGCCAGGGACACTACAAAAGGATAAAATGGGAAAGGTTCAGGATAATTCCACACCAAGCTCTACCAACCCTGCTGGAGATAGCTACAGTGGGATCCCCCTGGAGGTGACCCAAGAAACATATCTTAGAGAAATAATTGAAGACCTCTGCAGAGAAATTAAAGAAAATAAAGAAGAAGTAAGAGAACTAAGGAGAGAGAATGAAAAACTCAAAAAGGACCTACAGGAATATGACAAACTTCAGAAAGAACTAAAGGAAGAGAATGACAACCTCCAGAAAGAACTAAAGGGAGAAAAAAAAAACAAACTCTGGAAGTAGAAACACTGAAAAAGGAAGCCAACCAGCAAAGAAAGAGCACCAAGAAGAGAATGAGAAGCTCAAAAAGGAAATGGAAATACTAAAGAAATCACAGGATGAAATGAAAAAGGAAATAAAACACTCATCCAATCAAGAAGGAATGGAAAAAGCCTCAGAAATAGAATGGAAGAAGCAGAACAAATAATATAAGACTGGGAACATAACACAAAGCAATTAACAAGCTCAAATAAAGATTATGAAAAATTTAAAAATATACAAAAGTGGAACAACCAGGAAATATGGGACACTATGAAAAGATCAAAGCTCCACCTCATAGGAATAGAGGAAGGAGAAGAATCTCAAGAGAATAGCATTGAGCAGATCTTTCACAGAATAATAGATGAAAATTTCCTCAAACTAAAAATAGACAAACCCATAAAAATAAAAGAAGCACATAGGACCACAAATAGACAAGATCAGAAAAGAAAATCCCCACACCATATCATAGTTAAAATGCTAGATGTCCAAAACAAAGACAAAATTCTGAAAGCTACAAAAGAAAAACAAATCACATACAAAGGGAAACCCTTCAGAATTGCAACTGACTTCTCGGCACAAACCACGAAAGCAAGAAAAGCATGAAGCAAAGCATTTGCTGTGTTAGAGGACTATGGATGCCAACCCAGAATACTATACACAGCAAAAATGTCGATTATAGTTGAAGGAGAGAGAAAAATCTTCCAAGACATAAACAAGATGATAGACTACATGGCCGGAAAGCCAACTCTTCAGAAAATACTTGAAGCAGTTCAAAGGGAAGAAGAAAGGAGGAACTATCCCCCAAAACCTAGGAAAAGAAAATAATAAAAACATAACCACAGAAGGAGAATCAAAGACTAAAAATCCAAATGGATTTGTAAATATTAATGGACTAAACTCTCCCATCAAAAGACATAGACTGGGAGAATGGAATAGGAAACAAAATCCATCTATATGCTGTCTACAAGAAACCCATCTCAATTTCAAAGATAGGCACCAACTTAAAGTGAAGGGATGGAAGAAAATATTCCAAGCAAATGGTACATAAAAGAAAGCAGGTGTTGCTATTTTAATATCAGAGGAAATAGACTTTGAAGCAAAAGAAATCAAAAGAGAAAAAGAGGGCCATTGCATCTTTATTAAAGGAACAATTGATGATGAAGCTCTCACAATCATGAATATATATGCAACAAACTCTGGTGCACCAAACTTTATAAAGACAAGTCTTCAGGATCTCAAGGCACAGATTAACCCCGGTACACTAATAGTAGGGGACTTCAATACCACATTAAGTCCTTTAGACAGATCAACAGGACAAAGGATAAACAGAAAAACATCTGAACTGAATGATACAATACACCAAATGGACCTCACAGGCATCTATCCAATATTCCACCCAAACACCAGAGAATACACTTTCTACTCAGCACCTCATGGAACATTCTCTAAAATAGACCATATACTGGGACACAGGAAAAAACTCAACAAATACAAAAAGATTGAAATAATCTCATGCATTCTATCAGACCACAGTGCAATAAAAAGCAATATCAACACCAGGATAAGCTCTATAACCTACAGGAACAAATGGAGACTAAACAACACTCTCCTGAATAATGAATGCATCAAGGAAGAAATAAAGAAAGAAATAAAAACATTCCAGTAACTGAATGACAACAATAATACAACACAACAAAACCTATGGGACACTTTAAAAGCAGTTCTAAGAGGGAAGTTTATATCCCTAAGTGCCTACATCAAAAAACAAAACAAAACAAAACAAACAAACAAACAAAAAAAAACAGAAAGTGCATAAGTGAACAATATAACACTGCAGCTAAAAATCCATGAGAGGCAACAACAAATGAACCCTAAACGTGGAAGACAAGAAGAAATAACAAAAATCAGAGAAGAGAACAGTGAAATAGAAAAAAAAAACTATACAATAAAATCAATGAATCCAAAAATTGGTTCTTTGAGACAATAAACAAGATAGACAAATCTCTAGCCCAGTTAGCCAAAAGAAAGAAGGAACAACTCCAAAATCAATGGAATCTGAGATGAAAGGGGAAACATTACAACAGACAATGAAAAGATCCAGACAATCATACGGGAATACTTCAAAAACCTATACTCTACTACGTTTGAAAACCTAGAAAAAATGGATGAATATCTGAAATCCTAGGAATCACCAAAACTCAACCAAGAATATATCAACAGTTTAAATAAACCCATAATATATGAAGAAATTGAAAATATAATAAGAGTCCCAACCAAGAAAAGCCCAGGCCTAAATGGTTTCATGGCAGAATTCTATAAAATATTTCAAAAAGACTTACAACCATTACTACTCAAGTTGTTTAGAATGCTACAAACTGAGGGAGTGCTCCCAGAATCCTTCTATGAAGCCAGCATCACTCTATTAACAAAACCTGGTAAAGATACAACCAAAAAGTACTATAGACCCATCTCCTTAATGAACACCGATGCAAAAATTCTAAATAAAATACTTGCAAATCACATACAGATGCACATCAAGAAGATCATCCACCATGACCAAGTTGGATTAATTCCAGAAATGCAGGGATGGTTCAATATAAGAAAATCAATAAATATCATCAGACATATAAATGAACTAAAAGACAAAAAACAAATGAAATAGAGGATTCTTTTTTCCAAACATGTGAAGAAGCTCTTGGGGATTTTGATTGGGATTGCATTAAATCTGTATACAAGTTTAGGTAGAATGGACATTTTTACTATGTTTATTTTCCCAATCCATGAGCATGGGAGGTTTGTCCATCTCCTGATGTCTTCTTCAATTTCCTTCTTCAGAGGCTTAAAATTTTTGTTGTAGAGGTCCTTGGTATCTTTGGTTAGGTTTATTCCTAAGTATTTTATTGTTTTTGAGGCTATTGTGAGTGGGAAGGTCTCCTTGTATTCCTTCTTCAGCTGCCTACTGTTGGTATAGAGAAAGGCTACTGATTTGTCTAGGTTTATTTTCTATCCTGCCACCTTACTGAAGCTCCTAATCGTTTCTAGGAGTTTCCTGGTGGAGTTCTTAGCATCCTTTAAGTAGACAATCATATCATCAGCAAAAAGGGATAGCTTGACTTCCTCTTTTCCTATTAGAACTCCTTTAATTTCCTTTTC
>VZQC01004376.1:194294-239862 GCA_009823505.1 Rhizomys pruinosus
GGTTCATCTTTTTTTTTTTTTTTTTTTTTTTTTTTTTGCTGATGATATGATCGATTTCTTAAGAGATGCTAAGAACTCCACCACGAAACTCCTAGAGACAATTAAGAGCTTCAGTAAAGTGGCAGGATACAAAATAAATGTAGATAAATCAGTAGCCTTTCTTTACACCAACAACAAGCAACAGATGAAGGAATACAAGGAGACCTTCCCACTCAAAATAGACTCAAAAACAATAAAATACCTAGGAACAAACCTAACCAAAGACACCAAGCATCTCAACAACAAAATTTTAAACCCCTGAAGAAGGAAATTGAGGAAGACATCAGAAGATGGAAAGACCTGCCATGCCCATGGATTGGGAAAATAAACATAGTAAAAAGGTCCATTCTACACAAATTCTTGTAGAGATTTAATGCAATCCCAATTAAAATCCCTAAGAGTTTCTTCACAGGCTTGGAAAAAATCCTTAATTTCATTTGGAAAAACAAAAGTCCATGAGTGGCCAAAACAACCCTGAGTGAAAAGAGCAATACGGGGGGTATCGCTATACCAGACTTCAAACTATATTACAGGGCTATAGCCATAAAAACAGCTTGCTACTGGTACAAAAACAGACCAGTTGACCAATGGAACAAAACTGAAGAGCCAAATCTGAGCACATATAATTTCAGCCACCTCATATTTGACAAGGGGGCCAAGACAATACAATGGAGGAAAGACAGCATCTTCAGTAAGTGGTGTTGGCCAAACTAGATCACCACCTGTAGAAGAATGAAATTAAACCCCTACCTCTCTCCCTGTACAAAAGTCAATTCCAGATGGATCAAAGACCTAAACATGAAACCCAAAACTCTGGAGGCGATAGAAGAAAAACTTGGCTGCAAACTATAAGACATAGGTATAGGAAAAGACTTCCTAAATCAGACAGCAGCTGCACAAGAAATAAGATTGACAATTGACAAATGGGATCTTGTCAAACACAAAAGCTTCTGTAATCAAAAGAAACAATAAGGGAAGTGAAGAGAAAGCCCACAGAGTGGGAGGAAACCTTCATTGCAAATACATCTGACAAAGCATTGATTTCCAGAGTATACAAACTACTCAAAAAACAAAGAAGAAAGAAAACAAATGAATCACTCAAAAGATGGAGCAAAGAACTGAATAGAGACTTCACAGAGGAGGAATTAGAGATGTCTGAGAAACATCTCAAAAATGTGCAACTTCACTAATTAGGGAAATGCAAATTAAGACCACTTTAAGATATCATCTCACTCCAATAAGACTGGCTAGGATCAAGAAAACAAATAATTCCAAGTGCTGGAGAGGTTGGGGGGAAAGGGGAACACTCATCTACTGCTGGTGGGAATGTAAACTTGTACAGCCACTATGGAAAGTAGTGTGGAGAATCTTTGGAAAACTCAACATGGGCTTGCCATTCGACCCAGCCATAACACTCCTGGGTATATACCCACAAGACTCATCTTACTGCAGAAATACATGCAAAGCTATATTTATTGCAGCTCTGTTCACAATAGCAAAAACCTGGAACCAATCCAATTGTCCCTCAACTGACGAGTGAATAGAGAAAATGTGGTCCATTTACACAATGGCATTCTATGCAGCAGTAAAGAAAGATAACATCATGAATTTTGCAGGTAAATTGATGGACCTAGAAGATATTATGTTACGTGAAGTAACAAAGTCCCAGAAAAAAAAAAAATGACGAATGGTATCCCTCATCTGTGGATGCTAGCATCAATAACCCAGTTATAAATACTTCTTATGTGGAGGGATGCATATTGGAAAGAACAACGACAGAAAGACTGCATCAAAAATAGACTGAAATGGTGAAACTGGATGGGTTGGAAGGGTGGGTGAGGGACACGGGTCTATATTCGATTAATGTATATTTAATTGATGTGAGTTTAACAAGTATCCAACTTTGCCCAAACTCTATCTACAAGCTACATGGTATTTTAGGACTCAGTAAAAGTAAAAATATCTATATTAAACAACATTGGTTTAAAGATTTTAATAAAAATGGTAATACATCTAAGTTAAGTGGAAATATAGATTGTTGTCTACATTTGTTCTACTTAAAATCTGTATAATAACCTAGGGATTAACATATACAAGCGTTCTCTGTAATTGCTATGTTATACTGCATCATCATGCAACATTCTCTTTTACCTGTAGGATAATTTAACATAAGGAATAATTTTGCTTCCCAAATTAACATCATACTGTCATCCAAAACAGCTTGGGTAAATTTAATGAAATTTTCACCTTAATTCCTGCCTATAGGTAGGTGTACTACAACTGCCTTTTTGAGACTAATGGGTCAAAAAATAAAATCCTAAAATAAAAAGGGGGAATACTGTTATATATTAAACCTTTTGTCAAATTTTCAATTTAAATCTTAAAACTATGGAAAAAGGAGTCAAGCAAGACTCCTCCGTCAGCATCAGCTACACCTCACCTGCCTGGAAATACTGTGCAGCAGTGGCAGCCACATGTCTGTATATCACAAATATAATTGGCTATTAGCTCTCTCCTTGGAAAAATAATTCACGGCTAATGCCACAAGCTTACATCCTCTAGTAGTTAGGAGAAATTATAAGCCACAGTAAGACCTTGTCATCTTTTACAGAAAAAAATGTAATTCATGGATTAGCATACCATACAAACATATGTGTCTATACCAATGTAACCTACCATAATAATTAGTGATGTTTAAATACCTATATATCTAATTGCTTTTGCTTCATTAGTAGGATTGAGAGGTTATACCTGGACAAACTGTAAACCCACTAAAGGAAACAACCTGAACTGATCAGAGTCCAAAACGACATCTCCAGAGAAAGTAGACTATTTTCCTTCTCGTCCACCAGTACCCTTTTTCTAAGCCTAGGGAACAATCTGCAGAAGGGGCAGGGTAGAAGGTAAAGGCTGCAATTGGGGTGAATGGTGAAACTAAAGCAACAAAGTCCGGACACTTATTTGATCAACATGATTGGACATAAAAGCCCCACCAGCTGGATGGTGGGAGACATGGGCTATGTTAGTTTGGGCATAACTGCTTGCAAATTGGTTCTACATGACGGATGCTTGTACTCATAACTTATTACTTATTGTTAAAACATAAAAGTAGGGGCTGGAGAGATGGCCTAGAGGTTAAGAGTGCCGACGGCTCTTACAGAGGACCTGGGTTCGGTCCCCAGCACCCAATTGGTGGCCGAGAACCACCTGAAACTCCAATTCCAGGAGAACTCCAATTCCAGGGGAATCCGACACCCTCTTCTGACCTCCACGACATTGCATGACACGGGTGCACAAACCTGCATGCAGACAGTACGTTCATACACATAAAGAAATAAAAAATAAAAAAAATTGGGAAAAATGAGTAACCAGTCAATAAATATATCAAAATAATTATAANGTGGTGATCTTCTTGATGTGGTCTGTTATGCGATTTGCCAGTATTCTATTTAGAAGTTTTGGCCAATCTGTGTTCATTAGGGAGATGGTCTATAGTTCTCCTTTTTTTTTTTTAGTTGATCTTTGCTGGTTTCGGTATTAGAGGGATGTGTATAGAAGGAAATCTGGGAGAACTCCCTCTTTCGTATCCTGTCTAAACAACTTGAAATTTAAATAATTAAAGTTTTAATTTGGAAAAACAAAAGACCCCGAATAGACAAATCAACTTCTGGGCAAAAAGAGCAATAAAGGGGTCCATTGCTCATACAGGACATCAAACTATACTACAGGGCTATAAGTCATAAAAACAGCTCGGTACTGGCCAAAAACAGACCAGTTGACGAAAGGAATCAAATTGAAGATCCCAGACCTGGAGCAATACAATTTCAGCCATCATCATATTGATAAGGAGGCCAAGAGACACATTGGAGGAAAAAGACACATCTTCAAACAAGTGGTGTTGGCAAAAACTGGATCACCAACCTCTTGAAGAATGAAATGTAAACCCCTACCTCTCACCCTGTACAAAAGTCACATTCCAAAATGGAATCAAAGACCTCAACGTGAAATCCAAAATTCTGGAGTGATAGAGAGAAACTGTGCAGCAGACTACAAAGACATAGTGTAGAAAGACTCTTAATCAGAAAGCAGCTGCACAAGAAACAAGTGCAATTGACAAATGGGACTCATTAAACATCAAAAGCTTCGTATCATCAAGAAGAAACAATTAAAGGAAGTGAAGAGAAAATCCCACAGAATGGGAGGAAACCTTCACAGCAAAGAACATCCGACTAAAGCATTAATTTCCATAGTATACAAGCTACTCAAAAACAAAAGAGAAAGAAAACAAATGTAATCAAACTTCAAAGATGGAGCAAATGATCTGAACAGAGACTGTCAAGAGAAGAATTAGAGATGTCTGAGACAACATCTTAAAAATGTTACAAACATCACTTTATGAATGAATTAAGGAAATAATAAATTAAGGAAATGCAAATTAAAATTTACGTTAAGATACCACTACTCCGTAAGACTGGCTAGGAATGATCAAGAAAAACAAATGATGCCAAGTGCTGGAGAGGGTGTGGGAAAAGGGGAACACGCATACCATTGCTGGTGGGAAATGTAAACTTGGTGCAACCATATGGAAACAGTGTGGAGAACCCTTAGAAAGACTGCAAAATGATCCGGCCATTTGACCAGTCATACCACTACTCCTGGGTATATACCACAAGACTCACCCTACTGCAAAATACATGCCACGTATATTTATTTGCAGCTCTGTTCACAATGGCAAAAAACTGAATCAACCCAAATGCCCCTCACTGATGAGTGGATAGAGAAATGTGGTATGTACATCATGGATTCTATGCAGCAGTAAAAGAAAGACAACATCCCATGAACTTTGTGCAGGTAAAATGGATGGAGCTGAAGACATCATGTTAGTGAAGTAACACAGTCCGCCAGAAAAAACAAACGACAAATGGTAAATCTCGCATATGTTGACGGCTAAGTACCAAATAACCCAGTTAATAATATTTCTTGTGGAAAGGGTGCATATTAAAAGAACAAACACAGGGAAAGATTGCATCAGAAGGCTACTGAAATGGTGACTCGGGAGGGGGGAGGGGTGAGAGAGAGGAACATGGGTGTATATTCAATTGGTGCATGTTTAGATTGACGTTAGTTCAACAAATATCCAGTTTTGCCAGACTCTGTCTACTACAGGATACATGGTGTTTTTAGGACTTAGGAAAAGTAAATATGGGCATATTAGATAACATTTTTTGAAGGCCTGATAAAAAAGGTAATGCATGCTGAGTTAATTGGGATATAAATTGCTCTTTTCCACATTAGCTTTAAACTAAGATGCTGTATAACAATTACTTGGGATTGGTATAAACAAACAATGTTCTCTATAAATTGTTGCTGTCATATAAGTATCACCTGGTAGCAATCTCTTTCACCTATAGGATGATATAACTCAAAAATAAACTTTGTTTCCCAAGTTAATCACATACAGTAACCCAAAAACAGCATGGGTGAACTTGATGAAATCTTATCCTTGATTCCACCTTATAGGTATGTTAAACAAACGCTTTTGAGACTCTCATGGTGCAAAATAAAAACTTTAAATAAAAAAGGGGTATAGATAATATGAAAACTTTTTGTCAAAAATTGCCTTGCAACCCAAATCTTAAAACTAACTATGGGGAAAGGATTTGTATGTTCCAGACAAGGCCAGAGTATCACAAACTAATGGTTGAGAAAGAAAATGCGGCTTGCAGTGAGTAGGATGTACCAGAAAGTGCCAGCAGAGACTGACTCCTCTGGGCATTGAAGGGAAGAAATGCCTCAGATTGCTGCAGACATCAGGCCCCTCTGTGGATCCTACTAGTAACAACTATTTTAATGATTTCTAACGAAGCTTACCTTCTAGGTGCCGCAAAGGTTTTAATACAAAAGACTTTCTTAACCCCCCCCCCATAGAATAAGGAGAAATAAGATGATGATGAGGTCGTTCTCCAGCTGTGAATTGGAGCCAGCTGTTATAGAGTATCTTCTTGTAAAATCAGTAAAACTGCTTCTTTAATTGACGAAATGGACATAGAAACTGTGAAAATGGATTATTCTCTATTCAGAACCAAATATATGCTAAAGTCTCCTTAAGCTTTGCACTTAAACAAAATATATTAATACAGGAGCTCTGACATCATAAATGTATTATTCTACCAGGAGATGTTGCCAGGGGATCCAAGCCCCAAAAAAGGTAAAGGCTCCTTCCTCCAAACTGGGATATCTGCAGGAAGATAGGCGATAAGGCCCTGCTGTGAAGACTAGATAAAAACATGGAAAAGATGTATGGAGACCCACTTGCAAGTATACACAGATGGTCTCTGGGATGCCAAGCGAGTGTACCAAAGACCACTAAACCAATAAAAGCAAATAGCAGGTTCCCCTTGAGTCAGCAAGACTCCTCCATCAGCACCAGCTACACCTCATCTGCCTGGAAATACTGTGCAGCAGTGCGCCATATGTCTGTATATCCCAAATCTAATTCTATTGCTCCTCCTTGAGGAAAACCCACGGCTGATGCACAAGCTTACATCCTCTAATGGTTAGGATGTTATAAACCACAGGAAGACCTGCAATACTTAACAGAAGAAAATGTAATTCATGATTAACATACCATCCAAACATCTGTGTCTATGCCAAAGTAACCTACATAAATTTAGTACTGTTTAAATGCATTTATATCTTGTACTCACAAATTATCACTTATTGTTAAAAAATGAAAAAAACAAAACAAAAAAGCAGAGAAATGCAGAAACTTATGGCAGAATGCATGATCTGGATGGGTAGGGTGGGGGTCGGGGAAGGAGGGGATATATGCCTGAACTGAATTGGAAAATGTTGTATGAAATACACAAAGCATCAATAAAAAAAAAGAAATGAAAAAAAACAATACAATCATCTCATTAATACAGAAAAGCCTTTGACAAAAATCCAGCATCCTTTCATGTTTAAAGTCCTAGAGGGAATTGGATTGGAAGGATCCTTCCTCAATGTGATGAAGGCCATACAGAGGAAACCACAGCATATCTCCTAAATGGGAAAATGACAGAAGCATTCCCTTAAAGGTAGAAACTCAACAAGTCTACCCCTATCACCACTCCTTTTCAATATATGCTTGAAATACTTGCTAGGGTAAAAAAGGCAAGAAAAGGAAATTAAAGGAGTTCTAATTGGAAAAGAGGAAGTCAAGAATATCCCCCTTTTTTTTTTTTTTTTTTTTTTTTTTTTTGGCTGATGATATGATCGATTTTCTTAAGAGATGCTAAGAACTCCACCAACGAAACTCCTAGAGACAATTAAGAGCTTCAGTAAAGTGGCAGGATACAAAATAAATGTAGATAAATCAGTAGCTTTCTTTACACCAAACAACAAGCAACAGATGAAGGATACAAGGAGACTTCCCACTCAAAATAGACTCAAAAACAATAAATTACCTAGGAACAAACCTAACCAAAACACCAAGCATCTCCAACAACAAATTTTTAAACCCCTGAAGAAGAAAAATTGAGGAAGACATCAGAAGATGGAAAGACCTGCATGCCATGGATTGGGAAAATAAACATAGTAAAAAGGTCCATTCTACACAAATTCTTGTAGAGATTTAATGCAATCCCAATTAAAATCCCTAAGAGTTTCTTCACAGGCTTGGAAATAAATCCTAATTTCATTTGGAAAAACAAAAGTCCTGAGTGGCCAAAACAACCCTGAGTGAAAAGAGCAATACGGGGGTATCGCTATACCAGCTTCAAACTATGTTAAGGGCTATAGCCATAAAAACAGCTTGCTACTGGTACAAAACACGACCAGTTGACCAATGGAACAAAACTGAAGAGCCAAATCTGAGCACATAAATTTCAGCCACTCATATTTGACAAGGGGGCCAAGACAATACAATGGAGGAAAGACAGCATTTCAGAAGTGGTGTTGCAAACTAGATCACCACCTGTAGAAGAATGAAATTAAACCCCTACCTCTCTCCCTGTACAAAGTCAATTCCAGATGGATCAAAGACCTAAACATGAAACCCAAAAACTCTGGAGGCGATAGAAGAAAAACTTGGCTGCAAACTATAAGACATAGGTATAGGAAAGACTTCCTAAATCAGACAGCAGCTGCACAAGAAATAAGATTGACAATTGCAAATAGGATCTTGTCAAACAACAAAGTTTCTTAATCAAAGAAACAATAAGGGAAGTGAAGAGAAAGCCCCGAGTGGGAGGAAACCTTCATTGCAAACATCTGACAAAGATTGATTTTCCAGAGTATACAAACTACTGCAAAAACAAAGAAGAAAGAAAAATGCATCACTCAGAAGATGTAGCAAAGAGCTGAACAGAGATTTCACAAGTGAGGAATTAGAGATGGCTGAGAAACATCTCAAAAATGTGCAACTTCACTAATTAGGGAAATGCAAATAAGACCACTTTAAGATATCATCTCTACTCCATAAGACTGGCTAGGATCAAGAAACAAATAATTCCAAAAGTGCTGGAGAGGTTGGGGGAAAGGGGAACACTCATCCTACTGCTGGTGGGAATGTAAACTTGTACAGCCACTATGGAAAGTAGTGTGGAAGACTTTGGAAAACTCAACATGGCTTGCCATTCGACCCAGCCATAAACACTCCTGGGTATATTACCCACAAGGACTCATCTTAACTGCAGAAATACATGCACAAGCTATATTTATTGCAGCTCTGTTCACAAAGCAAAAACCTGAACCAAAATCCAATTGGTCCTCAACTGACGAGTGAATAGAGAAAATGGGTCCATTTACACAATGGATTCTATGCAGGCAGTAAAGAAAGATAACATCATGAATTTTTCAGGTAAATTGATGGACCTAGAAGATTTTATGTTACGTGAAGTAACAAAGTCCCAGAAAAAAAAAAATGACGATGGTATCCCTCATCTGTGGATGCTAGCATCAATAACCCAGTTATAAAACTTCTTATGTGGAGGGATGCATATTGGAAAGAACAACGACAGAAAGACTGCATCAAAAATAGACTGAAATGGTGAAACTGGATGGGTTGGAAGGGTGGGTGAGGGACACGGTCTATATTCGATTAATGTATATTTAATTGATGTGAGTTAACAAGTATCCAATTTGCCCAAACTCTATCTACAAGATACATGGTATTTTTAGGACTCAAGTAAAAGTAAAATATCTATATTAAACAACATTGGTTTTAAAAGATTTTAATAAAAATGGAAATACATCTAAGTTAAGTGGAAATATAGATGTTGTCTCACATTTGTCTACTTAAAATCTGTTAAAATAACCTGGGATTAAAATATACAAGCGTTCTCTGTAATTGCTATGTTATACTGCATCATCATGCAACATTCTCTTTACCTGTAGGATAATTTAACATAAGGAATAATTTGCTTCCCAAATTAAACATCATACCTGTCATCCAAAACAGCTTGGGTAAATTTAATGAAATTTTCACCTTAATTCCTGCTATAGGTATGTATACTACAACTGCTTTTTTGAGACTAATGGGTCAAAAAATAAATCCTAAATAAAAGGGGGAATATGTTATATATTAAACCCTTTTGTCAAATTTTCAATTTAAATCTTAAAACTATGGAAAAGGAGTCAAGCAAGACTCCTCCGTCAGCATCAGCTACACCTCACCTGCCTGGAAAATACTGTGCAGCAGTGGCAGCCACATGTCTCTGTATATCACAAATATAATGGCTATTAGCTCTCTCCTTGGAAAAATGAATTCACCGGCTAATCCACAAGCTTTACATCCTCTAGTGTTAGGAGAATTATAAGCCACAGTAAGACCTTGTCATCTTTACAGAAAAAAATGTAATTCATGGAGTACATCACCATACAAACATTGTGTCTATACCAATGTAACTACCATAATAATTAGGATGTTTAAATACCTATATATCTAATTGCTTTTGCTTCAATTAGTAGATTAAGTTATTACCTGGACAAACTGTAAACCACTAAAGGAAACAACCTGAACTGATATAGAGTCCAAAACGACATCTCCAGAGAAAGTAGACTATTTTCTTCTCGCCCACGCAGTAACCCTTTTTCTAAGCCTAGGGAACAATCTGCAAAGAGGGGCAGGGTAGAAGGTAAAGGCTGCCAATTGGGGTGTGATGGTGAAACTAAGAGCAACAAAGCCCGGACAGCTTATTTGATCAAACATGGATTGACATAAAAGCCCCACCAGCGATGGTGGGAGACATGGGCTATGTTAGTTTGGGCATAACTGCTTGCAAATTGGTTCTACATGACGGATGCTTGTACTCATAACTTATAACTTATTGTTAAAGTAACATAAAGTAGGGGCTGGAGGTGGCCTAAGAGTTAAGAGTGCCGACGGCTCTTACAGGACCTGGGTTCGGTCCCCAGCACCCAATTGGTGGCCGAGAACCACCTGAACTCCAATTCCAGGAGACTCCAATTCCAGGGGAATCGGACACCCTCTTCTGACCTCCACGACATTGCATGACACGGGTGCACAAACCTGCATGCAGACAGTACGTTCATACACATAAAAGATAAAAAAATAAAAAATTGGAAAAATGAGTAAACCAGTCAATAAATATATCAAAATAATTAATAATTGATATATATATATATATATATATATATATATATATTATGTATATATATATAGTGCTGCAGAGAGGCTCAGGGGTTAAGAGCACCTACTGCCTCTTGTAGAGGACCCAGGTTTCTTCCCCAGCAACGAAAATAGCAGCTAAGAACTGTCTTTAACCCAGTTCCATGGAATTCGACACCCTCTTCTCACCTCCACAGCACTGGATGAAGCAGCGGTGCCAACAAAACCTACATGCAAAAGAACAGTACATTTATACACAGAATAAAATAATATAAAAAGATATATATATATTATATATAATATATATTAGTATATATATAATTAGATATATATATATATATATATATATATATATATATATTACATCTAATGTTTAAGACATTGTAAAAATAAGGACAGTTAAGAGATGAACTAAATTCAAGAAAAGTTATTGCCACTTCTATCATAGTACACAATACCTGTATTAAAAATAACTAATGGCATCTCAAAGATATAATACCATTTCAATGTTCTACTGACTACATTTGGCCTCTCTCTACTTACTGGTTACACTCCTTTGAAACTTGAGGCAAGGTTTTTGGTATTCTACTTGCTGATGAACAAATAGGCATTTATTCTGTGGTGGTTAGAATGAGAATGTCCCCCATAGGCTTCAAGTATTCAGACATTTTGTCCTCAGTTGGGAGTGCTGTTTTGGGAGATCTTAGAAGGTGTGTCCATGTTGGAGGAAATATGTCATTTAGGGTGGGCTTAGTGAGTTCAACAAACCTTGCAGGCTCCAGTTTCTGTCTCTCTGATTCCTGTGTTCACTGGAAGATGTAAACCTAAACTTTCTGCTCCACCTCCTGCCACTATGCCTCCCACCAGAATGGACTCTAATTCTTGGAACTGTCAATCGTAAGCTCAAATAAACTTTTCCTTTTATAAGTTCCCATGGTCATGTCAGTTTATCACAGCAACAGAAATGTGACTAATACACTATTCATTACCAGAGAGTGGGCTATTGGCTGTGAAGAACCTGACCGTGTGGGTGTTTGGAGAAATGTGGAAGACTTTGGAACTTTAGGCTAGAAAAGCTGCTGACTGCTGTAAGCAGTGCTTAATGGGTCATTCTTCTCGAAGCCTGGAAGAAAGAAGTGCTGGGAAAGATGTATTTCCAGAGGAAAATAAAGACTTAAGCAGCAACTGGGATATTTTGTCAAAGAGTCTGGCTGGAGTGTGTCCACAGCCCAAATGCTTGCCTGAGGCTAAGTTGAAAAGCAATGGACTAATTTCTTTGGCAGAAGATATTTCAAGACAGCCTAACATAATTGATGGCATGGCTATTAATGGTGAATATTATACAGATATACAGTGAAGAAGAGCAAATGGGGAAGAAAGAAATGCATAATGTAGAGTTTTGATTTGAAAAGTGCATAAGGGGGAGCTGGAGAGATGGCCTAGCAGTTAAGAGCGCTGACCACTCTTGCAGAGGACCCGGGTTCGATCCCCAGCACCCACATGGCGGCTAAGAATCATCTGTAACTCCAATCCCAGGAGAACTCCAGTTCCAGGGGAATCTGAGACCCTCTTCTGACCTCCGCAGCATTGCACGACACGGGTGCGCAGACCTACATGCAAACAGTACATTCATACACATAAATAAATAAAATAAAATAAAACAAATGTGGTGTTGTTAATTAAAAAAAAAAAGAAAGAAAAGTGCATAAGGGAGATTAATGTTGGAGCCAAGGCATATGAAGTAGAGGCTCCCTTTCATACGGAGATGAAAGTGAGTAAGGAGAGGCCTTGAGATTTACAAGTAAACAACAGAAAACAATACCTTCAAGTCAAGACCACACACATCTAAGCCTCCGACTTTTGAAACGAAAATACTGAAATGGTTTTCTGCTCCAAGTCCAGGGTAGAAAAATTTTGCAAATGTGGTTGAAATAGGCCAGAGTCCATTGTGAATGTGCAGCCAAACTTGACAGTTTTACTCCTGTGGTGCTGGATTTAGAGGCATGAAGGATGCAAGAGTGAAGGTGTCATAAGTTCTTTCTCAGAGGTTTGAGAGAGCTGCTTAGACTCGACAGATTGCAAAAGGAGGGTTCCTGCATAAAGAAGGCCCTGATAGGCCATTGTGTGAAGCTGTGAATTTGAAGCCTGGTTGGCAGCAGAGACCCCAAGAAGACATTCAAGATGCCAGAGCTGTGAGATAATTGCCTAGGAGAGCTGCAAGCAGGGAGTGGTACCAGCTTAAGAAAGAGATGCATGCTGCACACAAACCTGGAAGATTTGAGCCATCTAAGCCTTTTGGAAGTAAAGTCCCAGAAGTTGAACATGGAGCTACTGGAATTGGAGTTTGTCCTGTTGGTTTTTGGTCTTTTTTTGGTTCAGTATTTCCACACTATGCCTCTATTCCTTCCTTTTGGAATGGGATGTGTATTTGGTTCCACTGTATGTTGGGAGTATATAATTTGTCTTTTGATTTTCTTTTTGGTCTTTTTGAGACAGTGTCTCCCTGTAGCCACAGCTGTCCAATTACTCACTCTGTAGACAAGGCTGGCCTTGAACTCACAAAGATCCGCCTGCCTCTGCCTCCAGAGTGCTAAGATTAAAGGCATGTGCCACCACTCCCAGCCTAATTTGTCTTTTGATTTTACAGGAACTTACAGTTAAAAGATTGGCCTGGGTCTCATAAGTGACTTTGGACAGTAGACTTTTGAATAGTACTGAGACTGGTAAAGATTATGGGGAGTTTTAAAGTTGGACTAAATGTAATTTGTATTTTATATGGTCATGAGCCTATGGGGTCCAGGGAGTGGAATGTGGTTGTTTGAATGAGAATGTCCCCCATAGGCTTCAATTATTCAGACATTTTGTCCCCTGTTGGTGTTGCTGTTTTGGAAGATCTTAGAAGGTGTGACCATGCTGGAGAAAGAACGTAACTGGAGGTGGGCTTAGTGAGTTCAACAAGCCTTTCAAGCTCCAGTTGCTCTGTTTCCTGTGTTTCCTGGAAGATGTAAACCTCAGCTTTCTGCTCCAGCTCCTGCCACCATGCCTCCCACTACAATGGGATCTAATTCCCAGAACCATCAATCATAAGCTCAAATAAACCCTTCCTTTATTAAATTATTTATTTATTTTTTGGTCTTTTTGAGACAGCTTCTCCCTTTAGTTCCAGCTGGCCTGGAGCTCAATATGTAGACCAGGCTGGCCTTGAACTCACAGAGATCTGCCTGGCTCTGCCTCTCAAGTGCTGGGGTTAAAGTCATGAGCTACCACACACAACCTAAGATGGTTCATAGCCTCTATGTGTGTGCTGGGATTCAAACCCAGTTCCTCTGCAAGAGCAGTCAGTGCTCTTAACCACTGAGCAATCTCTCCAGCCTGAAACTCTTCTTTTATAACTCCCATTGTTGGTTGTATCACAACAAAAGAAAAGTGACTAATACATATGTGCTAAGCCTGTTAAATCACAATAGGGTTTTTGATCCTCAAGGATAGTAGTTAATTCAAAGGAATGACTATTTGTGCTCCATGGAGCTCTTCATTTTAGCATTTAGTTATGTTTTATATGTAAGACATTTTGCCACTAGGTAAAACATCTTTGGAGTAAAAAGATATGCTTTTGGCTAAACCCATGTAAAGCATCTCTGTACATCTGGAGAGATTTGGTCATCTGGAAACTAACCCTCCAAGATTTGCAAGGACATTTGAAAGTTTATACTTTATATTGGTATAGTCAACATAAATGTTCCATCTACACATGGGTATAAATATTGAATATTTCATAAATTATAATAACTAAGAAAAAATCTCCCAGGACATGTTATTAAGTCTCACAGCATTAACTGCAAGCCTCCTGTACAGTTTCCCTTCTCCCCTCATCCTTATTTCCTTTCTTACTTCAATCACATTTCCCATGCTTTCTCCACAACCTCCTTTTCCTCCATGCACACCAACTTTCTTCCCTCTCCTCCAACCAATCAATTCTCTCCCTGGGATGTGAAGAAAGAACAAGTGACCTCCCCCCATTCCTGGCTCCAATGATTTAGCTTGTTCAGTAGTGGTGTGGTTGAGGAAGGATCATGGAACGTTTAGGTGGGTAATCTAGTAAGAAACATGTCACTGGGTGCAGGCCATGAATTCAAATGTTGTCTCTCCGTGCCTACTGTGACTTCATCTTTATGAAGTCACAGAAGGCACAGCTTTCTGCTTAGCCCACCTTTCCCAACCATTCTTACTCACCAGGATGGACACTTCTCCCTCTGGAATTAGAAGCCAAATAAACACAACTTTCTTTAGTTACCCTGGTCATGATATTGACCACAGCAACCAAAAGTAACGGATGAACTCCTCTTGTTTCTTCTTCCCCTCCCCCCTCATTTCACTCCCCCTCCCCTTCATTACCCCATCCTTGTGTGTCCCCCTTCCCCCTCCCTTGTTCTTCCTCCACCCCACTGACTGTCCTTGCCCTCCATCCCTGCCCTTCCTCTAACATCACCTCCACCACACCTGAACTTCACTCATTTCCACTTGCCTTGCTCTCCATGGTCCATTACTCTTCCCACTTTTTCAACCCCCCATTCCAGAGCCATCAAGTGTCCTTCCCTCTATTTCCTATTTCCTATCTGTTCCTTCTTCTTTTAGCCTCTTCCTGCTTCCCTTCCTCTCCTTACATTACCCCCTCCTTTCCCCATATCCCTCTTGATCTCTCTCTCCCTCCCTCTTTATTTTCTCGTATCCTTTACTCACTTGCTCCAGTCATATACCTCCCTTTAGACCCCTCCTCCCTAATGTACTCTTTACTGCTTCTCCCCTCTCTCACCCCTCGAGTTCCCTTCATCTCTTACCTCCATCTATTCTTCCCCCTCCTCTCTTCTGGATTAATCTACTTCTCTCCTCTGCCCTCCCCTTCCTCTTCTCCTTGCACCCCACATAGTCTCCACCCCCCCTAATCTCTTCTACTTGGATTACAACCTTCACCTCAGTCCCTTTTATCCCTGTCCCCATTCCTCTCCTTTGCTTTCCTTCCTCTCCACTTCCTCTGTCTTTTACTCCTTCTCTGTGCTCTTCTTAATCAAACATACTGCCTCTCACTCCTTTCTCTGTCTATTCTGCTCCACTTCACATCCCCTCCACTTCCCTTCTCCTCTCTCTTCCCATGCCCCTCTCCTTTCCCTGCTTTGCACCCTCTTCCTCTCCTTCATCCATCACCTTCTCTCTCACCCTTCCATCTCCCCTAATTTCATTGTCTTCATTTTCCCTCTTTCTCCATCTCTATTTCTGACCTCACTCCTTCCCTTTCCCTTCCTGGCTCCACTCTTTCCCCTTTCCTCTTTTTCCTCCTCTCTTTCATCTTCCCTCCTTTGCTCTCTCTCTTCCTCCCACATCCTCTCTTCCTTGTTCCCTCCTCTCATTCTCTTCCATGTCCCACTCCTTTCTCTTTTTCCCTTCCCTGTCCCTCACCCTAGCTCTTCCTTCTTCCATCCTCTTATTCCTTCCTCCCCTGTAACCCTCCTTCGTTCCCCATTTTCCTTTCCCCTCCCCTTCTCTCCATCCCTCTGGCTTTCGTTACTAACCTCTTTGTTTCTTAACATCAGAACACAGTCTTAATCCTACTGTTTGTTCACTCTTATGTGGCTAGTCCTCCTTTATTGGTTGTGTCTCCCCAGTCTCTAGGAGATGTTGAAATCTTCCTGGGGTCTGTGGGTGCTGCTAGCTATTCATTGTCTTTAGTTATTTGTATTAATAAAACGGTCTGTTATTTCTTCAGTTTTCTCCCCCCGACGAGGGGTTTTCTGATTCTTCTTGCTCCTGTACCATGTAACTATCACTGTCAGATTTTTGGATTTTTTAGGACTCATTTCAAGTAATTCTTTTACGTTTTTATGTATCTTCTTTCCCTAGTCAAGATATAAAGAGAAATGGAAAAACATTAGTTTGGGGTAAGATGGAGAGTGGTGGGCAAATGGAGATTTATAAGAAATGGCACAGACTCAAGAAGGGGATTGTACAGGGAAGAAATCTAATAGTGGGGAGTCTATGGGAATCATAGGGGAGGGGCTTAGGGTTTTCTGACTTAATCTTCTCCTTTCTGTTGGACGGCATCAGCATCTTTGTTCACACTCTCCTCCTTGGTGTCCTTTTGTGGATTCTTTTCTGCGATCCTTCTGGATGATCTTTCCTATATTTGCTTCCAGGATATGAAGCTTCCTGTAGGCATTGCAATCTGGCAGGATTGAAGAGGATGTCTCCTACCTCTGCTTTATATGCCCGCTCCAAGTTAATGAGTAGCCACACCCTTAAGCTTTGTTTGCTCATCTAACTACTTCCCCCAACCAATGAGGTCTCTGATGGATTACATGTCACAAAGCTTCACTCATCTCCTCTCCCTCATTGTGATGTGCAGGAGGGGTACAGAGACAGGAAAGATGCCCTGATTAATCACCCCTGAAATATGTATCACACACTGACCTCCACATGTTGTTGTGTTTAATTATCACAACGCACATGAGAGAGAATCAGATTCCTTCAAGTCTTTCCTGAGGCTTTCCTTAGCACTCGGCTCTTTCTGCTGTATCTCTGTGCTCACCATAATCTCCTCTGGATGTCCCAGTTAAGATAGCATCAAGTTAATGTTGCTAAATTTTGTCTTTGTGCCTCATCCCCTTTCCCTCCAACAATGTTTGTCATCAAATGCACCTTGAACAAAATTTTTCTTGAAGAATTCTCTACAAATGTCCCATTCAATCTGGTTTTCCGTGTAGGAATTCTCACTATTTTGTTTCTAGTTTGAAATCACATACTTTGTCTATCAAGCCTCCAGTGAATAGACTGTTTGAAGTTGAGTGTGCATAATAGTCTTGTTTCATAAACTTGACTGTGTTAATGTTCTGGATTTTACCATGGTTGGAGGGTCAGTCAGTTATCCATATCATGAAAATTATGCTGGGTATTTTTTTTTCAGAACCTTATTGCTGAAGACTAATGTGGACAGTCAGGGTAGATGTTGGTCACATATTTAGCAAAGGTTCTACCGATTCCAATCAGAGAAAAAAAATGGAAATAAGGCAAAAGGACAGTTTATTTATTTAAAGGGTCTATCACAGTCTATGTTGGAAATTCAATGTGAAAAATATGTTTTCACACCTGTTAGCTGAACACACTTAAATTGAAGCACAGGAAATATATACAGAAAACCCTACTGTGTGTATATTTCACAGCAATGAACATGTTGTAGACATTGACACTGAAAATGTGATTAAAAAACAAACACACACACATGTAGGGGTAAATTTGATGATAGGTCTATAATACTTAAAATCCTAAGAAATGTAAACATTCTAGAGATAAATTAATGGCTTGGCTTTAGAATGAGAAGATATACTAGAGTGAAAAAGAGGGAGGCAAGAATGGAGGAGAGGAAGAGGAGATATTAAATCTCAGGTAGTGAGGTGGAGAAGAGCTGGAGGGAATATGTTGTGAGGATGGCAGCAGAGAGTTGACAGTGTGGGGAACACAAAAGTTAGCGCAGAGGAAGATGAAGGGAAACAGAACTGGAAGAGGGAGAGAGACTGAGAAAAGAAATAAGAGTTGGAGCAAGAAGGGGAGAAAGCCAGAGAAGAAGAGAAGGGCGAAGAGGAAGAAGAGGTCTAGGAGGAGGGTCCAGGAGGGAGGAAGAAGAGGAGGAGAAAGAGAAGGGGGAAAGGAGGGTAAGGAAGATGACAAGGGGGAATAAGAGCAGGAGGGGAGGAAGGTAAAGGGAGAGGAGAGAAAAGGGAGAGAGAGGGAGAGAAGAGTGATGGAGGAGGAGAGGAATATGAGTGCAAATGAGGATATGGAGAGGGGTAGGGAAAAGAGATGGGGTTGAGCTGGAAATAAGGTGAAGAGGAAAAGACTTAGAGAGGGGTTGAAGACTGAACAGAGAAGGGAGAGGAGGGGAAAGGTAGAAGAGGGGACAGGAGGGAGAGGAAAGAAGGAGATTGAGATGGAAGGGAGAAAGGTGAGAGGAAGGAAGTGGGGGGAGAAGATGAATAGAATGGATATAGAGTTCAGGGGAAGGGGAGATAATGGGATGGAAGGAGAATAGGGAAAGAATGGAAAACTAAGAAGTGACAAGTAGGTGAGATACAGCCCCATCCACCTGGCCAATGGCCCCTGAATCTAGGTTGTACTCCTGGCTTCCAACTCATATAAACCAGGTCTCTGCTCCATTCTCCTGGGTGTGAGAAAGAAACTCGCCCACTCACCCACTCACCCAACAGCCCATTCAATTGAGTTATGACTCTGGCTCCAGCTTCCAGTGGATGAGGTATAGCCTCTCACACTCACCCAGAGGCCTGGGTCCCATGAGCATGACTCTCTTCCTGGCTGATGACAACCACGCACAGAGGAAACACTTGAAATAATCACCTTCTCTCTCATGCGTGTTGTGAGAATTTAACATGAGAACATGTGCAGGTCAGTGTTAGACACTTATTACAGGGATGCTTAATCACCACAGCATGTTGCCTGTCTCTGCACCCCTCCTGCACACCACAACCAGGGAGAGGTGATGAGTGAAATTTTGTGACATGAAATCCATCAAGGTGCTTCATTGTTTGGAGAAATACTTAGATGAGCAAACAAACTTAAGGGTATGGGTCCTCCCCAGGATGGGGGAAAAAATAAAGAAAGGAGACATCTTCTTCATTCCTGCTAGGTACCAGGATCTCAGATCCAGAAAGCAAGTATAGGAACATCACCCAGAAAGACAGAGGAAGGGAATCCACAAAGCAACACCAAGGAAAGGAGTTAGGCCCAGGAGATCAGAGAGGAGAGTGAGGCTGAATATGCTGATGCTGCCCACGAAAAAGGAGATGATGGGATGGTCAGAATACCCTAAGCCCCTCACCCTCTATTTCATGTAGATTCCCTACTCCTAGAAGTTCTTCCCTGAGCAAACCACTTATTGAGGCTGCACCTTTTCTTACAAATCTCCTCTTGACCAGCACTTTCCATCTTATCCCAAACTAATGATCTTCCATGTTTCTTTGAATCTTGATCTGAGAGTGACGATACTTAAAAAAGTAAAATGCGTGCTTGAAAAAAGCCCTAAAAAATTGAAAAAAATTCCAACAGTGATAGTTAAGTGGTACAGAGGAAAGAAGAAAAAACTACTAGTCAGGAAAAGAAAACTGAAGAAAAGTCAGATCATTATATTAGTACAAGAAACGAAGGACAGTGAATAGATAATAGCACACACAGTCCCCAGGAGGATTTCACCACCTCCTAGAGACTGGGGAGAAACAACAAATAAATGAGGTTTTGTCACATAAGAAATCACTAGATTCTATGGGGACATTGTTTTTTCAAAACATCCCAGGGAGGGAAATTGAGAGTGGAAGAGAGGTAATGGATTTGGAGGTGTGGATGGAAGAAAAGCAGGGTGTGGAGAAAGGAAGGGAAATATGATGGAGGAAAGAATGGAAATAAGGGGGAGGGAGAATGGAAACTGTAGAGGTTGGAAGGGACAGAGAAAGGGAACTGAAATTTGTGAGATAATAGATAAACCTGAAGGAGACAAATTGGATGAGGGAGGATGGGGCATTGAGACCAAGAAGAGGTTGGGAAAAAAGAAGAGCAGTAGGAAGAGAAGAGAAGGGGAAGAGAGATGAAAGCAATGGAAAAGGAAAGAGAACAAGAGATGGAAGAGTGATGGAGGGGACAGAGGGTGAAGCATGCAAAGTAGGAAATGGAAAAGGGGTCAAGGGGAAGAGAAGAGTGGGAAGCAGAGGTGTGTAAGGGAAAGAAGAAATGGAAAGGGTTCAGAAAAGCAATTAGAGAAGAGAGGGCTCAAGAGAAGGGAGGGAAGAAGAAGTGGTGGAGTGATAAGGAGGTAAGAGAGGGAGTGAAGGAAGAGAATATTGTAAAAGTCAGGGAGTGAGGTAGAGAAGAGCTGCAGAGAATATGTGGTGATCATGAAAGCAGAGAGTTGACAGAGTGGGGAAAACAGAAGAGAGAGACAGAGGAACACTGATGGAAACAGATGTGGATGAAGGAGAGAGACAATGAAAAGAAAGAAGGGTTGGAACAAGGACAGGAGAATGCATAAGAAGAGGAGGAAGAGGAGACAGAAGAAGTGGAGATGGGAGGAAGAGGAGGATAAGAGGGAGAAGGAAAATGGTGAAGAACAGGTGAAGTGGAGGAGGAAGTGAAGATTGGAAGGAGGAGGAAGGAGAGAGAAGGAAAAGTGAGGGAGGGAAGGGAGAGAAGGGTTATGGGGTTTAAGAGGAATATGGGCAGAAATGAGGAAAAGGACAGGGGTACGGGAAGGAGATGGAGTTCAGATGGAATTAATGTTAAGGAAGAGGAGAATGGTGGACAGAAAGGGAAATGGAGGGGGAAGGGAGAAGAGTGGAAATAGTGAGAGGGAAGAGGGAGAATGAGATGCAAGGGATGAAGGGGAGGGAAAAGAAGTGGGGTAGCAGAGGAATAGAATGGATGGAGAGCACAGGGGAAGGGGAGATAATGGAAAGGAGGGAAGATAGGGAAAGAGGTGGGGAGAGGGAAAAGAGGGAGCAGGATGGGGCTAATTGCTGCAGGGACTATGAACACAGGTGTGTAGCTGAGAAAGCTGATTGTGATGGTTAATCCTGGGTGTCAACTTGACTGGACTAATGAACAAATAAGACAAAAATGGTCTTCTGATTGGACCACCTCAACCCGGATGGCCCACCCAAAATGTGGGCATTACCTTCTGCCAGCAGGCAGTATTTAAGGCCAGGGCAGCGGGAGCTGGTCCCTTTTCTCCTGTGGCTTGCCTCTCTCATCTGGTGAGTTTGTCTTGCTGCTGTGATCAACCTTTCGGATCTCAGTGTGTACTGAGACTGGCAGATCTCCTGGTATCCATTCGGGCCTTCAGCACTAGATTGGGACTACTGAGACATCCAGCCTTGCGGACTGAGCAGTTCCCTGGATTCTCGGCCTTTCCAGTGTGGTGCAGCTACTGTTGGACTCCTTGAACTCTGTCATGTGAGCAAATCAATAAATTGTATATAGCTATATATTCATCCTGTTGCTTCTGTTTCTTTAGAGAACCCTGACCAATACACTGATGTAGGGGAGATCAGAGAGAAGAGAGAAGAGACCCCTGTGCTTCAATTCCTTCTTCTTCCTCCCAGCTCTCAGCTCCCAGCTCCCAGTTTCAGGTAGGTGAGTCAGAGCCCTGACCACCTGACCAAAGGCCCCTGAACCTAGGCTGGAGCTCCTGACTCTCAGTTCTCAGTGCTCAGCTCCTGGCTATAGGCTCCTGGCTCCTGGTTCCCTGCTCCTGGTCATGAGACAAAACATAGTCTACCCATCCAGAGGCCTATTCATCTGGGTTACAGTTTTGTCTCTGGCTTCCAGTGGATGAGGCAGAGCCACACTCACCCAGAGACCTGGCTCCCATGAGCATGACCCTCTTCCTGGCAGATGACAGCCAGGCCCAGAGGAAACACTTGAAGGAATGAAGGAATCACCTTCTCTCTCATGTGTGTTGTGAGAATTTAACATGAGATCATGTGCAAGTCAGTGTGGGACACTTATTACAGGGGTTAGTAATTACTACAGCATCTTGCCTGTCTGTGCACCCCTCCTGAACACCACACCCAAGGAGGGCTAATGAATGATGTTTTGTGATGTGCAATCCATGCAAGGTCCCTCATTGGTTGGGGTTAGTACTTTGATGAGCTAACAAAGCTTAAGGGCGTGGCAACTCATTACCCTGGTATGGGCACATAAAGGAGAGGCAGGCGACATCCTCTTGATTCTTCACAGATTGCAGTGCCTACAGGAAGCTTTAGATCAGAAAAGCAAGTATAGGAAAGGTCACCCAGAAAGATGGAGGAAGGGAATCCACAAAGCAACAATAAAAATGGGAAAGAGGTCAAAGATACTGATGGTGCTCAACCAAAAAGAGATGATGACAAGGTCAGAAAACTTTAAGCCCCTCCTCTCTGTTTCCCATACACTCACCACTCCTACAAGGTCTTCATGGCACAAACCCCTTCTTGGGCCTGAACCATTTTTTATAAACTTCCATTTGTCCATCAGTCACTCTCCATCTTATCCCAAACTAATGCTCTACGATGTCTCTTTCTGTATGTTTGTATTCAGAAGATACTGAAAAAAGAAAAAAAAAAGTGCTTGAAATGATCCCTAAGAAATCCAAAAATCCAACAGTGATAGTCACGTGGTACAGGCACAAGAAGAAGAAAAAAACCCTATTCACGGGGAGAAAAGTGACGAAAATCAGACCATTTTATTAGTACAAGCTACAGAGGACAGTGAGCACCTAGCAGCACCCACAGACCCCAGGAAGTGTTCAATACCTCCTAGAGACTGGGTACACACAACCAATAAACAAGGTCTGGCCATATAAGGACAATCAGTAGGAATAAGAGTGTGTTAAATATTGAGGAGCAAAAAGAGGGAAGGAGGGAAGGCATGGAGGGAAGGGGAGGGTAAAGGACAAAGGGGGAAGTGGGAGAGTACAGGATAGGAAGGAATGGGAGGAGGGAGGAAGGACCAGATAGAGGAGTGAGGGAAAGGGGAGGAGAGAAAGGAGTGGGACAAGGAGCAAGGTGACAGGAGAGATGAAGAGAAGAGAGAGGTGGGGGAGGGGAGAGAGCAGAGGAGGGAAGACAAAAAAGAAGTAACTAATGGGGAAAGGGGAAGGGCAAGAGGAGTGGAGCCAAGGGGAGAACGGGGAGGAATAGAGCAAGTCGGAGAAGTGGAGAAGCAAGGAAAATGAAGACAATGGAGGTAGGGGAGATGGAAGGGTGAGAGAGATGGTGATGGGGGGAGGAGAGCAAGAGGATGGAAAGCAAGAAAAGAAGAAGGACATGGGAGGAGGGAAAGGGAATGGAGGGGAAGGGTAGAGGATGGGAATAGAGGGAGAGAGGAATGAGAGGCAGTAGTCTGGATTAAGAAGAGTGCAGAGGGGCTGGAGAGATTGCTCAGTGGTTAAGAGCACCAACTGCTCTTGTAGAGGACCTGGGTTCGATTCTCAGCACACACATGGCGGCTAATAACCATCTTTTACTCCATTTCTAGGGGAATCTGACACCCTCTTCTGACTTCCGTGGTATTGAACGACACGGGTGCATCAACCTACATGCAGACAGTACATTCATATGCATAAGAAATAATGAGGACGGGGAGAGGAAGGAGAGAAAAGGAGAGGAATGGAGAGAAGGATAAAAGGGACAGAGCTGAAGGGTGTGGTCAGAGTAGAAGTGATTCAGAGATTTGGAGAGTGTGGCTGGTCAAGGAGAAGAGGAAGGGGAGGGCAGGGAGAGAAAAGGGGAGGAAGAATGCAGAAGAGTGTAGGGGGAGGGATAGGGGTAGGTAAGAGATGAAGGTAATCAGAGGGGAGGGGATGAAGAGCTAAAGCATAGGTGGGGTAGGAGGGGTCAAAGGGGAGGGATATGACAGGAGTGGGTGAGGAAAAAGAGAAAAAATGAGGGTGAGAGTGAGAGAAAGATATTGAGAGGGAAATGGGGAAAGGAGGGAGTCATGTAAGGATAGGAAGGGAAGCAGGAGGAGGCAAAAGGAAGAAGGAACAGACAGGAAGTAGAGGGAAGGAAAGATGATGGCTCTGGAAGGGGGGGGAGTCTGAACAGGAAGGAAGAGTGGAGAGACCATGGAGAGCAAGACAAGTGGAAATGTGTGACGTTGGGGTGTGGAAGGGGAAAGAGGATGAGAAGGAAGTAAGGTTGAGGAGGGGCAGGATGGATGGGAAGGAGAGTCAGTGGGATGGAAGAAAGAGAGCAAGGGAGGAGAAGGAAGACAGATACAAAGGATGGGGTAAAGAAGGGGGAGGGGAGTGGAAAAATGAGAGGGGAGAGGAAAAGAAACAAGGGGAGTGCATCCATTACTGTCGGTTGCTGTGATCAAACATCATGACCAAGGTAATTAAAGAAAGTTGTGTTTATTTGGTTTCTTGTTTTAGAGTGAGAAGTGTCCATCACGGTTAGTAGAAATGTTTGGGAGAGTTGCGCCAAGCAGAAAGGAGAGTGCACACGTCTTTATGAAGTCACAATAAGCACATAGAGACAAACTTTGAATTCCTGGCCTGTACCCAATGACGTGCTTCTTACTAGATCACCCATCCTAAAGTTTCCATGATTCTCCCTCAATTGCACCACTGATGAGTAAGTGCTCAAACACTAAAGTCTAGGGTGGCACTGTTTTTTTCAAACAATCCCAAGGAGGAAAGCAGAGGGTGAAGCAGAGGGAAGGGACTTGGGGGTGTGGATGCAGGTAAAGGAGGTTGTGAAGAAAGCAGAGGAAATTTAATGGAGGTAAGAAAGGAAATAAGGGGAAAGTGAGAGGGGGAGACTATTGGGGAAAGAAGAGAGGGGAGAAAACTAAAAGTGGGGAGAAGTAGAGAATCCTGAAGGACACAAATTGGATGAGAGAGGAGGAAGGCTGAGGAAAGAAAAAGGTTGGAACAAGGAGAGGAAGAGCAAGTGGAGGGAAAAGGAGGGAAAGGGGTGGAAATGAGAGATGATATCAATGGAAGAAGGAGAGAGGGCAAGAGATGGGAGGAAGAGTGATGAAGGGAGGAAATGAAGAATACAAAGTAGGGAATGGAAAAGTCACAAGGAGAAGTGAGAAGGAGAAGGCAGAGGAGGGTATGGGAAGGACGTCAAGGAAAGGGTTAGAGAAGCAAATAAAGGAGAGGGTAAGGTTCAAGAGGAGAAGGGAGTGACGGAGATGTGTGGAAGTGAAAAGGAGGGAGGGAGGAAGAGAAGAGGGGATTCTAAAAGTCTGGGAATGAGGTGGAGAAGAGCTGGAGGGAAGATGTAGTGAGTATGGCAGCAGAGATTTCCAGTCCTGGTTTCCTTCAATGATAAACTATATTTGGGATGAATGTGCCAAATTAACCCTTTCATTTCCACATCGGATTTAGTCAGTGTAACACCCAGCAAGAAGCACAGAGGAATGCCACATAATGATTGTTAAAGCAGGAGTCCTTAACAAGATGGTAGTCAGAGAGGGAGTTAATGCACAAAAGAACTCTCCACCCTGATGGGAGGGCAAAGGTGGATTTATGAAGCTTAAAACCACAGTCACATGTCAGGGGCAAAGCTAATAACCATAGTCCCATTCAGTCCAGACTCTTAAAATACCAGGGACAGGTTGGTTTAAAAGTGGTTTTCACTTAACAAAAAGATTAATTTAGGAAAGAGTTGTTTCTCAGAATTGCATAAACTATGGGCTCCATGGAGATGCAGTTATAGCTGTGTTGGAGAATGTGTTACTTGGCTGCTTGTGTGTCTCCCTGTATTGGTGGGACAATGATCCTCCTGAAACTACAGGGCTCAGCAAATATGGGACATTCTGGCATTTTGACTGCAGTTGGCATGATTGGGGATAGAATAGGCAGAAACTTAGACTAAAATAAAATTCAACTAGACCAACATGTAAACAATTTTTCTATTTCATCGCCTCTCCTCCACTCTTTGGGCAGAACCAAAGCATTGACTCAAAATCCTTAGGTGACAGAAGGTTGCATTGGGCTCTGAGGTACATTAATGTAATAGAGGCTATTTGTTGTTTGATCAAGTTTAATACCCAGTTAATTAGGCAAGGTCAAATCAGTGGGCCCAGGAGAAGAATAAATCAATGAATCCAAAAGTTGGTTGTTTGACAGAATAAATAAGATAGACAGACCTCTAGCCCAGTTAACTAAAAGATAAATGGAACAACTCCAAATCAATAGAATCTGTGATGAAAGGGGAAATATCACAACAGACAATGAAAAGATACAGACAACCATAAGGGATTACTTCAAAAACCTATACTCTACTATGTTCGAAAACCTAGAAGAAATGGATGAATATCTGAAATCCTGGGAATCACCAAAGCTGAACCAAGAAGAGATCAACAGCTTAAATAGTCCAATAATATATGAAGAAATTGATGATATAATAAGCAGCCTCCCAAACAAAAAATGCCCAGGCCCAGATGGTTTCACAGCAGAATTCTATAAAATATTTCAAAAAGACCTACAACCATTACTACTCAAGTTGTTTAGAAGGATACAAATGGAGGGAGTTCTCCCAGATTCCTTCTATGAAGCCAGCATCACACTACTACCAAAACCAGGCAAAGATACAACCAAAAAGGAGAACTATAGACCCATCTCTCTAATGAACACAGATGCCAAAATTCTAAACAGGATACTGGCAAATCGCATACGGACCCACATAAAGAAGATTATCCATCATGACCAAGTTAGATTCATACCAGAGATGCAAGGATGGTTCAACATATGAAAATCAATAAATATCATCAAGCATATAAATGGACTGAAAGACAAAAACCACATCATCATCTCAATTGATGCGGAGAAAGCCTTTGAGAAAATTCAACATCCCTTCATGTTTAAAGTCCTGGAGGGAACTGGATTGGAGGGATCATTCCTTAATATAAACAAAGCCATATACAGGAAACCCACAGCCAACATCATCCTAAATGGAGAAACAACAGCAGCATTCCCCTTAAGTGTAGGAACTCGGCAGGGCTGTCCCCTGTCACCACTCTTCTTCAATATAGTGCTTAAAACCATTGCTAGGGCAATAAGGCAAGAAAAGGAAATTAAAGGAGTTCTAATCGGAAAAGAGAAAGTCAAGCAATCCCTTTTTGCTGATGATATGTTTGTCTACTTAAGGGATGCTAAGACCTCCACCAGGAAACTCCTAGAAACAATTAAAATCTTCAATAAAGTGGCAGGATACATAATAACTCTAACAAAATCAGTAGACTTTCTCTACACCAACAATAAATAACTGAAGAAAGACTACAAGGAGACCTTCCCACTTAAAATAGCCTCAAAAATACTAAAATGCCTAGGAACAAACCTAACTAAAGACACCAAGGATCTCTACAAGAAAAATTTTAAACCTCTGAAGAAGGAAATTGAAGAAGACATCAGAAGATGGACAAACCTCCCATGCTCATCAGAAGATGGACAAACCTCCCATGCTCATGGATTAGGAAAATAATTATAGTAAAAATGTCCATTCTACCTAAACTCGTATACAGATTTAATGCAATCCCAATCAAACTCCCCAAGAGCTTCTTCACAGGTTTGGAAAAAAATATCCTCAGTTTCATTTGGAAAAACAAAAGACCCTGAATAGCCAAAGCAACCCTGAGCGAAAAGAGCAATACAGGGGGGGATCTCTATACCAGACTTAACACTATACTACAGGGCTATAGTCATAAAAAAAAAGCTTGGTACTGGCATAAAAACAGGCCAGTTGACCAATGGAATAAAACTGAAGATCCAAACCTGAACACATACAACTTCAGCCACCTCATATTTGATAAAGGGGCCAAGAAGACACTATGGAGGAAAGACAGCATCTTCAACAAGTGGTGCTGGCAAAACTGGATCACCACTTGTAGAAGAATGAAATAAAACTCTTACCTCTTGCCCTGCACAAAAGTCAATTCCAGATGGATTAAAGACCTCAACGTGAAACCCAAAACTCTGGAGGTAATAGAAGAAAAAGTTGGCAGCAGACTACAAGACATAGGTGTAGGAAAATACTTCCTAAATCAGACAGCAGCTGCACAAGGAATAAGATCGACAATTGACAAATTGGGCCTCATTAAACTCAAAAGCTTCTGTACATCAAAAGAAACAATAAAGGAAGTAAAGAGAAAACCCACTGAGTGGGAGGAAACCTTTACTGCAGATACATCTGACAAAGCATTAATTTCTGGAGTATACAAACTACTCAAAAAACAAAGAGAAAAGAAAACAAATGAATCAATCAAAAGATGGAGCAAAGAGCTGAATAGAGACTTCACAGAGGAGGAACTAGAGATGGATGAGAAACATCTTAAAAACTGTTCAATGTCACTAATAATTAGGGAAAAGCAAGCAAATTAAGACCACTCTAAGATATCACCTCACTCCGATAAGACTGGCCAGGATCAAGAAAACAAATGATACCAGGTGCTGGAGATGTTGTGGGGAAAGGGGAACACTCATCCATTGCTGGTGGGAATGTAAACTTGTACAGCCACTATGGAAAGCAGTGTGGAGTACCTCTGGAAGACTCAAAATGAGCTTGCCATTTGACCCAGTTATACCACTCCTAGGTATATACCCACAAGACTCATTTTATTGCAGAAATACATGCACAGCTATATTTATTGCAGCTCTGTTCACTATAGCAAAGAGCTGGAACCAACACAAATGTCCCTCAACTGATGAGTGGATAGAAAAAAATGTGGTACATGTACACAATGGAGTTCTATGCAGCTATAAAGAAAGATGATATCATGAACTTTGAAGATAAATGAATGGAGCTGGAGGATATTATATTAAGTGAAGTAACACAATCAGAGAAAACAAATGACGAATGGTATCCCTCATATGTGGATGCTATTATCAATAACCCAGTTATTAATATTTCTTGTGGAGAGGGATGCATATTAAAAGAACAACAAGAGAAAGACTACATGAGAAAACAGGCTGAAATGGTGAACTGGGAGAGGTGGGAGGGGCAGGAGAGGGACATGGGTCTATATTATATTAATGTATATTTAATTTAAAATTACATGGTATTTTACTTAAAATTTATATAACTATAACTTTGGGATTAACATATACAAATGTTCTCTATAATTTTTGTGTTATGCAGTATCATCTTGTAACATCCTCTTTTACCTGTAGGATAATTTAACTTAAGGAATTACGTTTGCTTCCCAAATTAACAACATACAGTCACCCAAAAAAGCATGGAAAAATTTGATGAAATTTACACCTTGATCCCTGTCTATAGGTATGTGTACTACAACTGCCACTTTTGAGACACATGGGAAAAAAAAAAAAAAAGGAATTAAAAAAAACCGGGGGATACAGTTACATATTACAGGGTTTTGTCAAAAACTTTCAACTTAATCCGAAAACTAACCATAGGAAAGGATTTGTATGTTCCCACAGGTCAAAACGTCACCAACTCAAAGGCTGAGAAAGAAGGGATACAGCCTTCCATCGTGTAGGTTGTACCAAGAAATACCAGCAGAGAAGTTGACCCATCTTAACACTAAAAGGAAGAAAAGCCTCAGACTGCTACAGGCATCAAACATCTCTGAGGACCATAGGTGTAGCATCTGTTTACAGTGAGTCCTAATGAACGTTAACTTCTAGGTGCCGCACAGTTTTAATATGAGAGACCTCCTTACCTCTTTTTCATAGAACAAAGAAAAACATGGTGGTATTGAAGTCATCCTCTAACTGTAAATTAGAGCTGACTGTTATAGAAGTAATCTCTTATAAAACTGGAAAAACTGCTTTCTTTAATTGACTAATATACATAGGAACTGTAAAAAGGAATATTCTCTATTCAGAAGCAAATATAATACTAAATTCTCTTTAAGTGGTGCATATAAGCAAAATATATTAATACAGGAGAGCACCGATAGCAGCAATGGATTAGTCTGCCAAGGAGATGTTAGCCAGGGGACCCAAGACCCCCCCCCCAAAAAAAAAGGTAAAGGCTTATTGCCTGTAAACTGGGATATCTGCAAGAAGAGAGGCGGTAAGGCCCGCCCTGCTGTCAATGACCTGATGTAACCATGGGAGGATTGTATCGAGATCGCACTTACAAGTATACAGTTGGTCTCCGGAATACCAGAGAGTGTTACCAAAGGCAACTGAACCAATAAAGCAAATGTTGATCTCCTTGAGGCAAGCAAGACTCCTCCACCAACATCAGCTTCACCTCACCTGCTTGGAGATACTGTGCAGCAGTGGCAGCCATATGTCTGTATATCCCCAATTTATTTGATTATTAGCTCTCTCCTTGGAGGAATAACTAGTGGATGTTGCCACAAGCTTATACCCTCTAGTGATTAGGAGATTTATATGCCACGGTAAGGCCTTGTCATCTTTCTATGGGAAAAAGAAAATGTAATCCAGGGATTAACACACCATCCAAACATCTGTGTCTATACCAAAGTAACCTACCATAGTAAATAGCAATGTTTAAATACCTATATATCTAACCACTTGTGCTTCATTAGTAGGATTGAAAGCTTATCCCTGGACAAACGGTCAGCCCATGAAAGGAAACAGACTGAACTGATCAGAGTCCAAAACGACATCTCCAGACAAAGTAGACTGTTGTGCTTCTTGTCCACCTGTGCCCTGTCTCTAAGCCTAAGGAACAATCTGCAGAAGAGGGGGAGTGATAGAATGTAGGGGCTGCGATTGGGGTGAATGGTAAAACTACGACAATATAGTCTGGACACTTATTTGATCAACTTGATTGAACATTCAAGCCCCTCCAGCTGGATGGTGGGAGCCTTGGGCTGTGTGGGATGGGGCACAACTGCTTGCATATTGGTTTTATATGAAGGATGCTTGTGCTATAAAAAAAGGAGCAAGATACTGATATTTGAACTAACTGGGAATATAAAATGCTAGTTGTTTTATTTATAGTTTGTATTGGGTTGGTCTCTATATTTTTCTGAATTATACAACATCACAGTGTAACACTTTCTTTTACTTGTAGGACAATTTAAAGGAACTAAGCTTAAATTTTACCTCCCAAATAAGTAGACGTCATAGTACAGTCATATAGCTTTAAAGAGCAATGTGTTTATTGGGTAAAATTTATTTAGCGGGAACTCAATTCTGCCCAAGCTTTATCCACAAAGTATAGGATATTTTAAGGCTTACTTAATTGTTTAGATTAGTTAAATTAAGGTGTAGGTTTTGGTGAAAATGGTAATACAATTGAACTAATTGGGAATATAAAATGTTAATTGTTTTATTTATAATTTGTATTGGCTTAAGGTACACAAATGGCCTCTATATTTTTCTGAATTATACAACATCACATTATAACACTTTCTTTTACTCATAGGACAATTTAAAGGAACTAAGCTTAAATTTCCTTCCCAAATAAGTAGCATACAGTCAATGAGAAACAGTTTGGGTAAATTTAATGAAAGCTTATGCTTCGGCTCCTGTTTATGGGTATGTGTAATACAACTTAGGCATCTATAGGTCAAAACATAAAAACAAAAAAAAAAAAAAAAGAGGGAGGTGGGAGGTGGGGTAGTATCCTTTCTGGGATACAAATGGAAAACTCTGTGTTCCAATCCTATTGATAAATTTTCAACTTTTCTGATCTTGAAACTAACAATGGGAGGAGAATTTTATGTTCCCAGAGATAAAAATCACCAATCTAAGGGCCTGAAAACATACAACTTATGGCTATGCAGGATGGACTGGAAAATGCCAGCAGAGAGGTTGACCCAACTGAACATTAAAGAAAGAGGAACCTCAGACTGCCTGAGTCACAGACACTAAGCATCTCTCTGAATACTATTGGGGTTAACTGTTTATAATGGTCCCTAATGAAGTTTACCTTCCAGATACTGAGAAACCTTCCTACTTCCCCCCTTTATAGGAAAAAGAAAAACATGATGGTAATGAAACCACTCCCTAACTGTAAATTAGAGCCAATTGTTACAGTGGTAATTTCCTATAAAACAGGTATAACTACCTTTTTTTAATTGACTGATAGGCATAGGAACTGTTAAAGGATAATTCTCTATCTAGAGCCAAATTCAATATTAAAGTGTTTATAAGCTGTGTAATTAAGCAAAATATATTACTACAGGAAAGTCTGACTTCAGCAATGAATTATTCTGCCTAGTAGATGTTGGCTAGGGGATTCAATCCAGCCCCCTCCCCAAATTATAAAGGCCTTTTGCCTACAAGTGGGATATATGCAAGGAGAAAGGCAGTAAGTCCCTGTTGTCGAAGACCTGGTGTGATCATGAAAAAATGTTATGAGATGTCACTTGCTAGCGTACAACTGGCCTCTGAAATGCCAGAGAGCGTTACCAAAGGCCACTAAAGCAATACAGCAAAATATTGGTCTCCCTGAGACAAACAAGCCTCCTCTGTCAGTATCAGCTACACTTCGACAGCCTGGAGATACTGTGCAACAGTGGCAGCCAAGTGTCTATATATATCCCAAATCTATTTGGCTATTAGCTCTCTCCTTGGAGGAATAACTCACAGTGGATGCCACAAGCTTATGTCCTCTAGTGGTTAGGAGATATTATAAGCCACAATAAGAACTTGTCACCCTTTATGGAGAAACCACAGTTTGCGGATTAGCATATCATCCAAGCATCTGTGTCTGTGCTCACAGCTTAGCTTGACATAATAATTAGTACTGCTTAAATGCCTGTACATACAATTGCTTGTACTTTGTTAGTATGACTAAAAAGGTATCACTGGAAAAGCTGTCAACCCATGAAGGGAAACAACCTGAACAGACTGGAGTCCAAAATGACAACTCCAAAGAAAGTAGACTGTTTTCTTTTCACCCACTTCTGCCCCTTTCCCAAAGCTCAGGGAACAAACTCCGGAAGAGGAGGCATGGTAGAATGTAAGGGCTGCGGAGATATAGGGGTGAATCATGAGACTACAGGAATATAGTCTGGACTCCTAATTGATAAACATGCCTGTGCATACAAGCTTCTCCAAGTGGACTACGGGAACCTTGAGTTGTTCAAAATTTGGACATAGATACTTGCAAAATGCAACAATTATCTAATTGTATGACAAACTGAGTAACATAAATATTATCTGCAAACAACTGTGTCATTATATTGTAGAATCCCTTAAAAATAAACAAACAAAGAAAAAAGAATGGAAACTTCATCTTATGTTATTTATAAGAAGTTCAACTTAATGTCACAGGTTAAATAAAAAGGATAAGATTGAAAATATATTCGTCCAAAGAAAATAGGACTTCTTAAAATGTAAGCATTACTATTAAAATATGTGATAAAGTCAAATTCAAACTCAAATTATTCAGAAGACATAAAATGTAATTTCATTTTGATCAACTGATTAATCAATCAAGAAGACATTAAAATTGTAAACATATGCAGGAATATTTGGCACATCTAATTTCATAAAGAAAAGTATGACTGGACTTCAGGACATTAGTTTAAGGCCTGCTTAGTAAAAGTAGGTGACATCGATATCTCACTTTCTTCAAAAGACAAGTGAACGGGACAAAGTGTAAGCAGAGAACTATGTTAATTAAAGTAAATCATATAGCAAGTGAATCTCAAAAGTCTCTACAGAATATTCAACACAGGCACTAAATAGTATACCTTATACATAACAACCAACGTATGATCCTCTAAAATAGAAAACATATTGAGGCAGTATACAAACTTCAAAAACAAAAATATTAAAATAATTCCATGTATCCCGTCAAACTACATTACAAAAAAAGATTAAAATCAACAACAAACAGATTTCTAGTAAGGACATGAAATTATGTAGACTACACAATATGCTACTGAATGGTGAATGAGTCAAAGAAGAAATCAAGGAAGAAATAAAAATATTCCTGGAACTGAATAAAAATGAATGCACAGTACAACAAATCCCTGTGCACATCAAAAACATACCTAAAAAGAAGTTTACAACTCTGAGTGCCTACATACCACACACACACACACACACACACACACACACACACACAAACAAATAAATGACCTAAAGATATACAACTGAACAGTATAAAAATAGAACAGAGCAAACAAACAAACAAACAAACAAACAAAAAACCAGCAGGTGAGAGAGAATATTCCACCCAAACACCAGAGAAAATTTCTACTCAACACCTCATGGAACATTCTCCAAAACTTACCACATACTGGAGCACAAAAGAAATCACAACAAATACAAAAGGACTGATATTATTCCATGCATTCTATCAGACCACAGTGCAATAAATCTCAATATGAACACCAGAGTAAACTGTACTAGCTACAAGAATTCATGGATACTAAACAACACAATCCTGAATAATGAATGGGTCAGGGAAGAAATAAAGAGTGAAATAAAAGTATTCATGGAACTGAACAAAAATGAAAATACAACACAACCAAAGCAGCTTGAGAAGGAAATTTATAGACCAGAGTGTCCACCTCCCCCCCCCCAAAATAAAAACCAGAAAGGGAACAAATAAGCAATCTAAACTGATGATAAAAACACTTGAGAGAAAACAACAAATGAACCCTAAACACAACAGACAGGAAGAAATAACAAAAATCAGAGCAGTAATCAATAAAATAGAAACAAAGAAAACAATACATATAATCAATGAATCCAAAAGCCGGTCCTTTAAAAATATATACAAAATAGACAGACCTCCAGCCCAGTTAACCAAAAGAAAGACAGTGAAACTCCAAATCAATAGTGTTTGTGATGAAAGGGGAAGCATCACAGCAGACAAAGAAAAGATCCAGACAATCATATGAAAATATTTCAAAAACCTATACTGCACTAAATTTGAAAACCTAAGAGTAATGGATGAATATCTGAAATCCTGGGAGCCAACAAAGCTTCACCAAGAAGAGAATGACAGTTTAAACAGACCCATAATATTTGAGGAAATTGAAGGTATAATAAAAATCTCCCAAATAAAAAAAAGCCTGGGCCCAGATGGTTTCATAGCAGAATTCTATAAAGCATTTAAAGAGGTCCTACAAACATTACTACTCAAACTGGTCATAAGGATACAAACAGAGGGAAATCTCTCTCAAATTCTTTCTATGAAGCCAGCATCACTCTACTACCCAATCCAGGCAATGATAGAAGGAGAAAAGAAGGCTATAGACCTATTTCATTAATGAACACAGATTCAAAAATACTCAACAAAATACTTGCAAACCCCATACAGATCCACATCAAAAAGATCATTCACCATGATCAAGTGGAATTCATAACAGAGATGCAGGGATGATTCAACATAAGTAAATGAATAAATATCGTAAAACACATAAATAGACTGAAAGGCAAAATCCACAGGATCATCTCAATTGATGCAGAAAAAGCCTTTGATAAGATCCAGCATCCCTTCTTGCTTAAAGTCCTAGTGGGAATCAGACTGAAGGGAACATTCCTCAACATGATCAAAGCCATATATAGCAAACCCACTGCCAACATCATCCTGAATAGAGAAAAATTGGAACCATTTCCCTTAAAGGTGGGAACCTGGAAAGGCTTACCACTCCTCTTCAACATAGTGCTTGAAATGCCTGATAGAGCAATAAAACAAGAGAAGGAATTTAAAAGAGTACTAATAGGAAAAGAGAAAGTTAAGCTATCCCTTTTTACAGATGATATGATAGTTTACCTAAGGGATGCTAAAAACTCCACCAGAAAACTTCTAGAAATGATTAAGTGTTTCAATAAATTGGAGAAATACCAAATTCACCTAGAAAATCAGTAGCCTTTCTTTACAACAGCAATAAACATGTGAATAAGGAATATAAGAGACCTTCCCACTCACAATAGCCTTAATCATAATAAAATACCTGGGAACAAACCTAACTAAAGACACTAAACAACTCTACAACAAAAATTTTAAACCCTTGAAGAAAGAGATTGAAAATGACATCAAAAGATGGAAAAACACCCCATGCTCATGGATTGGAAAAATTAATATAGTAAAAAAGTCTATTTTACTCAAATTGATATACAGATTCAACACAATCCAAATCAAAATCCACATGTGTTTCTTCACAGACATGGAATTTATGGAATGAGTTTCTTCACAGGCATTAAATTCATAGGGAAAAAAAACAAAAGACCCCGAATAGATAAAGCAACCCTGAGTGAAAAATGCAATACAGAGGGGATTGTTCTACCAGACTTCAAGCTATACTATAGGTCCATTGTCATAAAGACAACCTGGTACTGGGGAAAAAAGCTTAAAGGAGGAAGGACAACATTTTTTCACCTCTTTTTCAAATATGAGGTGGCTGAAATTGTATGAGTTCCAGTTTGGATCTTCAATTTCTTCCCATTGGTCAATGGGTCTGTTTTTGTGCCAGTACCAGGCTGTCTTTGTGACAATGTCCCTAATTCATATGGAAGCACAAAGATTCCATATTTAAAGCAATCCTGAACAAAAAGAAAACAATGCTGGAGCAATTGCAATACTATATTTCAAACTATATTAGACAACTATAATAATTAAAATTATATGACTGGGACAAAACAGACTTTTTTATATAAATAGAACCAAATGTTAGTTCACGCAACTATGGCCATCTCATTTTTGACAGAAATACTTGTCAAAAGTAAATAAGTACTCAATGATAAAGAGTATCTTCGACAAACCTTGCAGGCAGAAGTGAATCTCCATTGTGTAGAAGAATGAAGTTAGATGGATATTTATCACACTGAAAAAATAAACTAAAATGGGCTCAAAGATAGCAGTGTTATATGTGAATACTGAATCTGTTAGGACAAAACATAGGAACTCTAGGCAAGATATAGGTTCAGGAAACTGTCTTCTAAATCAGAATCCATGTTCACATTTAATAAGGCCAACCATTGTCAAATGGGATTTCATTAATCTAAATAGCTTCTATACAGCAAATGAAATGGTCCCAACTGAGTAAAAAGGATGTCCTCAGATTCTTTGCCTTATTTAAATCTAACAGAATATTTTCAGTATATAAAATAATTCAAAGTCAAAGAATCAAGTAATGAAATGACACAATTAAATCTGGGCTACAGATATAAACTGGTATTTCTCAAGAGAAATAAAAATGGTACTCACTTCGGTAGCAAATATAATAAAATTGGAATGATACAGAGGAGATTAGCATGACCCCTGCACAAGGATGACACACAAATTCATGAAGCATTCCATATTTTTGTGGGTCACCAGTCTTCCTTTTCAGGAAGGTCTTGGAGAGGCACTAAAGGGACTATAGCAAGTGTCCAGTTTATAAAGAAAAAAGTCTGTTAATGCTTCAGAAAAGGAAGCCTGGTCTAGCAAGACCTGATTTTGTCCTTGAGTGGATGGAACTGGTAAATGAAAACCTGAAAGGAGAAAGGAGCTCCCACTTTCCTCCCCTCAAAAAACCCTGAGACCCCCAAAGACAAGTTCCTCAACTGACCTTGAGAAAACAAAAACGTTGGTTAATCTGGGTTAACTGTGTGGCCTTAAGCATCCAAAAAGAATGTACAACCGTAAATAAATAATCAGTACGACAAGAGAAACTGTACTGCAAACATAAAACTTGAGATCTTAGTAAAAAGACAAAAAGAAAAAAGAGAGAGTACAGTGGTTTGGCCTGTCTTCAATTCTTTCTGGCAAGTGCATCTACCCTGTGGCTGACACCTGTTTTGGCACTCCTCAAAGACATGAGACACAGCTTTATAACCTTCCAATATGGACTGAAGACTCATGTCTCTCCAAGAATCCTCCAAACCTTCTATGCCAGGTGGGGACTAATGACATTCCCAGCTTGTGTACTAAACAGCTAAGGAGATTTCAGCCTCGTTAGAATATATACTGCCATTGTTGGTATACCTGGGCTGTACAGGGGTATCAAGACAGGATGTGTGCTTACTGGACTTCATTTGGGGAACAACAGGAGGGAAAGATCCCAATTTGGAGCAAAAGTGCAGGATTGATGGTTGTTTGGAATTGCCAAGGAAAAACCTTCTAGCACTTTCTTAAGGAAAACATGACATCTGTCAGGGAATAAAAAGTCCTCCAATTCACATTATTTTATATCATATATTTATATATCTATATATATTTATATATATATATATATATATATATATACTGTAGCAATACAAGTTGGAGAGAACAACAAAAGAACTGAAAAAAACTCTGGAAAGACTCAGAAAAAGATGCAGGACATACAGGACATGAATGGCAGATTGCAGGTACTCGGGTGGGATGGGCGGCTTGGAAAGGGAAGTGACTCTAGATTCTATTGAGAAATGATGTATGACTTATGGAAAAAGTTTAATAACAATAAAAAGAAAAACCCCAAGTCAGTAAGCTGTAAATCTTAGCAGCTGCTAGGAAGAGGGAGAGGGAGAGGGAGAAGAGTAAGAGAGAGGAGAGGAAGAGAAAAGGCCATTTTCTTTGAGTTAAGAAGGAATGAGGGTCAGCCATGTGGTAGAGAGGCAGCCACTTGGCAAGGGGGAGCTTTAGACAGAAAGAGAGAAAACATGATTAGATTCTGGCCACCCTGGGAATAAAAAAAAAAAGAAGAAAAAGGAAAAAAATACTTTCCTAGTCGGGACTCAGCAGAGCAGGTGGATTGCATAGAACCTCGTGGTAACTCTGGAGTGATTATAGTTAAAGGCAGCGAATCTGGGAAGAAAAACTACATTATTTTATTAAAAAGATAATCACTCCCTCAGCTCTTTAAATAGTTTAATGGAAACCTTCCCTGAAGGGTGGTCCCTTGGCCAGGTGCTTGACTGGCCCAACTGGATTAACTCAAGGAAGGAGACAAAATAGCAAAGGTCCACCAAGAGGTAATGATCTCCCCCTCTAGAGAGGTAACCCTAGAATCACTGAGAAAGCAGACCAGTGATCAGACACTAAAACACTTTTTGTATTTCTGGCCTCTGGCCAGGACAAAACCAAAGACATTTCTGGAACTGTTGCATTTGAACTCTCTGTCCTGAGTGCTGAGATTAAAGGCATGCAACATCATGCCCAGCTTCTGTCATTCTTAAAGAAATAAAGAATATAAGGATAATAATACCTTTCTTATCTCTATTTTTCATTAATCTAGTTCTTACAGACACTAAATTAGTTCATGAGAAGAACTGATGCTGTCCAACTGCTACGTCATTTGTGCTACTGTTGCTATAGGAGTGTAATGTAAGCAGCATATCACCTTTGACATAAAAGACTCCTTAGTTTTTTATCTCAGTGAAGGCAGAGGATAAAATGACAGCTTATGTTCACATGGGAAGAAAACAATATGCATTTATATTATCCTCAAGAACTCTGCTTTATTTGTCCCCTCTTAAAATGCAGCCTGAAATGTTATGCATTACTTAGACATCCTAAAGAACATAAAATTGGTCTAGTTCCTCAGTGGCATCCTACTGAATCATCAATTTGCATAACACCTAAAAATAATATTTTAGCCCATATTTCAGAAATTGCAGACTTCCAGCTTTGAAAGGGACACAATACGGAAAAACTGTATGTCAACTTCGGGTTTTCCTGCATTAGCGTTATGTTTTTATTATTCTGTAATACTTTATTGTGATTAGCTAAATTGTGGCTACTACTACAAGATAGGCATCATAAAATTCCAGGACCAATAATAATAAAAGAGTACCTATATGTCATCGCATATAGGCAAAATTTCAGAAGAAATACTCACAAAACTTACTTCTATGGCATGCTAAAATCTGGTTACTGATGCAGAGTCATGTGCTGCATCTGAAATTCTTCCATCTTAGCGTACTTCCAGATGCTGATATTATGATGCTCAGGCTAAATTATTTTTTGAGACACGGTGTCCTTATGCAGACCCGAGGTTATCCTGGAACTTGCTGTGTAGACCTAGTTGTCCTCAAATTGAGAGAGCCACCTGCCTCTGCATCCAGAGTTCTGGGATTAAAGGTGTGAGCCACAACACGTGTCATTGATGGGAATTTTTATTGATGCCTTGTGTATTTCATGCATCATTTTCCAAATCAGTTCAGGCATATTTCCCTTTCCCTTCCCCCCACCCCACTCCACCCCATCCCAAATCATGCATTCTGCCATAACTGTCCTGCATCTTTCTCTCAGTTTTTATTTCATTTTTTAACATTAAGTAATAATTTATGAGTACAAGCATCCTTCATGTAAAACCAAATTGCAAGCAGTTGTGGCCAAACCCACACGGTCCATGTATCCCACCATCCAGCAGGAGGGGGCTTGTATGTTCAATCAAGTTGATCAAATGATTGTCCAGACTATATTGCTGTAGTTTCACCTTTCACCCCAATTGCAGCCCGTACATTCTACCACGACCCCTCTTCTGAAGATTGTTCCCTAGGCTTAGAAAAGGGACACAGGTGGATGAGAATCAAAACAGTCCACTTTCTCTGGAGCTGTTTACTTGGTCTCTGGTCAATTCTGGCTGTTTCCTTTCATGAGCTGACAGTTTGTCCAGGGATAACCTACTAATGAAGCACAAGAAATTAGATATATAGGTATTTAAACAGTACTAATTGTTATGGTAGGTTACTTTGGTATAGACACAGACGTTTGGATGGTGTGTTAATCCATGAATTACATTTTTTTCTGTTAAATATGACAGGGTCTTACTGTGGCTTATAACATCTCCTACCCATTAGAGGATGTAACCTTGTGGCATCAGCTGTGGGTTATTCCTCCAAGGAGAGAGCTAATAGCCAATTCGATTTGGGATGAACAGGCATATGGCTGCTACTGCTGCACAGTATTTCCAGGTAGGTGAGGTGTAGCTGGTGCTGACAGAGGAGTCTAGTTTGACTCAAGGAGACCAATATTTGCTTTATTGGTTTAGTGGCCATTGGTAACACTCTCTGGTATTCCAGAGACAATCTGTATACTTGCAAGTGTGGTCTCAATACATCTTTCCCATGTTTACATCAGGTCTTTGACAGCAGGGCTTTATCATCTTTCTTCTTGCAGATATCCCAGTTTAGATGCAAGGAGCCTTTACCTTTTGTGGGGGCTTGGATCCCCTGGCCAACATCTCCTTGGTAGAATAATCCATTGCTGATGTCAGAGCTCCTGTATTAATATATTTTGCTTAAGTGCATAGCTTAAGGAGTTTAGTATTATATTTGGTTCTGAATAGAGAATAATCCTTTTCACAGTTCCTATGTCTATTAGTCAATTAAAGAAGGCAGTTTTACTGGTTTTATAAGAGATTACCTCTATAGCAGTCGGCTCCAATTTACAGTTAGAGAACGACCTCATGATCATCAAATTTCCCCTTGTTGTATGGGGGGGGCGGTTAAGAAAGTCTCTCGTATTAAAACCTTTGCAGCACCTAGAAGGCAAGTTTCATTAGGACTCATTATAAATAGTTGTTACAAGTAGGATCCACACAGGGGTTTGATGTTTGTAGCAATCTGAAGCTTTTCTTCCTGTCAATGTTCAGATGGGCCAACCTTTCTGCTGGCAGTTCCTGTTACATCCTACTCAATGCATAGCTCTATCTTTTCTTTCTCAGCCGTTAAGTTGGTGACATTTGGACCTGTTGGAACAAACAAATTTTTCCCGTAGTTAGTTTCAAGATTTGAACTGCAATGTTTTTGACAAAAAGGTTTCAGATCTATCTGTATCCCCCTTTTTTATTTTAGGTTTTTGTTTTTTGACCCGTGAGTCTCAAAAAGGCAGTTGTTTTATACATACCTATAGGGTGGAATCAAGGCCCAGATTTCATCATATTCACCCATGCTGTTTTGGGTGACTGTATGTGATTAACTTAAGAAACAAACTTAATTTTTAAGTTAAATCATCCTATAGGTGAAAGAGAATGCTATAAGGTGATACTGTACAACAGAAAAATTTTAGAGAACATTTGTATGTGCTAATCCCAAAGTTATTGTTATACGGATTTTAAGTAAAACAAATGTGGAAAACAGCAATTTATATCTCCAATTAACTCAGATGCATTACCGTATTTATCAGAGCCTTTAAACCAATGTTATTTAATTACACATATTTACTTTTACTAAGTCCTAAGACACTATGTAACCTGTAGACAGAGTCTGGGCAAAACTGGATACTTGTTGAACTCACATCAATTAAATATGCATTAATCAAATGTAGACCCATGTCCCTCTCCCATCCCTCCCACCCTTCCCGATTCACCATTTCAGTCAGTTTTCTGATGCAGTCTTTCTGTTGTTGTTCTTTTAATATGCATGCCTCTCTACAAGAAATAGTTGTAACTGAGTTATTGGCACTAGCATCCACATATGAGGGATTCCATTTGTCGTTCATTTTTCTGGGACTGTGTTGCTTCAATTAACATGATGTCTTCTAGCTCCATCCATTTACCTGCAAAGTTCACGATATTGTCTTTCTTTACCACCGCATAGAATTACATTGTGTACATGTACCACAATTTTTTCTATCCACTCGTCAGTTGGGGAGCATTTGGGTTGGTTCCACCTTTTTGCTATTGTGAACAGAGCTGCAATAAATAGAGCTGTGCATGTATATCTGCAGTATTATGAGTCTTGTGGGTATATACCCAGGAGTGGTATGACTGGGTCAAATGGCAAGCTCATTTTTAGTCTTCGAATGGTTCTCCACACTGCTTTCCATAGTAGCTGTAAAAGTTTACATTCCCAGCAGCAATGGATGAGTGTTCCCCTTTCCCCACAACCTCTCCAGCACTTGATATCATTTGTTTTCTTGATCCTAGCCAGTCTTATTGGAGTAAGATGATATCTTAAAGTGGTTTTAATTTGCATTTCCTTAATTATTAGTGATGTTGAACACTTCTTAAGATGTTTCTCAGCCATCTCTAATTCCTCCTCTGTGAAGTCTCTATTCAGTTCTTTGCTCCATCTTTTGAGTGATTCATTTGTTTTCTTTCTTCTTTGTTTTTTGAGTAGCTTGTATACTCTGGAAATTAATGCTTTGTCAGATGTATCTGCTGTGAAGGTTTCCTCCCATTCTGTGGGTTTTCTCTTCACTTCATTTATTGTTTCCTTTGATGGACATAAGCTTTTGAGTTTAATGAGGTCCCATTTGCCAATTGTCGATCTTATTTCTTGTGCAGATGCTGTCTGATTTAGGAAGACTTTTCCTATGCCTATGTCCTGTAGTCTGCTGCCAAGTTTCTCATCTATCACCTCCACAGTTTTGGATTTCATGTTGAGATCTTTGATCCATATGGAATTGACTTTTGTACAGGACTAGAGGTAGGAGTTCAATTTCATTCTTCTACATGTGGTGATCCAGTTTTGCCAGCACCACCTGATGAAAATGCTGTCTTTCCTCTAATGTGTCTTCTTGGCCCCCTTGTCAAATATGAGGTCGCTGAAATTGTATGTTCTCAGGTTTGGATCTTCAGTTTTATTCCATTGTTCAACTGGCCTGTTTTTGTGCCAGTACCAAGCTGATTTTATGACTATAGCCCTGTTTGAGGTCTGGTAGAACAATCCCCCCTGTATTGCTCTTTTCGCCCAGGATTGATTTGGTTATTAGGGGTCTTTTGTTTTTCTAAATGAAAGTGAAGATTTTTTTTCCAAGCCTGTGAAGAAGCTTTTGGGGATTTTGATAGCGATTGCATTAAATCTGTACACGAGTGTGGGTAGGATGGACATTTTTACTATATTTATTTTCCCAATGCATAATTATGGGAGATTTGTCCATCTTCTGATGTCTTCCTCAATTTCATTCTTCAGGGGTTTAAAATTTTTGTTGTAGAGATCCTTGGTGTCTTTGGTTAGGTATGTTCCTAGGGCTTATATTGTTTTTGAGGCTATTGTGAGTGGGAAGGTCTCCTTGTAGTCCTTCTTCAGTTGCTTGTTGTTCGTGTAGAGAAAGACTACCAATTTTTCTAGATTTATTTTGTATCCTGCCACTTTACTGAAGCTCCTAATCTTTTCTAGGAGTTTTCTGGTGGAGTTCTTAGCATCCCTTAGGTAGACAATCATATCATCCGCAAAAAGGGATAGCTTGGCTTCCTCTTTTCCTATTAGAACTGCGTTAATTTCCTTTTCATGCCTTATTGTCATAGCAAGGGTTTCAAGCACTATATTGAAGAGGAATGGGGACAGGGGGCAGCCTTGGTGAGTTCCTACCTTTAAGGGGAATGCTTCTGTCATTTCCCCATTTAGGATTATATTGGCTGTGGGTTTCCTGTATATGGCTTTGATTACATTGAGGAAAGATCCCTCCAGCCTGAGTCCCTCTAGGACTTTAAACATGAAGGGATGCTGGATTTTGTCAAAGGCTTTCTCCGCATCAATGGAGATGATGGTATGGTTTTTGTCTTTTAGTCCATTTATATTTTTGATGACATTTATTGATTTTCGTAAGTTGAACCATCCCTGCATCTCTGGTATGAATCCGACTTTGACTTGATGGATGATCTTCTTGATGTTGGTCTGTTATGCAATTTGCCAGTATCCTGTTTAGAATTTTTGGCATCTGTGTTCATTAGGGAGATGGGTATATAGTTCTCCTTTCTGGTTGTGTCATTGCCTGGTTTTGGTAATAGAGTGATGCTGGCTTCATGAAAGGAATCTTGGAAAATTCCTTCCATTTGTATCCTTCTAAAAAACTTGAGTAGTAACGGCTGTAAGTCTTTTTTGAAATATTTTATAGAATTCTGCCATGAAACCATCTGGGCCTGGGCATTTTTTGGTTGGGAGGCTACTTATTACCTCTTCAATTTCTTCATGTATTATTGGTGTATTTAGGCTGTCGATCTCTTCTTGGTTGAGCTTTGGTGACTCCCAGGATTTCAGATATTCATCCATTTCTTTTAGGTTTTCAAACTTGGTAGAATATAGGTTCTTGAAGTATTCCGTATGATTGTCTGGATCTTTTCATTGTCTGTTGTGATATTTCCGCTTTCATCACAGATTCTATTGATTTGGAGTTGTTCCTTCTTTCTTTCGGTTAACTGGGCTAGAGGACTGTCTATCTTGTTTATTCTCTCAAAGAACCAACTTTTGGATTCATTGATTTTTTTTTTACGGTTTTCTTTGTTTCTATTTCATTGATCTCTGCTCTGATTTTTGTTATTTCTTCTTGTCTGCTGCGTTTAGGGTTCATGAGTTGTTGTCTCTCAAGTATTTTTAGCTGCAGTGTTACATCCTTCACATGTGCTCTTTCTGTTTTTTTTTTTTTTTTTAATGTAGGCACTTAGAGCTATAAACTTCACTCTTAGGACTGCTTTTAAAGTGTCCCATAGGTTTGCTGTGTTGTTTTATCATTGTCATTCAGTTCCAGGAACGTTTTTATTTCTTTCTTTATTTCTTCCTTGACCCATTCATTATTCAGGAGAGTGTTGTTTAGTCTCCATATGTTCTTGTAGGTTATAGGG
>VZQC01004376.1:247933-267746 GCA_009823505.1 Rhizomys pruinosus
CTTTTTTTTCCCCCCTTCCTTCTCTCCTCCTTGTTTATGGAGTGTTGACTTGTCTAGGTTTCAGGCTTTCACTTTTGTTTATATATTGGATACTGGAAGTCTCTTCCTTTCCTGTTCTGGATGTTCTCTTAATCCTCTGGATACTCTCTCCTCAATTCCAGTTGTTGGTGAGGGGGGGGGTGTTACTCCTGACTTGCCCCGGTACGAGCCTGCAGCAGTGGCGGGCTGCTCCCTGCACAGGACCAGCCAATGGTGACTACGCCTGACCCCAAACCCAGGACCCACTTGCGACTACCGGGGTGGCGGGGCCACCCAGCCAGGTAGCCAGCTCTGGCTGGATTTAGGAGTCAGATCTAGGCCCCTCTGCCACAACTCAGTAAATCATTTGTCCTGCACCCATGGGTCAATGCCCTAAGTTTTTACCTGCCTGCAGCAGTGGACGGCTGCTCCCTGCGCAGGACCAGCCAATGGTCTCAATTGTTCCTTTAATAAAGATGTAATGGCCCTCTTTGTCTCATTTGATTTCTTTTGCTTTGAAGTGTATTTTGTCTGATATTAGAATAGAAACCCCCGCTTTCTTTTTGGTACCATTTGCTTGGAATACTTTCTTCTATCCCTTCACCTTAAGTTTGTGCCTGTCCTTGAAATTGAGATGGGTTTCTTGTAGACAGCATATAGATGGGTTTTGTTTCCTAATCCATTCTCCCGGTCTATCCCTTTTGATTGGGGAGTTTAGCCCATTAATATTTCAGGTTATAATTGAAAGATGTATGATGGTTCCTTTCACTTTATTATCCATTTGGACTTCTAGCCTCTGATTTTACTCCTACGGTTATGTTTTTATTAGTTTCTCTTCCTAGGTGTTTGATGATTGTTGCTACTCTCTTCTTCCCTTTGAATTGCTTCAAGTATTTTATGAAGAGTTGGTTTTCCGGACATGTATCCTGTCATCTTGTTTATGTCATGGAATATTTTTCTCTCTCCTTCCACTATAATCAACATTTTTGGTGAGTAATTATTCTGGGTTGGCATCCATAGTCCTTTAACAATGGGAATGCTTTGCTCCATGCTCTTCTTGCTTTCATGATTTGTGTCGAGAAGTCAGTTGTAATTCTGATGGGTTTCCCTTTGTATGTGACTTGTTTTTCTTTTGTAGCCTTCAGGATTTTGTCTTTGTTTTGGGTGTCTAGCATTTTAACTATGATATTGCGGGGGAGTTTCTTTTCTGATCTCATCTATTTGGAGTTCTATGTGCTTCTTGTATTTGTATGGGTTTGTCTATTTTTAGTTTGGGAAAATTTTTTTCTATTATTCTGTTGAAGATCTGATCAATACTATTCTCTTGGAATTCTTCTCCTTCCTCTATTTCTATGATGCGGAGGTTTGATCTTTTAATAGTGTCCCATATTTCCAGGTTGTTCCACTTTTGTGTATTTTTAAATTTTTCATAATCTTTATTTGAGCTTTTTAATTGCTCTGTGTTATCTTCCAGATCTGATTTTCTTTGTTCTGCTTCCTCCATTCTACTTCTGACTCTTTTTCCTTTCCTTTCTTCTTGATTGGATGAGTACTCTTATTCCTTTTTTGTTTCATCCTGTGATTTCTTTAGTGTTTCCATTTCCTTTTTGAGCTTCTTAGTCTCTTCTTGGTGCTTCTCAATCTCTTCTTGGTGCTCCTTATTCGTTGGTTGGCTTCCTTTTTCAGTGCTTCTACTTCCTTTAGTAGTTTGTTTTTTTCTCCCTCTAGTTCTTTCTTTAGTTTGTAAATCTGTTCCTTTAGTTCTTTCCAATGTATGTCATTGTATCCCTCTAGGTTCTTTATGAGTTTTTCATTCTCTCTGTTTAGTTCTCTGAATTCTTATTTTCTTTGATTTTTCTGCATAGGTCTACAATTATTCCTCTAATATCTGTTCCTTGAGTCTCCTCCAAGGGGATCCCATTGTAGCTATCTCCTACAGGTTTGGTAGAGCCTGGTGCGGGATTATCCTGTGCCTTTCCCATGTTGTCCCTTTGTCTTGTCCCTGGCATGTGGATTTCCCTTTTGTGCTTCAAATCACAAATGTCTTTTCACTATGTTAGCAGATGGTTTTGCTTGCCTCCTTCTGATGCTTTTCTTTTTCTTTTTTTCCCCTTTCCTCCTCCTTGTTTATGTATTATTGACTTGTCTAGGTTTCAGGCTTTCAATTTTGTCTATATATTGGATATTGGAAGCCTAAGTCACTCTTCTCTTACTGTTCTGCCTGAGAGACTTCTGGGTTCCAAATTGCATTAGCCTTATTGATGGGCCTCACAATCTTGCACAAAGTAATCATTAGCAGTGCCAATGGTGGGAAAATGAATAGTGCATAAGTTATGGCAAGCCTCAGTAAAAGTTCTGTAATATGCATATGGATCTCAAGAGTTCTAGAGTTCAAGTTATCTATTGTGTGCCAAAACAACATGCTCAATAAAAAATGGATTCTGGGGGAAAAAATTAAAAAATGGCTAAGAAATACCTCAAAATGGGAAATGCATATTAAAACTACTTTAAGATTTCATCTTACCCAAGTAAGAATGGTGAAAGTCAAGAGAACAAATGACAATACTTATAAGGATGCAGGGAAAGGAGAATGCTTGTTCATATTTGGTGGGATAACAAATGGGGGCAAAGCCTATGGAAATCAGTGTGATAACTAAAAATTGGAATTGGTCTTACTTTTTATTATAATTTTTATTAAATTTTTGTCTGTTTCATACATCATTTTTCAATCAGTCATCGCCTTTATTATTGCTTCTCCATTGGCTCCCTCTGACAGCCCACCCACCTACCAGAGTTCACACATTCTATCATTTGTGCTAGTATCTATTTTTCCAAACTTTTCTCCCTGCCCACTCCTCTGTGCTAGCTTCTCCCTGAGCTCTCGTCAGCCTATCCAGAATCCCTTTCCTAAAGAAGGCCAGTTCTTTCTCACCCAACTGCAATCAGCTGTCAATATTTCTTCAACCAAGATTGGGCTCTGCTATCCATTTCTCCAGGTCTGTGCTGGGTTTTTGTCCAGCTGAGCTTCCATGGGTCTTGTAAATGCTGATACCAATGCTGTAGGTTCATCTGAACAGGGTCCTAGGAGCTTGTAGGATTCATTTCTGTTTGGTCTTCCATCACCTCCCTGGTTCTTAAAATCTTTCCATCCTCTCTTCTTCAATGTTCCGTGAGCCATGGGTGATAGATCTAACTTTTGAACCTGCCTTACTGCTCCTTGTCATATGACCAAAGGACTCAATTTCCAACCACAGAGATACTTTCTGAGTCATGTTTATTGCTGGTCTTTTCACAATAGCTAGGATGTTGAAACAAATTAAATGTCCCTCAACAGATGAATGGATGATTAAGATGTGGCACATTTATACAGTAGAGTTCTATTCAGTGGTAACAAAAATAAAATAATAAGTTTTGATGAATTGATGGAGTAAGAAACTATTATACTAAGGGAGGAAACTCAGACTCAGAAAGACAAGAGGCAAAAGGTCTCACACTTCTGGATCCTAGCTCCAGATCTTTGGCTGAAAATATGTAGCCATAATAAATCACAGAAGCCAAGAAAATATAGAGGAAATGTGGGGTGATGTGATGAAGCAGCTTGAGGCAGGACGTTAGTAGGACACAGTTTTTTATCCAGAGGAAAATGGAACAATGTGGGTTACTCTAAGTGGAGAGTGAGGGACAAGTTTTATACAGGGGGATAGAGAGTAGAGAGGTAAATAATGCTTATGAGGCATAAAAATTGAAAGGGAAATCTATTTCTTAAGTTCTAATGACAACCTATAAACACAGACATGTATAGCTTAAAGTTTGCTAATGAAAATCATAGTACCAGGCAGAAGGAAACTGCTCTTTGATTTCTTGGTCAGTGTAGTCCAAAAAGTTACAAAATAATAAAGGCCATTGCTATAGCCTTTGATTGCCTACCAGATCTAAAGGGTATACACCCATTGTTGAAGCCTTCACATACTTGTGAAGAATTACTTATTTCTTCTTTCCCCATCTGTAATGCAAGGATGAAGGAGAATTTAGTAAGAAAGGGATGACTTTTGTCCCTCTGCATGTCAGACCCAATCTGCTGATTGTGCAGCTGGACCATGCTTGGAACAATTAGGGTGGAACTAACCTGGAAGCTTTCTCCCCACAGAGTAATTATCATAGTATCAGAAGGTACTGTGTAAGATGTCAAGGAAAGAAAACAATTGATGGTTCTACACAACTGTGAAATCTACTAAGCACAGCAAAATGTGGTCTAGCATATTGTCTGCATTGGTGCAATAGTGGCTCATTAAGGTAAACAATAACTGTTTATTAGGACTGAGAGCCAGGTCAGTGTGAGGGAATTCATGCATGTTACTGTAAATGTAGCCAAGTACATGTGGTTGGACAAGTTACATACCCAGGAGAAGAAACTTCTGATTGATTATGTATCTTTACTGTAACAAAAGTAGCTCTCACCACTCATCAACAAAGCTTCTTGCAACAGATGGAAACTAATCCAAAGAGCCACAGCTTGTCCAAAAGAGAGAATAAGTGAATTTGAATTGCCCAATGTAAGCACTACACCCAAGGTTCAGAGAATATCATTATAAAAGGTGGTAGGAATATTGTGAAATCCAGAGGGACAAAACACAAGCTGCTTGTTAATGCATTCTAGAAATAAGGAGCTAAAACCATGAAATCTTCATAGTGTGGCAACCTATCATGATTTGTATAATGGAAACACTAGTTAATATGCCAAGGTGGATGTAGAAAAATTTATAGTGTACCACTTCAGGATGAATGGCTACAAGCAACTGATGGATGGTGAGGGAAAATCAGTTTTCTACACAGAGTAGTTCCTGAGGAGTTATTTAATTCTATGTGGGCAGCCCTAAACACATGTACACATAAGCATCATTAAATGGATTCAATACACTTTATATATGTGCATATATCTATTTATATACATATGTATATGTAACAAAAATTTTAAGTTGGAGAGACAGAAGTTATTTGATGGGAACTCATACAAGTGGAAATAATACAACGATAAAACTCATGCTTAAAATTTTTCAAACTAAAATACATTTATGTACTATTTAATGACAAGTTTTGGAATGTATTTCTGTACAAAAGTGGTCCAATATCTATTACTGAAGTGAAAGTGAATTTGCTAAGGATTAAGATAGAGGAAGGGAATGTTAAAGGCAGGTGTATATTCATATTTTTCTGTCTTGTATTTCACTAGTTACTCATGCTTTCAAACAGATGCTTTTAACTTTTATTTGTAACAATTTTTACAAATATTTTATTATATATATATATGTGTGTGTGTGTGTGTGTGTGTGTGTGTGTGTAAAGTTTATAAGGAGTTTTACTTTACCCCAAATTTTTTTAAATATTTTTGTACTTGGAATTGCCAAATTTATTTAACTACTACATTAACCCCAGTAAATATAAGTAAAATAAGAATTGTTTTTGAGGGGCTGGAGAGATGGCTCAGCATTTAAGTACACTGACTGCTCTTGCAGAGGACCCTGGTTTTATTCTCAGCACACACATGGCAGCTAAGAATCATCTTTAATTCCAGTTCCAGGGGAGTCCGACACCTTCTTCTGACCTCTACGGCATTGCATGACATGGATGCACATACATACATGACACTCATACATGTAAAAATTAATAAAAAAAATTTTTTTCGAAAAACCAGGCTTTTGCCTGCGAAAGAGTTGAAAGGGATTGCTTTTAAAAATGGTGCTGAATTGCTTGTGAGAAAAGTCCTCAAAAGGCAAGGAAAACTCATTAAACAGTCACAAGAAACATTGAAAGAATCCTATATTTTAAAAGTTTAAAATTTTTTATTTTTTATGTGTATGAGTGTACTGTCTGCATATAGGTTGGTGCACCTGTGTCGTGCAATGCTGTGGAGGTCAGAAGAGGGCGTCGGATTTCCCCGGAACTAGAGTTAAAGACGGTTCTTAGCCACCATGTGGGTACTAGGAATCAAACCCAGGTCCTTTGCAAGAGCAGTCGGTGCTCTTAAACTTTGAGCTATCTCCCCAACCCCAAAAGGATTCTATTTTTAATTTGCTTTACAAGTTTCTTTGCATTTTTGCCCAATTACAAAAGATAAGAGTGCATTATTTGCCACAGCCTTTCACATAGGGAAGTGACACAAATAAAAGAATTTGTCATAATTTCTAAAAAAATATAAAGGCTAGACACCCATTTTTAATGAAAATAAAATGTATCAGTCAGGTATATACCATTTTGTGATAATTCTTTTTTTTTTAATAACTGTTCAAAATTAACCAAGTCCTAGATAGGATCAAACAAAAATGATCACCACTTCTCATTTTCATACAAGTGACCCAACTAATATTAATTTTTCAATTAATAGAGTTACCTAGGAAATGGTGGGTGAATTGAACAAAGTTGAAATTGACATCTCTTTACAAAAACTCAAACAGCATTAACTTGGCCCTGTTTCGTTCTTAACAGCAGTCACAAAACTGATCAATTCTGTAATATAGCTATCTCTAAAACCTTGTTGATCAACATGCCTGTGCATACAAGCTTCTCCAACTGGACTATGGGAACCTTGGGTTGTTCAAAATTTGGACATAGATACTTGCAAAATGCACCAATTANGAGAGATAGGGGTGAATCATGAGACTACAGGAATATAGTCTGTACTCCTAATTGATCAACATGCCTGTGCATACAAGCTTCTCCAACTGGACTATGGGAAACTTGGGTTGTTCAAAATTTGGACATAGATACTTGCAAAATGCACCAATTACCTAATTGTATGACATACTGAGTAACATCAATGTTATCTGCAAACAACTGTCTCATTATATTGTATAATCCCTTAAAAATAAAAAATAAAAAATAAAAAAATAAAAAAAACCTGCTTCAAAATAAACACACAAAACCTGAATGCAAAATAAACATAAAAAATTAAATTCATTTTCTGATAGAATTCATTTTCTAACTACATTGGTGTTTCTGAGATTAAATAATAACTTATTTTCAGAATTTCTGTAATTACTGTATATGGGTAGGAGTTATGTGTTCATATTTTAGAGTAATATAAAATTAAAGGGGAAAACGTGAATGTTTAAAAAAAAAAAACCTTGTCAACGAACTTCACATTCATTTTCCAATTCTAGTCTGAGGGTCCTATCACTAATATCTGTCCTTTGCAGTCATGCACTTGTATGGATAAAATGTAAGTTCACATCTTTGGACAAGGATGACAGAGACCTGTACAATGAGCTTCCAAGGTATTATCTGGGATGCATACCATTTCCACTGTGCCCCAATCACCCTGTGCACCACCCACAATCACTATACACTTAAATATTATAAAGTATATTTTCTAATAGAACCAAAAAATCTCATGTTATTTTATGAAATTAAATTCCAACATAATTTTTGTTCACATCCATTATAGTAATTCCTTAAAAAATAAAGTAGCATATTACTTGATCCACCTACACCAGATATTAGTTATGTACTTAAAACAATATAAATCAGTATATCATAGAGGCACCTAAACATCCATATTTATTGTAGACTTTTTACAATAGCCAAGATACAGAATCAGTTTTAACAGTATCCATATGGCAGCTAACAACCATACATAACTCCAGTTCCAGGGGAATATTTATTTATTTATTTATTTATTTATTTATTTATTATTGACGCTTTGTGTATTTCATACATCTTTTTTTCCAATTCAGTTCAGGCATATTTCCCTTTCCCTTCCCCCCACCCTACCGCACCCCTCCCAGATCATGCATTCTGCCATAACTGTCCTGCATCTCTCTCAGTATTTTTTTTTCATTTTTTAGCAATAAGTGATAATTTATGAGTACAAGCATCCTTCAGGTAAAACCAATTTGCAAGCAGTTATGCCCAAACCCACACAACCCATGGGTCCCACCATCCAGCAGGGGGGGCTTGTATGTTCAATCAAGTTGATCAAATGAGTATCCAGGCTATATTGCTGTAGTTTCACCATTCACCCCAATCACAGCCCTTACATTCTAACACGCCCCCTCTTCTGCAGATTGTTCCCTAGGCTTAGAAAAGGGGCACAGGTGGATGAGAAGCAAAACAGTCTACTTTCTCTGGAGCTGATGTCTTGGACTCTAGTCAATTCTAGCTGTTTACTTTCATGGGCTGACAGATTGTCCAGGAATAACCTTTCGATCCTACTAATGAAGCACAAGCAATTAGATATATAGGTATTTAAACAGTACTAACTGTTTTTTTTTCTTTTTTTTCTTTTTTTTTAATTTTTTTTTTATTTTTATTTTATTTGTGTGTATGAATGTACTGTCTGCATGCAAGTCTGTGCACCCGTGTCGTGCAATGCCGCGGAGGTCAGAAGAAGGTGTTGGATTCCCCTGGAACTGGAGTTCTCCTGGATTTGGAGTTTCAGACGGTTCTCGGCCGCCATGTGGGTGCTGGGGATCGAACCCGGGTCCTCTGTAAGAGCGGTCGGCGCTCTTAACCGCTAGGCCATCTCTCCAGCCCCTAAACAGTACTAATTGTTATCTTAGGTTACTTTGGTATAGACACAGATGTTTGGATGGTATGTTAATCCATGAATTACATTCTTTTCTGTTAAATTTGACATGGTCTTTCTGTGGCTTATAACATCTCTTAATCATTAGAGGATATAAGCTTGTGCACACTTCTGGACTCTGCAGACATTTCAAGACACAGGTGTACTTACAAACCTGAAGCAATACACTCGTACACATAAAATAAAGGTATTAAAGAAAAATTTTAAAAATATGTAACATTGAGATTTTATCACGTATTTAAAATACCCATCATGACATGACAAATATTAATTTTAAAAATATTATATTGTTTTTATTTTACTTGTATGAATGTTATCCCTGCATGTGTGTAGGTGCACCACTTTTGTGCAATGCCCTGCAGAAGCCAAGAGAGGGTGTCAAATCCCCTAGAACTGAAGCAATGTATTGTTTTTAGGTGTCATGTAGGTGTTGTGAACTGAACGTGGGTCCTCCGAAAGAGAGAAGCAGATGCTCTTAAAGCACAGATTCATTTTTCCTGCCACAAATAGTGAAATTTTACACCAAGAATACATGCCTGGTTCACCAGTTAAAAATCATTTATTATATATGATCTATCTATTTTTAGGAAGAAAATAATGATTTAAGATTCATAAACACAGAAATAATTTGACAGCATCCAATAACAGTTCATGATACAAAAACTCAGAAAATAGCAATACAACAAAGTATCCTCCTTATGTTTCTACTCATGATATAAAACATGGATGTCAGTACTAAAATCTATGATATTGTTATTTCCACAAGATTTTATATGACTGTAGAAATTGTCAGACCTCAGAGTGGATACCAGTGGTAGATAATGCACATTTTTCAGAATATTTATTTATTCTCCACATTTTCTTTCTTTCACTTTCTTTTCTTTCTTTCTTTATTTATATCTTCATTTACTTAAAGACAGAGTAACGAGTAATGGCAGGTAGCCTCGAACTCACTATGTAAACGAAGTTGTAGTTGAACTCCTGATGCTCTTGACTGCACAAGTTAAACAATGGTATTACAGGCATACTTCATCACACTTACCTATTATTTATATATATATATATATATATAATATATATTAAGTATATATATATATATGTATAAAGTATAACTTTCATTATGAAATTTCATTTAAAATGTTTTAATGTACTGATATATTTAAATATGTAGAGAATTAAAAAGCATTGTTAGTTATATTAATAAGCATGCTATATAAGACCGGGCATGGTGGCACTCTCCTTTAATCCTAGCACTCAGGAGGCAGAGGCAGGCTGAACTCTGTGAGTTGAAGGCCAGCCTGGCCACATAGAGAGTTCAGGACAGTTTAGGCTGCAGGGAGACCCTGTCTTACAACCCCCCCCTCAAAAAGGCATGCAATAAAATGAACTTAAGTGTATTTTCATCTAATAAATGAGGTTATTAATTGAGCTGCATTATCTTGTAATGTAATGACAAACAGTAAAATATCTGGATAATGAGTGATGAACAAAATAAGAAATAATGACATGATATCTCAAAATGAACACTGATAGGTACTTTGTTAGGTACTTCCTCAACAATGAATGGCATAACCAAAATCTTTCTAATTTTTTGTTTTATCATTTTTAGGAAACTTTCAGTCACTGAATTATATGTCAAGCTCAAAAAACCAGTAGTGGGGCTGGAGAGATGGCTCAATGATTAAGACCACTTGTTGATTTTCCAGAGGACCAGGGTTTGATTCCCAGAACTCACATGACAGCTAACAACTGTCCATATATCTAGTTCTAGGGGACCCAGCACCTTCTTCTGGCCTCCACAGGATTTGCACAACAGGGGTGCACTAACACTCATGTAGGCTATACACTCATGCAAATTAAATAAATATAATAGTATTAATCATAAGAATTTGAAACCATTAAATTTGAATTTTTCATAAGTTATAAAAGTATTTCTAAATTTTTATTTTTATTTTAATTTATGTGTATAAGCATATTGCCTATATGTATCTAAGTGCACACGTGTCCTGCAATGCCTATGGAAATCAAAGGAAGGTGTCCCATCTCCTGGAACTGTACTTACAGATGGTTGTTAACCACCATGTGGGTGCTGGCAACAGAACCCAGGTCCTCTACAAGAACATTCAGTGCTCTCATGGCTGAATCATCACTCCAGTCCAAAAAAAAAAAAATAAAAAATAAAAAAAGAAAAGAAAGTTTTCAGCCCTTTCTTTTATTTTTTTAATTTTATTTTATTTTTCAATAGATCTATGCCATAAGGTGTCAGTCTTGCTGTATTAGTCAGGGTTCTCTAAAGAAACAGAAGCAACAGGACAAATATGTAGCTATGTACAATTTATTGATCTGCTCATGTGACAGAGGTCAAGGAGTCCAACAGTAGCCGAGCCACACTGGAGAGGCTGAGAATCCAGGGAACTGCTCAGTCTGCAAGGCTGGATGTCTCAGTAGTCCCAATCTGGGGCTGAAGGCCCGATGGATTCCAGGAGATCTGCCGGTCTCAGTACATGCTGGGATCCGAAGGGTTGATCACAGCAGCAAGACAAACTCACCAGTGAGAGAGAGGCAAGCCGCAGGAAAAAAGGGACAAGCTCCCTCTGCCATGGCCTTTAATACTGCCTGCCAGCAGAATGTAATGCCCACATTTGGGGTGGGCCATCCGGGTTGAGGTAGTCCAATCCAAAGATCCTTTTTCTCTTATTTGTTCCTTAGTCCAGTCAAGTTGACACCCAGGATTAACCATCACACTTGCCTACATAAGAGATAGAAGAACCAATAGTTCATGTTCTTATCCTCTAGAGTAGAAGGAGATAACAAGAAAGAGTTACAAAATGAACCTGTGTGAGCAGATACTATACCGTTTGCTGTCACCTATTTCTTCATAGGTTCTTATAAGGATCAATGGTTCTGTCAGATTTAAAAATTTCAAACCTGAAAAGTGTTAAACAAATGTAAAAAAAATGTGTTCATCTTATAGAACTGATAACTTTTAAGCTTTTTTGTAGAACCAGTATTATGATTCAATGATTATGTGCCAAGAAAAAGTTCTGTGCCAAGGTGCACTAGAAGTATAAAATCTATCTATTTTTATCTATTTTGAATGTCAGTTAGCATCTACTTTCAGTACAGATTGGGGTTTTGCTCATGATAGAATATCTCAACTTAATGAACCAATGTGAAAAATCTTTTTCCTTTCAATGATGGATCTGGAAAGGTTGTCATTTATCTCTGACTAAAGTTTCTACTGTGGGTAGATGGAAAAGTAAAGAGAAAATATTCCCTATAGAAATGGGCAAGGAAAAACTGATATTGATTTTTGCAAAATAAATTCAGAGTAACTCTCACAGGCTTTGCGTGTATCTAGGTCACTTGGAAAAGCAAGAATGAAACATTTTGCTGACAGATAAGGAGAAACGTAGTTATTAAATGGATTGAGAATATTTTTAATATAATATCAAGATTATTTCTACCAAGTAGAAACAAAATACATTTACAAGCAGAATGCAGGAAAATGACTTGGACAAAACTGTAAATTTCATAAGAAACTCACGGATGAATTAACATCAAAATCAAAAGTAATATTGCTTATCCACAATTCTAATCATTTAAAATTGCAGCCACTTCATGCATGACTGTCTTGATATCCATAGTACAGTTAGATTAGAAAGCTATTATTTCTCCCTCTCTGAATTCCAAAATCATAGAAAATACTATATGGACATTCTAGAAACTACCAAGGTAGCTATAGTTATTGAGTAATGTAACAATTTACCAGAATGAACATAAGAGTAGAGTGGATCAAAACAGAAAATATATTCAATAGGTAGAAGCAGAAGATGATTCTAGAAATCTTATATTAGACACTTCAATTAGTTAATAAAGCAGTTAATATTTGCCACAGATGGCAGGCAATGTGGCTGCAAATAATAGCAGAAACAGAGGCAGTCTCTTCCTTGGTAAATACAATGGATATTAGAAGGAAGTTTAATCACATAGTTAAATAAGGTCATTTTACCACCTAAGCATACTATTAGCTGTACAATAATCATTTAATAACTACAAACTTCAACTCCTCTCACGAATAACAGAAATACCAAAACAAGAAAACAAACCTATGAAATCTTAATACTGATAAATTAATTCTACGTTGGATAGCTCATAAATTGCTTCTTATATATGATATTTAGAGTGAGATATGAATTGTGATTATTCAGTAACAGAATGAACAGGACACGTGTGTGAGTTTATGCATTTGAGCATAGATTCTGTAATCACTAATATCTAAAAATACCTCTCCAATTTATGCTTAATTCAACATATCTTATTAATACATCCACTTTCACTTGTTTCCCTGTAATTGTGATACCATTTGTCAATATTACCTTTAGATATAAATGACAAAAGTCTTTCCAAAACCCATTAGCAAGATCGTAACAAACGCAATCTAAAGTATTTGGATTGCTTTACATTTGCATTCTATCACCTACTTGTAATATAATTCACAAAACTTATTTCTGAGCACTGTTGAGCTTAAATTTCATCAATATGAATTACAACACATAATACATAGGTTACCCAAAATATTATACAATTTTATTTTTTTCATCTTTGAGGAAATTTAGCACATAATGAATATGATTTCTTAAAATGTCAGAAAAAGGCTTGCAAAATGGACAGAATCTGAACTAATGATTTTCACTCATTTTGTACCAAAAAGCAACTGATTATATTGCAAAATAGTTCAGTTATTGATGTGTTCTTTATTTATTTATTTATTTATTTTTGTCTTTTTGAGATAGGGTCACCTTCTAACCCCTGCTGTCTTGGAATTTGCTATGTAGACTAGTGTGGCCTTGAATTTATGGAGATCCACCTGCCTCTGTCTCCCAAGTGCTGGGATTATAACCATGCACCACCATGCCTGGTGTGTTCTTTTTTTGTAATTGCTGTTTTGTGTATTTCATACAAGATTTCTTAGTCAAGTCTAGGCTAATTCTCCCTTCCTTGATCCCCACCCTGTTTTGCGAAAGCTCATGTATTCTTCCATACGTATCTTTCATCTTTTTCTCAGTCTTTTTGAATTTGGGTTGCAGGGGTTTACTGGGCAGAAGTTTGCTGTTTGAGTCAGTTCAATGACCCAGTCTTTTGTTGTCGTTGTTGTTGTTGTTGTTCTTTCCAATGTGTGTTGTATTACTCCAATATATGCCTACATACATGGTACACATATACCAAAGTTATGACATCTAAAAATAAACTGTAGTTCAATTTCAAAACATGTTCAAGGATTCACATTTTGATAATAGAGTTGCATTCAGGTAAATAAAAAATATTATTTTACATTCCTATATTACATAGCAAGTTAATGAGGTGGTGCTAGCATCCACAAATTAGGGAACATCACACATCATTTGTTTTTCTGGGACTGTGCTACTTCACTTAGCATAATGGCTTCTAGTTCCATCCATTTAGCTGCAAAGTTCATGATGCCATCATTCTTTACCACTACATAGAATTCTGTTGTGAAGATGTAGTACATTTTCTTTATCCACTAGTTGGTTGAGTGACACTTGGGTTGCTTCCAGCTCTTTGCTATTGTGAACAGAGCTGTAATAAATATAGATGTGCATGATCTTTGTAATAGGATGAGTCTTGTGAGTATATACCTAGGAGTGGTATGACTGGGTCAAGTGGTGGGCTCATTTTCAGTTTTTTAAGAGTTCCCCACAATGTTTTCCATAGGGGTGGTACTTTTGCATTTCCACCAGCAATAGATGAGTGTTCCTCTTTCCCTACAACCTCTCCAGGATATAGTATCCTTTATTTTCTTGATCATAGTCTTACTGGAGTAAGATGAAATATTAAGATGGTTTCAATTTGCATTTCCTTAATTTTAAATGATGATGAGCAATTTTTAAGATGTTTCTTGCCAAGACATCAGCTCCAGAGAAAGTAGAGTGTTTTGCTTCTCCTCCATCTGTGCCCCTTTTCTAAGCCTAGGGAACAATCTGCAGAAGAGGGGGCGTGGTAGAATGTAAGGGCTGCGATTGGGGTGAATCATGAAACTACAACAATATAGACTGGACACTCATTTGATTAACTTGATTGAACATACAAGCCCCCCCCCCCTGCTGGATGGTGGGACCCATGAGCTGTGTGGGTTTGGGCACAACTGCTTGCAAATTGGTTTTACATGAAGGATGCTTGTACTCATAAGTTATCACTTATTGCTAAAAAATGAAAAAAATAACTGAGAGAAAGATGTAGGACAGTTATGGCAGTATGCATGATCTGGGATGGGGTAGGGTGGGATGGGGGGAAGGGAAAAGGAAATATGCCTGAACTGAATTGGAAAATGATGTATGAAATACACAAAGCATCAATAAAAAAATAAATGAAAAAGACTGAGAGAAAGATATAGGACAATTATGGCAGAATGCATGATCTGGGATGGGATGGGGTGGGGTGGTGGGAAGGGATAGGAGAATATGCCTGAACAGAAATGAAAAGAGATGTATGAAATGCATAAAACATCAATAAATAAATAAAAAAAGAATATAAAAAAATGTTTCTTGCCATCTTTACTTCCTAATTTGTGGAGTCTCTGTTCAGTTCTTTCCTCCATCTTTGAGTGAGTCCATTTGTTTTCTTACTCTTTTGTTTTGTGAGTAGTTTTCTTTTTGAATAATATGTTAATGTTCTGTCACATGTACCTGGTGAAGGTTTCCTCCTGTTCTCTGGGTCTTCGTTTCACTTCTTTAATTGTTTCTTTTGCGCTGATGTGTTCTTATGTCTTAGGCACCTATGATCCCATGCTCAACCCTAGCTTGCCTTACATCTAAGACTGTGAATGAGCGTGGGTGTGGCTCAATGATTCCATTAGCATATCAAAAAGCTGGAAGCAGACCATTCCTGTTCATACCGTTATTACAAACAATAAGAACAGTTCACATTTTGTATATGAAATAGTTAAGGCTAAGGATCAAAAGAAAGATTCTCTGACAAGATAAGGGTGGACCAAAGATTGTAGTTCAGTCCCCCAACTGATGTGGAGGAAATCGCTTTGAATAAAGAAGTTTTTGGTGAAGCCTGGCTCCAAAGCATGGTTCACTGAGAGATCTGAAGGAAGTACATCTCAAGTTTGAGTCCACTGTTGGTTATCGAAATTCTCTTCTAGGGTTATGTTGATAAGAGACTGCAATAAATTTGGTGGGAAACAAGGAAGTGGGGTGAGTTGTGGTTACAGGAGGGAACTCTAAATACCTTAAAATTATGTTGTGTAAAAATCACCAATCGCCAGGTGTGGTGGTGCATGCCTTTAATCCCAGCATTCTGGAGGCAGAGAAAGGCAGATCTCTGGAGTTCAAGGCCAGCCTGGTCTACATAGTGAGCTCCAGGCCAGCTGGGATTAAAGGGAGATTTTGTCTCAAAAAGACCCCCCAAAAAATCACAAATCAGTAGAAAAATCAATAAAAATACTGGAAATAAATTAATTAATTAAAGAACGCAAAAAAAATAATTCTAAGAGTCAGCCTATGTCTTTGATTCTTTACTTAGTTAAAACCCTAATATCTCTTAGGAAATTAAACATGATTTCAATATCACAACCATTCAAACATGCAAATGCAAGTATAATTAGATATTGAGAAAATGTTAGGAAATTATAACAATTATAAGACAGTTAAAGCAATTTAGACAGAAATAATGAATCAATTATGTAATAAATTCTCTAGGCACTAGTGATACTTTTTGGAAAAATTAGTAAAATTAAAAAGTAAAAGAGTAACAAAGAGAATAATGAAAAATGTTCAGAACACTGAATAAAAGTACAAATATACAGACATAGATCGACAAAAGACTGAACCGTGGTTAAAAGGACTGGGAGTAGAATGAATGGAGACTTATAAGGCAAATAAGAGAAAAATAGGACTCAAGCTAATAAGCTGCATTTTATTAATAATTTCTGTTAAAATGTAGTATAAAGACCTTAAAACTTTTGCATGTGCATAAATTTGCATATATTATTTTAGCATAGAACAAAATATACAGGGAATGTATCAAGCAACAAACATTATCTATAATAGATCCAAGAAAAATAGAGTAATCAGTGCTCAATATATTTGTGGATTTTTACATATTTTACTCTGTAAAAGGAAAAAACCAAATACTTAAGTTTACGTGCAACAAATGCTAAAAGAAAGTATAAACCTCTTCATGTCTACCTACAAAATACTATGAAAAAAAAATTAAAATATATTAACTCTTGGCTTTTTATGCTATGTTTGTAATGTGTTTTCGAATTATTATTTCTATATACCATGCTTATAAACCTCCATATTTGTAAATTAACTTTTATTCTATAATTCCTTGTTCTTTATAAAAAGACCATAATATAAACTGTTTCTTTCTGTATATGTGAATACATATAGGGAGGAAAATTTACAAAAAAATAGTAATTGATGGCCGGGCATGGTACCATACACTTTTAATCCCAGCACTTGGAAGGCAGCAAAAGGTGTATTTCTATGAGTTGAAGGCCAGCCTGTTTTACAGAGTGAATTCCAGTAAAGCTGGGGCTATAGGGAGACCCTGTATCAAAAATAAAAATAATAATTGATGGGGGCTGGAGAGATGGTTCAGAGTTTAAGAGCACTGACTGCTCTGGCAGAGGACCCGGGTTTCATTACCAGCACCCACGTGGTGGCTAAGAACCATCTTTAACTCCAGTTCCAGGGGAATCTGACACCCTCTTCTGGCCTCTGCAGCATTGCATGACACAGGTGCACCAACCTACATGCAGACAGTACACTCATACACATCAAAATAATATTTACCTGCATGCAACTTTACTGTTAAAATGTGAATCTCTAAACGTGCTTTGGAATTAACCTATAGTTTGTTTTCAGATTTTGTAACTTTGATTTATGTGTGAAGTGTACGTATGCCTATTTTGAAATAATGTACAATCAAATGGGAACAAAAAAAGAGAGAGAAAAACCTATTCAAAGAACTGACCAAAATAGTAAACCTGTGCACCAAAAAGGTCATAAAAGACTAAGAAAAAGATGCAAGACAGGATTTGTGTATAGCAGAATCCATGAGCTTTGACTTGGGGAGGGGGCACATGAGGGGTGGGCATGGATGGGGGAATGAATCTAAATTTATTCAAGAAATGTATGAAATGTGCTCAATAAATATTTAAAAAAGAAATAAATAATAATTTTTGCTTCCAAAAAAAATAAGTATACAAATTTTAAAAGTATTAAAAATTAGTAATTGACTCCTTTCACCAAATAACATTCTCTGCTTCATATATCTTTTGTATATACAGCCTAATTAGTCTTTTTACACCAAAATTTTAGTAACTTTCTTGCCTATATGTATTCACATATACATAGCAACATAAAATTGTATGTATTGTTTGTTATTGATGTGTACAATATAATGTTTATAATATGCATATGCTTGGCTAAATGAAACATTCTAGCTAATATATGCACTAACTCAAATAGCGATTTTAAAGATTCATTTTATTCTTAATTATTTGTGTATGTACATGTTCCTGAGTTGATATATCCACTTGCATCTACCTGTGCCCCTTTTCTAAGCCTAGGGAACAATCTGCGGAAGAGGGGGCGCGGTAGAATGTAAGGGCTGTGATTGGGGTGAATCGTGAAACTACAATATAGACTGGACACTCATTTGATCAACCTGATTGAACATACAAGCGCCCCCTGCTGGATGGTGGGACCCATGAGCTGTGTGGGTTTGGGCACAACTGCTCGCAAATTGGTTTTACAAGAAGGATGCTTGTACTCATAAATTATCACTTATTGCTAAAAAATGAAAAAAAAAACTGAGAGAAAGATGCAGGACAGTTATGGCAGAATGCGTGATCTGGGATGGGGTGGGGTGAGGTGGGGGGAAGGGAAAGGGAAATGTGCCTGAACTGAATTGGAAAATGATGTATGAAATACACAAAGCATCAATAAAAAAAATTTAAAAAAAGGTTTCATTTGGAGATGCAAGTGGTGGTGCATGCTTGTAAACATGATACTCGAAAGCCTGATAAAGATGCTAACTTGGACTAGAAAAGTAGACCTTGTTTCAAATAAACAAATATTAAGACAGACAAACATTAGGTATATGAAAAGGAATCATCATTTATAAAACATTTGGTCCTTAGAAAACTACATTGGGGGGCTGGAGAGATGGCCTAGCAGTTAAGAGCGCCGACTGCTCTTGCAGAGGACCCGGGTTCGATCCTCAGCACCCGCATGGCGGCCACGAACCATATGAAACTCCAATTCCAGGAGAACTCCAGTTCCAGGGGAATCCGACGACCGCTTCTGACCTCCGCGGCATTGCGCGACATGGGTGCACAGACTTGCATGCAGACAGTACATTCATACACATACAGAAATAAATAAAAAATTAATAAAAAAATTTAAAAAAAGGAATACCACATTGGAAATTTTGATTTTTTTTAAATAAATGGTTTGATTGAAGCTCACCAAATACCAGAAAGGTCCAAACGATTTGCATAGATAGATAGATAGATAGATAGATAGATAGATAGATAGATATAAATATAGATATATATTAAATCATGTCTTTCTCAGGGGTGAGTGAAAATGTGAACAAACAATGGACTGAACAAATAACATAAGTAGAGTAGCTGAGGAATGAATTTCCACAGGGGGTCTGAATACTTCTCACATCTTTATCCAAATCAGGAAGGCATCATAAATGCATGCCTTGGAAATAACTAGATATTCGTAATCCATTATTAAAACTCCAGGCACAAGTGAAATGTAAGTGTTGACCTAAAACTAAAAATACAATTGCCATCTGACTCAGCTAAATAATTCCTGAACATATAACCTAAGAATTTTTATTGCACTATAAAGATACTTCCATATTCAGTTTTATTTGCCACTCTATTCACAACAGCTGGGAGAAAGGATCAACCAAGATGCCCATCAACTGACGAATGGAAAGGAAAAATGTGACATATATACATATATATATATATATATATATATGTATATATGCATATATATATATATATATATATGTATATATACTGTATCATGCAGTTCCCACAGTAGTCAGAAGAGCATGCATGCTCTTAACTGCTGAGCCATCTCTCCAGCCCCTCAAAAGTTTAAGTCTTGAAAACAACCCAGCTCTTTTTTTTTTTTTTTTTTTTTTTTTTTT
>VZQC01004376.1:268171-291863 GCA_009823505.1 Rhizomys pruinosus
TTTGTTAAGGAGAAAGGTCTGTTTTTTACTTTGGATCTGCAGAAAATTCTTGCTGCCAGGAAAAAGCCCTGTGCCCAAGAGAGGCATTTTAATTGCCAGTTCTTGACACATTCAAAAAGTTTATTTTGTATCTATAAGCTGGCTTTAAGAAAATATCTTTTTGGGCTCAGTGTTATGCTAAGTCCAACACCAGAAAAACGTAATATCCTAGGAAAGCATCTCAATCTCGGGAGTGATCTTAGCTGAGTGTTCTGCCAGGGACCTCCAAGGGGTCCTAGCCCCTTAGGACACTGCTCCCCCGCCTGCCTTGAACATGATTTCTCATATTGTTTACACAAGCGTTACTGGAGTGGGTGTGGCAGATGCGGAGGTGGATGCCGCACCCGGGAAAGGGGACAATTAAGGTTCTTGGAAGTAGAGACTATGGGGAATTCAAATTCAATGCGGCCAATGCGCGATACCTTGAAGGAACTGCTGAGAATGATTGCGCCCTGGTTTCTTGTGACCGGAAACCTCACGCCACATTGCTGGAAAAAGTTAGGGAGGGACCTAATGTTTGCTGAGGAACAAGAAATTCTGCAGAGAGGTGTAATTCCGATTTGGAAATTAATAAGAAATTGCTTGGGCGATGAAGGGAGCTGCACAGCAGAAATTAAAAAAAGGGAAAAAACTTCTACAGCAGCTAAAAGAGGAACAGGCGCCACCCAAGGGGGTTGAGGATGAAGAGCAGGATATGTTGGCTGATGAGTTGGAGAGTTTTGTAGAAAGCATGGAGCAAGTGAAGGTTACCATACACTCGGCAGGCCCGGGACCTCTGCTACTGCTGATGGCCCCGGGACCCCCTCCGCCTTTTGCGGTACCTGGCACTTCGTTTCATCTGGAGTGCTGGAGGGAGGTAGCCACTCAAAATCCAGCCCTATGTTTTCCAGTCTTCCAAAACCAACAGGACAATAACCGTTATCATGAGCCACTCGATTTTAACATCATAAAAAATTTTGTGGCAAGAATGGTGGAGGCAGCAGTAAAAGTATTTGATGACCCTGACACTGCCATGCCGCTTGTTAAACAATTGGTATTTGAACAATGTACAAAGGAGTGTAGGCAGGCAATAAACCTTTACAAAAATAAAGGCTTTGAAGTGTGGATGAAGGTCTGTCGGGAATTAGGCGGCATGCAAATGGCAAAAGGGCAGCTGGGAATGAGGCGACGAAGGTGCTTAAACAAATGGTAATTATGGGGCCCGTGCAGTGGGGGCTTCCTCTGCCCTCAGCAATTCCAAGACACTGGCCCATTATAATTATAGACATAAAAGATTGCTTTTTTCCATTCCCCTTCACTCTCAAGACAGCCAATATGCTGTTAATATCCTAAAAAGGCTCGAGGTAGTAGGAAAGATCAATCTCAGGTCAGCCATTGGGTCTCTTCTGCATACTATACACATGCTAATTCTCCAGAGAGACCACCCATTCTTTGTTCAGCATATCCAGGCTCACACCGGACTGCCCTGCCTGCTAGCCGAAGGCAATGATTCAGTTGATAAGGCGTCCAGAGCTCTGATGTGTTTTCTCTCCTCCCCTCAGGAACTTGCACGCACCTTTCATTCCCGCTTTCATGTTAATTCTAAAATGCTTGCCTCACTCATGGTTTGCCATACAATCCACAAGGACAAGGCATTATTGAGCGTGCCCATCGTACACTAAAGGAGTGCCTTCAAAAACAAAAGGGGGGAATAGCCTCTGGCTCTCCTCCAAAGGAAAGACTTGCAATTGCTCTTTTTACTATTAGCACTTCAAAAGGGCTTGTAATGTGGAAAGACATACTTACAGGAAAATGGTAAGGCCAGGACCCGGTCCTAACATGGGCGAGAGGAGCTGTCTGTGTTTTTCCTCAGGATCATCAACAACCTCTTTGGATCCGGGAAAGGCTCACCCGAGTGGTTCAAGATGTGGAAGTGTGGGATGCTCGTAATGATGGTGCCATGGCCCATGGCGATGACGGAAGAACTTCGTTGGGGGCTGATGACAGTGTTTCCTAAACCTATCCCAGTCACCCATTCAGTGCAAGTATTCCCCCGCTTTTTTACAACCAATGATAACATGGAGGTCCCTTCCTTTTTTACCATTAGATGACACATTAGCAGCAGTACAAGAGACCATACACCTGCCCCTAAACGGATCACTGTGCTTCCAACTGATTACTAACATATCCCAGGACAGTGATTGTGTACGTATGCATAACCAGACAGGAGGCTGGTTTGATGCACCCCCTCTGGGGACCAGCCGGTCCAATGCCACTTGGCTCACGGGAGCTTGGCCAGGAAATACTAAGTACCTTCTATAATGATTAGCTCGATGTGCTTATACAGATAGCACAGTTGGGGTGTGAATGGAGACATTCTGGGCTCTGTATTACCTCTGTACCTTTTCAGAATCTGAGCCATGCAGCTAATCTATCACACAGTCTCTCACATCATTTAACAGGAAACTGGTCCGGTGAACTTGACTCTCTATTGGAAGAACTCTGCTCATCCATCGTGCACATCAACTCTACACAAGTAGACTTGTCCATGTCTGAGGGTTTTATCTCCTGGATGACGAAGGCGGTGTCTCACCTACAGCAGTGGGCTGGAATAGCGGGTTTGGGTTGCAGTATAATCCTGCGTGGGTNAATTTGTTTTCCTCAAACTGAGCTTTTCCTCGAACTAAACTATCAATTCATAGTAAATGACGTAACATATCAGAAGAAAATATTGTAAGCAGTGAAAAATAAAATTAATGTCAAACTAAATAAAAGGATGTAGACTAGCAAAAACAACTTTAGAAATATGAAAGTTATTTATGAACTCACTATTAGAACCTCAGAATTTTACTGGCATAAAGGATACTATCACAAAAATAAAATTAATTTCAAAGCTGTTATCTGTTGACCTATTTTGCTCTAAACATCATCCTTTTCTAACTGCTTTATTAAACTCTTTAACAAACAGTGAAAATGAAGTTAGTATTATCATATGATATTTAATAGCCATTCATAGTATTTCATCTTATTTGAATAATGTTGAGCATATCATAAATACTAATACTTATTGCTTTCATAGTTATGACAAAATTTTACTTGCAGCAATATGTGAAAAGTACTTCTGTTACTTAAAATGGGAAATACTTTCATCCTTGAGAGTTATATAATTGTACATCACAGATACTGAGGAAATATAATGCTATAGAAGCATCCAATTTAACCAATGCTTACACCCAATTATCTACAATGGAAGACTTCCTACTGATAGTGAAATTTAATGACAAGTGTCCCACTACTGATGTTTAAGGCAAAGGGGTTACTTTGATTTTCCTGAGTGGTTATGAATAGAGTTTCCTTATGTTTAATTTTATCATCAATGCAACTGTTTCTTCCATGTGATTTACTTTGGTTTGTTTCCCCCATTAATAACACCAAAACTACTATATAAGATTTTTAGATTTGTATCAATGATTTCTCATCAAGATTAATAAATTAATATAATGTAATATATAAATATAATTTGCAACAGGAAAATCTGGAGATAAATCTATTTCAATAAGTCTACAATAAAATTTATATCTTCCAAATGAACTTTTACTTATTGTGGAGAGCGGGCGTTGGCCAAAATGGCGCTTTGGACCTTGGCCAGGTCTTATCGCCTGATTGTTGCCTGACTGCCCAGCTCATTCCTCAGCCAATAAGAGAACGCCAAACCTGAGCCCACATTAGCATGTCCGCTGACTTCCGTATATTGTGCATACCACTTACAGACCAATGAGAGACTGCCACTGAGCTCGCACCCTAGCAGGAGGCGGGGTTGAGGAGAGAAGGGATATTAGTGGGGGACACTGGAAGGGGGAGGGAGAATTGATGTAAGAGTTGCCTGAATAAACTGCGTCTGGAAGAACAAGAGTGTGTCCTCTCCTTTTTCCCGCCGGCCAGGAACAGAGCGATGAGGAGAGTGACAACTTATGATATGCTAAGATTTTCTTAAAATTTTCTTTAACCCCTGAGGCCAGAGAGATGCCTCGGTGGTTAAGATCATTTGTATTCCTCTTGCAGAACACTTGGTTTTAATTCCCATAACCCACAAGGGATGATTAGTGGTTCACAACTACCTTTAAGTCCAGTTCCAGGTGTTCCAGCCTCTGCAGGCACCAGCACACATATAGTCTATATAGAAACAAAAAGGTACACACACATACACATAAATAATGATAAATAACTAAAAACCATTTCACTCCCAAGGAACCATTTTTTTCAGAATACATAAAAGAAATGATTCATATACAGGCAGTGGAATACTATTGTATCATAAATGACATCTTGTCTATTGCATCGATTTGGATATATCTGGAAGATATTATAGTACAAATATATATCAAATGATAAAAATTCATCTGTTAAGTCCAAGAGACTGAGTTCAGGGTGTTTAAAATAGAATGGTAGTTAATCAGAAGCTTATGAGATTAGTGAGGAGAGAAAGGGAGAAGTTTAACAATGGATAAGATGTTATAGTTCTATATCAGGGTTAATTTAGACAACATTATTGCACAGTGCATTAAAAATAAAGAAAAAAATGATTTTTAGTATTTTCTTTTTTCACTTTTTTTATTGAGCACATTTCATAGAACATTTCTTAGTCAAATTTAGACTCACCCCCCTCCCCCCAGAGTTCATGGATTCTGACAAACATGTTAAGTCCAGGCTTGCGTCTTTTTCTCAGTCTTTTTTTTTTTTTTTTTTTTTTTTTTTTTNTTCTTTTTTTGTCTTTTCAAGACAGGATCTCTCTGTAGCCCCAGCTGTCCTGGAATTAGCTCTGTAGACCAGGCTGGCCTTGAACTCACAAAGATCTGCCTGCCTCTGCCTCCAGAGTGCTAAGATTAAAGGCGTGAGCCACCACACCTGTCTTTCTCAGTTTTTTTTAAACCTTTTCAATGCAGAAATTTACTATTTTGGTCAGTTCTTTGAACAGGTTTTTCTCTCTCTTTTTTGTTCCCTTTAATTTTATATTACTCCAAAATATGCATATATACACTCCACACATAAATCAAAATTACAAAGTGTGAAAATAAGCTATAGGTTAATTTTTAAATATGTTTAAGGATTCACATTTTAACAGTAAAGTTGCATTTAGGTAAAATGAAATATAACTTTACTTCCTAAAATACATATTAAGTTGTATATTTTAATGTACTTTTTTGAAGGTTCTATAATAATTTAATACAAATTTTACAATAAGTTTTAAAATGTAAACTATATATTGTAATATTTCAATAACTCAGAGACTATACTGAAATTATTCTATAGATATGTAAATTTTTTATTCACTCGCCTTTTTATTACTCCAAATTATGCCCATACAAACAATACATATGTATCAAAATAAGACTTCTGGGAATAAACTATATGTTATTTCCTAAATATATTTTGTGGGATTCACATTTTCCCTTTAATTTTATATTACTCTAGAATATGAATACATATCTTTCACCCATATATGGTAATTACAATGTGTGAATATAAGTGGTATGTCAATTCTAAAGGCCATTAAGAGATTCATATTATAATAGCACAGTTGCTTTCAGATACAAAGAAATATAATAATAAAGTTGCTCAGTTTGCCTGCCAACTGGAGATTTGCTAGTATCCAAAAATGAGGGAAACCATTTGACATTTTTTTTCTAGGACTGTTACTTCACTTAGCATAATGGCTTCGAGCACCATCCATTTACTTGCCATGTTCATGATGTCATCTTTCTTTACCACTGCATAGAATTCCATTGTGTAGATGTACCACATTTTTGTTATCCAGTCATCAGTTGAGGGGCATTTGGGTTGGTTCCAACTCTTTGTTATTTTGAAGAGAGCTGCAATAGTCATAGCTGTACATGTATCTTTGCAGTAGGAGGTGTCTAGTGTGTATATACCCAAGAGTGGTATGACTGGGTCAGTTGGTAAGCTCAATTTGAGACTTTTAAGGGTTCTCCACAATGCTTTCCATAATGATTGTACAAGGTTACATTCCCACCAGCAGTGGATGAGTGTTCCCATTTCCCTACACCCTCTCCAACATCTGTTGTCTTTTGTTTTCTTGATCTTGGCCAGTTGTATTGGAGTGAGATGATACCTTACTGTGGTTTTCAATTTCGTTTCCTTAATTATTAATCATGTTGAACATTTTTTAAGATGTTTCTCAGCCATCTTTACTTACTGGTGAATTCTCTGTTCAGCTCTTTACTCCATCTTTTGAGTAGGTCATTTATTTTCTTAATTTTTGTTTTGTAAGTAGCCTTTATATTCTGGATGTTAATGCTTTGTCAGATGTATCCATTTTGAAGATTTCCTCCCACGCTGTGTGTTTTCTCTTCCTCTTCACTTCCTTGATTGTTTCTTTTGATGTACAAAAACTTTTGAGTTTGACAAGGTCCCACTTGTCATCTGTTGTTATTTCCTGTGCAGCTGCTGTTTGATTTAAAGTCTTCCTATGTCTGTGTCTTGTCTTCTATCACCTTCAGGGCTTTGGGTTTCAGGTTGAGGTCTTTGATCCACTTGTAATTTATTTTTGTACAGGGTGAGAGGTAGGGGTTTAATTTTGTTCTTCTACAAATGGTGATCCAGTTTTTCCAAAACCATTTGCTGAAGATACTATCTTTCCTCTATTGAATTTTTGCACCTTTGTCAAATATAAAGTGGCTGAAGTTATATGAGCTCAAGTTTGGATCTTCAATTTTGTTCAGTTTGGTCAATGGTTCTGTTTATGTGCCAGTACCAGGGTGTCCTTATGACTATAGCCCCGTTTTATAACTGGAAGTCTGGTAAAGTAATCTCCCCTGTATTGCATTTTTCTCAGAGTTGTTTTAGCTATTTGGTTTTGTTTTTTGTTTTTCCGTATGAATTTAAGGATTTTTTCCAAGTTCATGAAAAAGGTCATGGGGATTTTGATTAGGACAGCATTGAATCTGTATATTAATTTGGGTAGAATGGACATTATTACTATATTATTTTTTCCAATCCATGAACATGGGAGGTCTTTCCATCTTTTGATGTCACCTTTAATCTCCTTTAGGGTTTTAAAATATTTGTTGTAGATGTCTTCAGTGTCTTTGGTTAGGTTTATTCCACCGTATTTTTTTTTATCAAGGCTACTGTGTTTGGGAAGTTCTCCTTATATTCATTCTACAGTTGCTTACTGTTGTTGTAAATCAAGTCTACTGATATTTTTAGATTTATTTTATTTCCTGCCACTTTAGTGAAACTTTTAATCATTTCTAGGAGTTTTCTAATGGGGATTTTAGCATCCCTTAGGTCAACTCTCATATCATCTTCAAAAAGGGATAGTTTTACTTCCTCCTTTCTTATTAGTACTCCTTTAATTTCACTTTCTCACTTTATTGCCCTAGCAAGCATTTCAAGCACTATATTGAAGAGGAGTAGCAATAATGGACAGCTTTTCTGTTTTCCTGACTTTAAGGGCAGTGCTACTAACTTTTCTCCATTTAGAATGATGTTTTCTGTGTGTTTCTTTTTTTTTTTTAATTTATTCTTGTATGTGTAGGAATTTACTGTCTGCATGTAGGTTTGTGCACCCGTGCTGTGCAATGACTCGAATGTCAGAAGAGGGCATCAGATTCCCCTGGAACTGGAGTTAAGGACGGTTCTCAGCCACCATGTGGGAGCTGGGGATCGAACCCAGGTCCTCTGCAAGAGCCGCCGGTGCTCTTAACCACTAGGCCATCTCTCCAGTCCCTCTGTGGGGTTCTTGTATATGGTTTTGATTACATTGAGGAATGATCCCTGCAGTCCAATACCCTCTAGGACTTTAAGCATGAATGGATCCTGGAATTTGTTGAAGGCATTTTCTGCATCTATTGAGATGATCATGTGTTATTTTCTTTCAATTTTAATGTGGGTCTGTATGTGATTTCCATGTATTTTGTTGAGAACTTTTGCATCTGTGTTCATTAATGATATGGGTCTATAGTTTTCTTTCTTGTTTGTGTCTTTGTCTGGTTTTGGTACTAGAGTGATTCTGGCTTCATACAAAGAATTTCCCTCTTTATATCCTCCTGAAAAGTTTGAGTAGTAATAGTTGTAAGGCCTCTATAAATGTTTTTTAGAATTCTGTTATGAAACCATCTGGGCCTGGGGTTTCTTTAGTGAGGAGGCTTTTTATTACATCATCAATTCCTCAAGTATTATGGGTCTGTTTAACCTATAAATCTCTTCTTGGTTGAGCGTTGGTGAATCCCAGGATTTCAGATATTCATCCATTTTTCTTATGTTTTCAAATTTAGTACACTATAGGTTTTAGACGTATTCTCATATGATTGTCTGGATCTTTTCTATGTGTGTTGTGATGTTTCCCCTTTCATCATTAATGATGTTTATTTGGAGTTGCTCTTTCTTTCTTTTGGTTAACTGGTCTAGAGGTTTGTTTATTTTGTTTATCTTTACAAAGAACCAGCTTTTGGTTTCATTGATTTTTGTATTGTTTTCTGTGTTTCAATTTCCTTGATTTCTACTCTGATTTCTGTTATATCATCCTGTCTGTTGGGTTTAGGATTCATTTGTTGTTTTCTCTCAAGTGGTTTTTATCTGAAGTCCTAGACCCTTTATTGGTTCTCTTTCTGTTTTTTTCTTTTTAATGTGGGCACTTAGGGCTATAAATTTCCCTCATAGGACTGATTTTAATGGATCCCACAAGTTTTGTTGTGTTGCATTGTCATTTTGCTTTAGTTCCAAGAATGCTTTTATATCATTATTTCTTCTCTGACACACTCATTATTCTGGATTGTGTTGTTTAGTCTTCATGAGTTCTTATAGTTAGTAGGGCTTATCCTGTTATTAATATCAAGCTTTATTGCACTGTGGTCTGATACAATGTATGAAATGATTTCAATCCTTTTGGATTTGTTGAAATTTCTTTTGTGTCCCAGTATGTGGTCTATTTTGGAGAATGTTCCTTGGGGTTCTCAGTAGAAAGTTTATTTTCTGGTGTTTGGGTGGATTATTATGTAGATATCTGTGAGATCCATTTGGTGTGTTGTATGGTTCAGTTCTGATGTCTCTGTTTTTATTTTTTGTCCAGTTTACCTATCCAAGGGACTCAGTGGGGCATTGAAGTCCCCCACTATTAGTATGCTGGGATTAATCTGTATCTTGAGGTCCTAAAAGATTGTGTTTATAATATTCAGTTCCCCAGAGTTTGGTGCATAAACATTTAAGATTGTGAAATCTTCCTGGTTAATTGTTCCATTGATAAATATATAATGACCCTCTTTGTCTTTTCTGATTATTTTTACTCAGAGGTCTATTTTGTCTGATATTAGAATACCAACTACTGCTTGCTTTTTGGTACCATTTGCTTGGAATATCATTTTCCATCATTTAACTCTAAGGTGGTGTCTGTCCTTGAGGTTGAGATGGGTTTTTTGTAGGCAGCATATAGATAGATTCTGTTTTCTAATCCATTCTCCCAGTCTATGTCTTTTGATTGGGGATTTTTAGAGCATTAATATTTAAGGTTATTATTGAGAGATGTGTGTTGTTTCTTTCAACTTATTTTTCATTTGCATTCTTGGTCTAGTTATTTATTTACTCTTTTATGCTTTTGATAATTTCTCTCTTGGTTTGCTTGAGGATAGTTTCTCCTTTCCTCTCTTCCTTTAATTGCATTGAGTATTTTCTGAAGCGTTGGATTTTTTTGACATGTTTATGTCATAAAATATTTTTCTTTCTCCTTCAACTATAGACATTTTTGCTCTATATAGTAATCTGGGTTGGTATATAAAGTTGTTTAGTACTAGAAATTCTGTGGTTTACGTTCTTCTTGTGTTCATCGTTTGCATTGAGAAGTCAGTGGTAATTCTGTTGGGTTTCCCCTTATTTGCAACTTGTTGTTTTTCTCTTGTAGCTTTCAGTATTTTGTCTTTGTTTTGAGTGCCTAGTGTTTTAACTATCATATGGAATGGGGAATTTCTTTTCTGTTCCTGTCTATTTGGTGTTCTATGTGCTTCTTGTATTTGTATGGGTTTGTCTTTTTTCAGTTTTGGGAAATTTTCTTCTATTATCCTGTTGAAGAGCTGGTCAATAGTGTTGTCTTAGGATTCTTCTCCTTCCTCTATCGCTATGATGCTGAGGATTGGTCTTTTCTTCTTTTTTTTTTTTTTTTTTTTTTGTTTTGGTCTTTTTGGTTTTTTTTTTTTTTTTTTTTTTTTTTTCCTGGAACTCACTCTGTAACAGGCTGGCCGCGAACTCACAGAGATCCGCTAGCCTCTGCTCCTCCCAAGTGCTAGGATGAAAGGCGTGTCCCACCCCCCGACATGTATTTATTTCTGTATGTGTAGCAATGTAACTGTCTGCATACAAGTTTGTGCAACCGGCATGGGGGGGTTTTCCACGCCCCCCCCCGTTTGGGTTTTTCGTGCAATGGTGCCGCGAGGTCAGAAGAGGGGGTCGGATTTCCCCTTGGAACTGGAGTTTCGCCTCTCCTGGAATTGGATTTCCAGATGGTTCTCAGCCGCCAGTGGGGTCTGGGATCGAACCTGGGTCCATCTGTAAGAGCGGTCGGCCGTCTTAACCAATCGCCATCGGCTCCAGCCCCGAATGTGGGCTTTTCATAGTGTATCATATTTCCTGGTTGTTCCACTCTTGTGTGGTTTTTTTTTTTTTTTTTTTTGTCATGTTTCATAAGCGTTACTTGAGGTTCCTAGCTGCACTGTGTTATCCTGTATGGGCTATATGTCATTTTTCTGTCTTTCTGCTTCATGCTTCAATCATTCTGCTTCTGAGGCTTTGTCCCATCCTTTCATGGGGATTAATGAATTTCAATTTGTTTTTTTTCATTTCATCCTGGTGATTTCTTTTCTTCAGTATTTTCCGCTTCCTGTGTGGAGCTTTTCATTCTCTGTTGCCTACTCCCGCGCACCTCCCGCTATGTTCTTTGTTTGAGCTTGTTTTCTCTTCCCTCTAGGTTTTTTTGTTTTTTTTTTGGAGTTTGTCATTCTCTCTATTTCTCTCCTTCTTTCCTTCTAGTTCCTTCATGAGTTTTTCATTCTCTCCCTTTAGTTCTCTGATTTGTTCTTTATATTCTCTGATTTCTTTGAACATGTCTAAAATTGTTCTTCTAAGGTCAGTGTTTTGGTTTCCTTCCAGGGAGATCTCATTGTCAGTATCTTCTACAGGGTTGATTGAGTTCAGTGGGGATTTATTATGAGCTTTTCACATATTGTTTTTCCTTTGTATTTTTGGCATGTAGATTTGTTTTGTTGTTGTTGTTGTTTCTTTGTTTGTTTACTTGTTTATATTCTTGTACTAATCTCAAATGTTAATATGGAGGACTGGTTGGTCACTCACTCTACTTCCTGTTGGTTTTTTCCTCAGCATTGGCTGTGCAGCCTAGAATCACTGAGCCTGAACTTGCTGGATCATCCCAACTACAACAAACCACAACACCAGCAGTATATCGCCTCCACCACAGTAACAGTAGCTTGAGCACAGGGGGCTGGGGAGGTTAATCCTTTGGCCCACCCACAGGCCCCCACGTGGCTGCTGAGCGTGCATGCAGCTCTCTGTCCCACTATCCACACGCACAGTTGTTCTCTGTGGTTCTAGATGTGGGAAGCAGAGCCCCTGGATTGGCAGCAAGGTTTCACACTGGATCCTACCTGGCCTCCAATTCTTCACGCAGCTGTCTGTACCTCTATCCATGCATACAGTTGTTTTCTATGGTTCTAGAGATAGAAGGCCTCGCCCCTGCGTGGGCAGCAAGGCTGTGTGCCACATTCCACCTAGCTTCTGGATCTCAATTTTTAATATTTTCATCAGAAACTATTGTGAGTTTTTGAAAAATATGTTTTACCTAATTAGAATATCATGCAATGGGTTCATATATTGCAACATCACATGGTCCATACAAATTGCTATAAATTTACATGTTGGTTAAAAAACTGGTAAAAGTCAAATTACTGTGATTGAAATGGGTGTGTGAGTGGAACTTTGAGAAAATCTGTGGAAGCAATCATTAATTTGTGAACATCATGTAGTAGAAAACCTTCCCTTATTAATCTTCTTGTGGCAGACTACCAGCAGAAGATCAATAGGTATACTAAACTAATTCAACTGAGGTCAAGAAAAGTCCAGAAAAATATAATTTTACTAGACTATCATATTTATGGATAAAAGTAAAACACATAATGAAATGAAGGACTGGAGAGATGGCTCAGTAATTAAGAGCAATGACTGCTCTTACAGAGGACCTGGGTTTGGTTCCCAGCACCCACATGACAGCCAACAACTATGAGTAAATCCAGTTCCATGGAATCCAGTGCCACATTCTGACCTTCTTGGACATTCCACAAAAAGCTGTACTTACATACATGCAGGCAATACACTCATTCACATAAAATAAAATATTAAAGTATTTTTAATAAATGAAATGAAGACTACTGCTTTCTGTAAAAATATGTGAGGTTTATTAAGCAAATAATGACTTTTAAGGAAGTGAATAAAATTATTAAAATGAACACTGGCTGCTCTTGAAGAGAACCCCAGTTTACTTCTCAGTACCCACATCATGGCAAACAACCATCTGTAACTCCAGTTCCAGGCAATCCACAGCCATCTTCTGATCTCTGTGGGCATTGCACACAGGTACATTTACAGTCAAAGGATAACACTCATAGATATAAAGTAATAAATAAAAATGTTGTGTTGTGTATCTATAATTTTAAAATAATGTATTGTAGCAAAGCCAACGAGTTATCCCTTTGTTTAACCAGTGATTGTTGTATATTAGACTTTACACCTGGCATTTATCATTGATTGGTTTTTAAGTTGGCATCTTGTGTAGTATCCTCAGTTACCCTGAAGTCTAATTTTGAGGAATGAAGCTTCCAGTTCAGTTTCACTTCAGTTACTCCAGGTCCTCTGTTTGAAGTTTGGCCCATCTTGAGTAATAGCTTCAACTCGTGAGAGGTAATCAAGGGATGGTGCAATAGAGTGTGTTATTTGGGGTATCTCTTAGACCACCCAGGCCAACAACTCTGAAAAGTTTTATACTGCATTTAATATTCAGACTATAAAAATAATTCCAAAATTACAAACAAATAATTAAAAAAGCAGAATACAAATGACCCAATTTGAAAATGGCCTTTGAATCTGAACATAGTTGGGTAAAATGTGAGTGTTCAGTTGCGAGGTGTAGAGAGAGGGACATACAGAGGGGCATGGTGGAGTGCAAGGGAACCCATACGAAAAGGAGGGCAGAGATAATGGGAGTAATGGGGCTAAGGAAGGAGGAGAGAGGTGGGAAGTGTACAAGAAAGAATATATATGATTTGATCTTAGGTGGCTAGGGAACCTAGATGCTATTGTGATGTCCCCCAGACCCTATGAGAAATGCACATAAACTGTCTGAACATTAGTGCACCTGGTGGATGTGTGGCAAGACACACATTGCCAGACAGAAGACACCTCCCTTTGAGTCGCTGGTGTGAGTGATTTATCCAAGAGAATCTCAAAATAACACAGGCTGTTGCCAAATCTATTGATTATCTCCCAGACCTAGAAAATAAGAGCCTACTGTCCAAGAAAGGACATATTTTAGAAATAGGACTCCGAATAATGGAGCAAGAAGTGACCTGGAACCATTTTACCTAAAGAATAATAACCCTAATGACCTGTACACCAAACTACCTATATTGGTGTAGTAGTGGCACAGCTAACTAATTGGACATAAAACCCTATGAATGGGAGTCAACTCATAGGTGCCACTATAACTCAGCCAAATCTAAATGGCTGGAGTGGATATACATCCCAGACAAAAGCTTTTCTCTGTCATATCGCTTGACAAATGAAATTTCTTCCCATGAGCTAATGTGAAATCTTATATGTACAGATAACTCTACAGTGCACCACTCATCAAAGAAGTTCTTGGTTGCAACAGATAGAGGATACTGCAGAATCCCACAACTGGACAGACACAGAAAGCATATGTCTCAAATATATCAGATAACTAGAAGACATATCCACAGTTGTAACTCCATACCTAAGACTTGATGAATACCATGGAATGAGAGGTACAGAGAAATTGAGCACATTCCTCAATTCTTATCAGTGAAGCTTCCTTAAGCAATAGAGCAAAATGCAAAAATAAGGACACAAATGGCCAAGTTTCAAAAAATGGGGGCCTCCAGATGGTGTATCCCTGGATAGAACTCCTATATTAAAACTCACCCACCCGTGGGATCAGAAATATTTGCTGAAAAGCAGGAAGAAAGATTGTAAGAGCAAGGACTGGTGCATGAATGTAGGGAATCAGAGGCTTACAAACTACTGGAAGCTTTCATATGTGAACTTGTGGCAGTATTGGCATCAGGAATGGGACCCATGACAACTCACAGAAGGTCCCAGGGTGGAGCAAGAGAAATGGTTGGTGGGCTGGCCCTGGTCTTAGAACTACAGGAGACTGATTCCTGCTGTATGAAGAAGACTATATCTTACTTAAGATTTCTAGTTATGCTGGCAGGACTCCAGCAGATGAATTTGCCCAGAAGGACCTCTGGGTTCAAAAACTTGACTGAATGGGACTAATTTAGGATGATGCAACGCATGAATTCTCATGGGGGCTACGGCATGGAGGGATGTTAAATTTGATTAGAAACCATTGTATGAAATGTAGAAATGCTCAATAAGAATGAAAAAAAGAAACAATGGATAAACACACGTTAAAAAGTGTTCAACAACCTTGGTAATTAGGGAAAGGAATACCAAAAATACTTTAACATTTCATCTAACCCCAGTCAGAATGGGTATGTTTAAGAGGAGAAATGATACCGAATAGTGACATATATGTGGAGAAAGGGAGCACTCCAACCACTGTTGGTGGGATGGCTAACTGGTGCAAAGACTGTGGAAATCAGTATGGAAAATGCTTAAAAACAACCAAGACTAAATCTACCATATGATCCAGTCATAACACTCCATGGCCTATACTTAAGTGAATCATTCTACTGCAGATATACTTGCAAAGAAAGTTGTGTTGCTGCTCTTTTCACAATCGTATGTAATGGAAACATCCTAAATGTCCCTCAACTATTGAATTGGTAATGAATAAAGCAAATATTGGTCTCCTTGAGTCAAGCAAGACTCCTTCGTCAGCATCAACTACACCTCTCCTACCTGGAAATACTGTGCAGCAGTGGCAGTCACATGTCCGTATTTCCCAAATCTAATTGGCTATTAGCTCTCTCCTTGGAAGAATAATTCACGGCTGATGCCACAAGCTTACATCCTCTAGGGGTTAGGAGATGTTATAAGCCACAGGAAGACCTTGTCATCTTTTACAGAAAAAATATAATTCATGGATTAGCATACCATCCAAACATCTGTGTCTATACCAAAGTAACCTACCATAATAATTAGTAATGTTTACATACCTATATATCGAATTGCTTATGTTTCATTAGTAGGATTGAAAGGTTATTCCTGAATAAACTGTAAACCCATGAAAGGAAACAGCCAGAACTGATCAGAGTCCGACATCTCCAGAGAAAGTAGACTGTTTTGCTTCTCGTCCACCTGTGCCCCTTTTCTAAGTCTAGGGAACAATCTGCAGAATAGAGGGTGTGGTAGAATGTAAGGGCTGTGATTGGGGTGAATGGTGAAACTACAGCAATATAGACTGGACACTTATTTGATCAACATGAATGTACATAAAAGCCCCTCCAGCTGGATGGTGGGAGCCTTGGGCTGTGTGGATTTGGGCATAGCTGCTTGCAAATTGTTTTACATGAAGGAAAAAAATGAAATAAGAAAATAAGAAAATGTAGTGCATTTAAAAAATGGAGTTCTACTCAGATGTAAAGAAAAATGAAATCATGAAATTTTCAGAAAAAAGGATGGAAACTAAAAACTGTTATACTAAATGAAGTAACACAGGCTCGGAAAAGTAAGTGACAAGTTCACTTTCATTTGTGGATCTTAGCTCAAAATCTTGATATGTGAATATCTACACTGAGTTAACTACAGGAGCCAAGAAAAGGGAAAGGAACCTTGGAGATAAAGAGAAAAAGTAGATCAAGAAAAAAAGAGTTTTAAGAGACAAGAGTTATTAAGGAGGAAATATTGGAATATTGGAAAGTGTGCAACTTTAACTGGGGAGGGACTAGGGTCATTTATACAGGGACAGTGAGGTATGAAAAGCTGAATGGAAATCTATTAGTTCAAAGTTCTGGTGAAAAATACAGACAATAAATGTATGAGTACATGTTTTTAGCATAACCCTACATAAATAATAACACAGTGCCAAGTAGGAAAAACATAACTTTGAGTTGCTGACATGAGAATTTTCTGTTTTTGCACATCTGTTTAGATTCTCATTTTCTTTATCTTTTAGTATATGAAGAATTATTTCACTGTACATTTCATTACTATCTCCAGAATTACTAATGATGAGGAAAGTCTTTTTAATATAAGTATAAGCTATGTACATGTAATCTTCAGAATTGTATTATTCCTGAATATTCCTTGTTCATTGGAAGTTGTGATTTCTTTTAAAAATAGTTTATTATTTTTATTTTAAGTGTATGAGTATATTTCCTATATCCATGTAAGTACTTCTGTGCTGTGCAATGTTTGAAGAGGCCAGAAGTAGGAGTAGAAGCCCCAGGAATTGGAGTTACCTATAGGTGGTAACCACCATGTGGGTTCTGGGAATGAAACACTGGTATACTGCAAGATCAGTCAGTTCTCTTAACCACTAGGTCATCTCTCCAGCCCCATAAAGTTGTAATTTCCTTTATGTGTTTGAGGCATGATTTTTTTAAAATTTTTATTGAGATTTGTGTACTTTGTACAATATATGTGAATCAAATTTAGATGCACTTTTCTACTCATGCACTCCTGCAGGGCCCCCTAATATAATTCAAGCATTCTGTCATATATTTATGTACCCAGATCTCCTTCAGTCCATGTTAATCCACTGGAGTTTAGTCAGACTATTTAGAGTCTTTCTTTAAAGAAGATCTACCCTCCCTCAACCAGCACCAATCAGTTGCTGACAATTCCTAGGCTGAGCCTGGGGCCTGCTGCCCATCTCCTTCATTCTTTGATGAGTTTTCACTGATAAAGTTGGTAAGGATCTTACACACCTTCCCAATGCTGTGATCACTGTTGCAAGTTCATATGAACAAGTTCTCAGTGACCTGAAAATCTCTGTTTCCTTATATTCATGCACCAAACCTGGCTCTTACAAACTTTTCATTCCTCCTTCCCCCAACAATGGTCTCTGAGCCTGGGAGGGTGCGGTTTAAAATAGGAGTCCTATCCATGGATACACATCCCACATTCTGTAGTCTTTATTCTCTAAAACTTGGCCACTAGTGTGGCCTTCTGTGTGCAGTGCACTCTTTTGTAAGAGTAAAATTCTCTGCTGAGAGTTGAGGAAAATTCAGCAAATTTTCATTTTCTTTCTTTTTTTAATGTAATGTTTTTATTGATGTATTGTGTATTTCTGACATCATTTTTCAGTTTAAATTAGACCTATTCCCATTTACCTTGCCCCCCACCCCACCCCAGATCATGCATTCTGCATTAACTGTCCTGCGTCTTTCTCTTAGTCACTTTTTAAGTTTAGAAATTCACATTTTCCTCCTTTAATTTTATATTATTCTAAAATATGAATACATAATTTCCACCCACATACAGTAATTACAGAGTCTTAAAATGTGTGGTAGGTCAATTCTAGAGACTGTTAAGAGATTTACATTGTAACAACATAGTTGGTTTCAGATAAACAGAAAGATAAAAATAATGTTCTTCAGCTTGCCTTTCAACTGGAGATTTGGTGTTAGCATCCACAAATGAGGGAAAAAATTTGTTATTTGTGGCTTCAAGCTCTATCCATTTACCTGCAAAGTTCATGATGTCATCTTTTTTATCTCTGAGTAGTATTCCATTTTGTAGATGTACCAAATTTTTGTCATCCACAGTTGAGGAACATTTGGGTTGGTTCCAGCTCTTCACTATTGTGAAGATGCCTGCAATAAACATGGATGTGCATGTATTTTTCTGGTAGGATGAATCTTGTGGGTAGATACCCACGAGTGGTATGGCTGGGTCAGGTTGTAGGCTCATTTTCAGTCTTTTAAGGATTCTGTACACTGCTTTCCGTAATGGTTGTACAAGTTAACATTCTCACCAGCAGTGGATGAGTTTTCTCCTTCCCTGCAACCTCTTGGTGTCTTTTGTTTTCTTGATCTTATCCACCCCTATTGGAGTGAGATGGTATCTGATAGTGGATTTAATTTGCATTTCCTTAATTATTAATGATGTTGAACACTTTTTAAGATGTTTCTCAGGCATTTTTTTCCCTTTTTAAATTTATTTTTATTGATGTTTTGTGTATCTCATCCAACTTTTTTCAATTCACTTCAGTCGTATTCCACTTTCCCTTTCACCACCACACCACACCCCACCCTATCCCAATTCATGCATTCTGCCATAACTGTCCTGCATCTGTGTTTTTTTTATGTTTAGGAATTCACATTTTCCTCCATTAATTTTATATTACTTTAAAATATGGATATATACTCTCCACCCATATACAGTGATTACAGAGTCAGAAAATAATTGGTGGGTGGATTCTAGAGCCCATTGAAAGATTCACATTATAACAACATAGGTGCTGTCAGATAAACAGGAATATAACCATAATGTCACTCAGCTTACCTTTCTTCTGGGGGATTTAGTGTCAGCATCCACAAATGAGGGAAACTATTCTCCGTTTGTCTTTCTGAGACTGTGTTACTTCACTCAGCATAATGGCTTCGAGTTCTGTCCATTTACCTGCAAAGTTCATAATGTTATCTTTCTTTACCAATGAGTAGTACTCCATTGTGTAGATGTACCACACTTTTTGTCATACACTCGTCTGTTGAGGGGCATTTGGGTAAGTTCCAGCTCTTCAGTACTGTGAAGAGAGCTGCAATAAACATGGATGTGCATGTATCTTTCAGGTACGATGAGTCTTTGGGATATATACCCAGGAGAGGTATGACTGGGTCAGGGGTTATGCTCATTCTGAGTCTTTTAAGGGTTCTCCACACTGCTTTCCATAGTGGTTGTACAAGTTTACATTCCCACCAGCAGTAGATGATTGTTCCCCTTTTCCCACAACCCTTCCAGCATCTATTTTCTTTTGTTATCTTGATCTTAGCTAGCCATATTGGAGTGAGATGATATCTGAGAGTGGTTTTATTTTGTATTTCCTTAATTATTAATGGTGTTGAATACTTTTAAAGATGTTTCTCAGCCATGTTTAGTTCCTCAATGGTGAAGACTCTGTTCAGCTCTATACTCCATCTTTTGAGTAGGTCCTTTGTCTTCTTGCATCTTTGTTTTTTGAGTAGTTTATGTGTTCTTGACGTTAATGCTCTGTCAGATGTGTCACTGGTAAAGATTTCCGCTGACTCTGTGGGGTTACTCATCACCTCCTTGATCGCTTCTTTCACTGTACAGAAGCTTTTGACTTTTGTGAGGTCCCATTTGTCAACTGTTGACCTTACTTCCGGTGCAGCTGCTGTCTGATTTAGAAAGGCTTTTCCTACACTTGTCTTGTAGGTTGTTGCCAACTTTTCCTTCAGTCACCTTCAAGGTTTCAGGCTTCACATTGAGATCTTTAATTTGTTTGGAGTTGTTTTTGTAAAGGGTGAGTGGTAGAGGTTTAATTTTGTTCCTCTAGGGACTGGAGAGATAGCCTAGCGGTTAAGAGCACCGACTGCTCTTGCAGAGGACCCGGGTTCAATCCCCAGCACCACATGGCAGCTAAGAACCATCTGTAACTCCAATTCCAGGAGAACTCCAGTTCCAGGGGAATCCAAGACCCTGTCTGACCTCTGCGGCATTGCAAGACATGGGTGCACACACCTACATGCAGACAATACATTCATACACATACAAAAATAAAAAAAAATTTGTTCTTCTACAGATTATGATCCAATTTGGCAGCAGCATTTGCTGAAGATGCTGTCTTTCCTCCATCGAGGGTTTTTTGTTCCTTTGTCATATATGAGGTGGCTGAAATTGTATGAGCTTAAGTTTGGGTCTTCAATTTTGTTCCCTTGGTCAATAGGTCTGTTTTTGTGCCAATACCAGGCTGTCTTTATGACTATGGCCCTGTAATATAGTTCGAAGTCTAGTAGGGAAATCCGCTCCCCATATTGCATTTTTCACTCAGGGTTGCTTTAGGTATTTGGGGTCTTTTGTTTTTCCATATGAACTTAAGGATTTTTTTTCCAAGTCTGTGAAGAAGCTCATAGGGATTTTGATTGGGATTGCATTGAATTTATATATCAATTTGGGTAAAATGGACATTTTTACTATATTAATTTTCCCAATCCATGAGCATGGGAGGTCTTTTCATCTTTTAATGTCATTTTCAATCTCCTTCAGGGGTTTAAAATTTTGGTTGTAGAGGTCTTTGGTATCTTTGGTTAGGTTTGTTCCCAGGTATCTTATTATTTTTGAGGCTATTGTGAGTGGGAAGGTTTTCTTATATTCCTTTTCCACTTGTTTGTTGTTGGTGTAAAGAAAGGCTACTGATTTTTCTAGGTTAATTTTGTAGCCTGACACATTACTAAAACTCTTAATCATTTCTAGAAGTTTTCTGGTCCAGTTTCTAGCATCCCTTATGTAAATTATCATATCATCTGCAAAAAGGGATAGCTTAATTTCTTCTTTTCCGATTAATACTTCTTTTATTTCCTTCTCTTGTCTTATTGCCCGCAAAAGTGTTTTGAGCACTATGTTGAAGAGGAGTGGTGATAGGTGGCAGCCTTGCTGGGTTCCTGCCTTTAAGGGAAATGGTTCCAATTTTCACCATTTAGTATGATGTTAGCAGTGGGTTTTCTATACATGGCTTTGATCATGTTGAAGAATGTTCCTTTCAGTCCTATTCCCTCTAGGACTTTAAACATGAAGGGATGCTGGATCTTGTCAAAGGCTTTTTCTACATCAATTGAGGTGATACTGTGGTTTTTGTCTTTCAGTCCATTTAAATGTTTTATGATATTTATTGATTTATGTATATTGAACCATCCCTGCATCTATGGTATGAATCCAATTTGATCATGATGGATGATCTTTTTGATGTGTGTCTGTATGTGATTTGCAAGTATTTTGTTAAGAATTTTTGCATCTATTTTCATTAGTGTGATGGGTCTATAGCTTTCTTTTTTGCTTGCATCTATTCCTGGTTTTGGTAGTAGAGTGATGCTGGATTCATAGAAGGAGTTTGGGAGAATTCCCTCTTTATCCTTCAAAACAGTTTGAGTAGCAATGGTTGTAGGACCTCTTTAAATGTTTTATAGAATTCTGCCCTGAAACCATCTGAACTGGGGCTTTTTTTAGTTGGGAAGTTTTCAATTAAATCTTCAATTTCCTCAAATATTATGGGTCTGTTTAAACCGCCAATCCCTTCTTGGTTAAGATTTGTTGGTTCCCAGGATTTCAGATAGTCACCCATTTCTCTTAGGTTTTCAAATTTAGTGGAGTATAGGTTTTTGAAGTATTCCCTTATGATTGTCTGGATCTTTTCTTTGTATGTTGTGATAATTACCATTTCATCAAAAATTATATTGATTTAGAGTTGATCATTCTTTATTTTGGTTAACTGGGCTGGAGGACTGTCTATTTTGTTTAATTTTTCAAAGAACCAGCTTTTGGATTCGTAGATTTTATGTATTGTTTTCTTTGTTTGTATTTCATTGATTTCTGCTCTGATTTTTGTTCTTTCTTCCCATCTGTTGGGTTTCAGGTTCATTTGTCATTGTCACTCAAGTGTTTTTAGCTGCACAGTTAGATCTTTTATTTGTTCCCTTTCTGTTTTTCTTTTTTATTTTTTATGTGGGTGCCGAGGGCTATAAATTTCCCCCTGAAGACTGCTTTTAAAGTATCTCACAGGTTTTGTTTGGTTGTATTGTCTTTTTCGTTCAGTTCCACGAATAATTTTATTTCCCTCTTTATTTCTCCCCTGACCCATTCATTATTCAGGATTGTATTGTTTAGTCTCCATGTGTTCTTGTAGCTAGTTGGACTTATTCTTGTATTCATATTGAGCTTTATTGCACTGTGGTCTGATAGAGTGCATGAAATAATGTCTATCGTTTTGTATTTATTAAGGTTCTTTTTGTGCTCCAGTATGTGCTTGATTTCAGAGAATGTTCCGTGGGGTGCTGAGTTGAAAGTATATTCTCTGGTATTTGGATAGAATATTCTGTAGATATCTGTGAGGACCATTTGGTGTATTGTATTGTTCAGTTCTGGTGTCTCTCTTTTTATTTTTTGTCCTGTTGATCTATCTATCCAAGAGTCTCAGTAGGGTGTTGAAGTCTCCCATTATTAGTGTGTTAGGATTAATCTGTCTTGAGGTCCTGCAGAGTAGTGTTACAAAGTTCAGTATGAACACAAAAATAAGCCCTACTACCTACAAAAACACATGGAGACTAAACAATGCAATCCTGAATAATGAATGAGGCAGGGAAGAAATAAAGAGTGAAATAAAAGTATTCATGTAAATAAACGAAGAGCACAATACAACATAACATTAATCACCTCCTTATATTATTTGTTTATGCCTACACACTATCCCCCACATAGACTACAATTTCTGTTCCATTATGAGAAACGTTTTCAAAATTTTGTTTAAAGATAATCTCTAAATTAATCTAATAAATAATTTTCAAAATAATAGCAACTAATAGTTCGTAGGTATTATAATTAAAGTCATTTAATGTGTGGCTCAGGATATGACTGAAATATTTTCAGTGAAGAACATAATTGAAATTAGAAACTACTATTTTTACACTTACATAATTATATTTCATGTGAGTTTAATAGTTAATTTTTATAATATAAACCATGAATGTTATTGATCCTTAGTCAGATATGAGATATACATTTTCTTTTGTTAAACAAGGAAAGGAAAGAGCGGACACCTTTTTTGAATCATTTCATATTTTTTTCCTCACAATATTATTTTTATTGTTATTAAACTTTTTCCATAGGTCTTTCATAATTTCTCAATCGAATGTAGAGTTACTTCCTTTTCCATGACCCCCACCCCACCCAAGTCCTTGTACTCTGCCATACATATCTTGCATCTTTTTCTGAGTCTTTCCAGAGTTTTGTTCAAGTTTTTTGTTTTTATTGTTCTCTCCTACTTGTAGTACCTCAGTTTATATATACAAACATAGATAGATAGATAGATAGATAGATAGATATAGATATCACTTGAATTGGAGGCCTTTTTTTCTAAAAGATATCATATTTTCCTTAAGGAAGTGCTCGAGGTCCCTCCTTGGCAAGCCCAAACATCTATCAATCCTGCACTTGTGCTCCTCATTGGGGTCTTTCCCTCCCATAGTCCGCCAAATGAAGTACAGTAAGCACATGTTCTGTCTTGAGAATGGGTAAAATGAGCAAGAATAGACAGAATTGCAGGAAGATAAGTGTGTCTTTTTAGTAATAGCTGCCCAGTGCATGGAAATTAATTACTAACTCATTTATACATTCATTTCTCCAACTATTAGAATAAACAATTATTGGTTTTAATTAAAATTATATATATATATATATATATATATATATATATATATATATATATATGTGTGAG
>VZQC01004376.1:291933-313300 GCA_009823505.1 Rhizomys pruinosus
ACATATATACATATATATATTTATACATATATATATATATTTATACATATATATATATATATATATATAATGTCTTCAAGTTTCAAGCTTCTCAAATAGTAAAAAAGGATTATTCTTATGTTTATGATTGTTAATGACAATCATGGTGAAGATAAATTTTAATATTTTCTGAGATGTCAGTGGTATTTCTGCCACTGTGCTAAGAGCTTTTATTTAGTTATGTTCACCAAGTCTTCAAAATTAACTCATGAAAGATATTATTTCTGCATGAAAGACCTGTCAACAACATTAAATGAGCCAAAAGACATGAAATAATGCTCTAAACTGAACATGATCTGGAGACTGAAGTAATTACAACATTTTAACACTTTGTCACAGATCTAGCCAAACTAATTTATGGATAAAAGTTTGTAGATCTGAGCTGGGTACAGTGTCTCACACACTTGGTTACAGCAGTCAGGAGGCAGAGGTAGATGGATTTCTGTGGGATAGAGGTCATCCTGGTTTAACCTAGCAAGTTCCAGGCCAGCTGCAGTTAAAGAAAAAATTTACTTAGTTAAAAAATTATGTTTGTCTAGCCTTAAGATCTCACATACTTAGTACTCAGAATATGAGTACTCCAAGAAACAACACATTTGTTAATCCTAAGTAACATAAAAATTACTATCATGCCACCATATTACCCAAATAGGGCAGTCATTATTCATATATGTGTGCTGTGGTGATTTAAATGAGATTATCTGCCATAGTCTCCAGTCTTTTAACATTGTGGACCAAGTTAGTAGTACTGTTTTCGGAGATCTTATCAGGTGTGGCCTGGCAGTGGGAAGCATGTCACCAAGAGTGGGTTTAGAAACTTTTTGAGGATATTTTGAATTCCAGGATGCTCTCTGTTTCCTGTACCTATTTCAAGATGTGAGCTCTGACCACCACACCATGCCTCCTTGCTGAGATGTACTCTGATTCCTCTGGAACCATAAGCTCAAGTAACATCTTTCCTTTATAAGTTTCCTTGTTCGTGGTGTTTTATCAGAGCAACAGAAATGTAAGTAATACTAGTACATGAAATGTGGCAACTCCAAATTGATAAGCACTCTAAAGGTAAAATACACATGATTGTGTGTTAATTTTTGTGAATGATTCATATTTTATTTATAAAACTAATTAAAATTTGTGACCAAATAAAAGGAGATTTTTCAATTGTGGTTCTTAGCACCAAATGTTTATGTGTGAGCACAAATAATGATGTAAATGCAGGAGCCAAGTAAAATGGAAAGAAACCATGGAGTTAAAGGCAGTAAAGGAGCTATGGGAGTGTAGTAAGAATCAAGTATTTACAATGGTAAAATGTAAGTATTTGAATGTGAATGGAGAAGGGAAGGTTATGTCAGGAGCCATGTGAGTAGTAAAGGGTAAGCAGGAGCTCAAGAAGGGGTGGTTAAAGGAGACTGGTATTATCAATTGGGAAATTGGGAAAATGGGAATACTTTATTTGGGGAGGGAGGAAGGAGAGATGAGAGAGAGAGAGAGAGAGAGAGAGAGAGAGAGAGAGAGAATAAATATTGTTTAGACTGCATAAAAAGACAAGAGGGAAGTTTTTAAAAAGTTAAAAAGAACATGATATACATATCTGTAAGGAAATAATACACAAGCTCATTAATCTGAAAATGACTATTAATAATAAATGAAAATTAAGGAAAAGGTAAAAAAAAGGCCTATTGAGAGTTGTAATATGTTCTTTGAGCCTTAGGTATAGACATTCCATTGTAAAGGTTTCATTTACCATTGGGCATTTCACAAACACTTATTTCCTGTGTGTTACCAGTGTGAAACTGTAATATTCTCTGTTAGTTGCAAAAGATGTTTCATTGAGAGAAAGTATGAATAACATTTCAACTCTCACCAGAGACTTTTCCTCATGAAACAGGGAAATTTACATAGAAACTGCAGCTAGCCAAAGTGTAGAGAATAAGATACAGCAGATGTCATGTGCCAGGATAGGTCTGCTGTATTAAACATCGCCCACCCCGCGCTCAGGGACCTTTGCTGAAGAAGGGGAGAAAAGATTGTAAAAGCCAGGCATGGAGCATAACCATCAAGAAACAGAATCTCGAAGTTCATATAAACTTAGAATAATGATGACAGCATGCACGAGACCCATTTAAACTCAATCACACAAAATCATCATAGAAATAGAGAAAGAGGCAGAAGTCCCCAAACTTAGATGAGAAACTCCTGTCAGCTGATTACTGCTGGGTGAGGGAGAGTTGATTTTTTTTTCAACGCCAATTTTTTATTGAAGCTTTGTGCATTTCATACAACATTTCCCAATAAAATTTAGACCCACTCCCCCTTCCTTGCCCCCCACCCCACCAGAACTCATGCATTCTGCCATGCATGTTTTTCATCTTTTTCATAGTCTCTTTAAAAATTTTTGATGCAGAATTTTACTCTTTCAGGCAGAAGTTCATCACTTCAGTAAGTTCATTTACCCAGTCATTTTTTTCTTCTTGTTGTTGTTGTTCCTTCTAATTTGCATCACTCCAAATTATTTACATATGCATGCCACACATGTATTGATTATGATGTCATAGGTTTTAGCATCTTCAGCTTACAATTTATTTTTTTTCTTTATTAGGCTGAAATATGTCATGTTTTCCTTAAGGAAATATTTGAAAGCTCATTGTTGGCAAGTCCAAATAACCATCAGTCCTGCCTCCTGTGCTCCACAGTGGGGATTTCCCTCCCCATTGTCCCCAAATGAGGTCTAGTAAGCACCACATCCCGTCTTGATCTTCCTGTACTGCCTCCTTGATATAGCCTGGGTAGTCCAACAATGGCAGTCTATACTCTGAAGAGGCTGAAACCCCAGTAGTTGCTCAGTCTACAAGCTGGATGCCTCAGCAGTCCCCATTTGGTACTGAATGTTTGGATACATGAGTCTTTAGACCATATTGGAAGGTTGAAAAGATGTGTCTCATCTCTTTGAAGGATAGAAAAAGTAGTGGCAGCCACAAGGTAGATGCACTTGCCAGTAAGAATTGAAGAGAGGCAAAACGACAGTGTTTCATTTTTTGTTTTTTATTTTTGTCGTTTTAATAAGCTCTCAAGTTTTATACCTGAAGTACAATTTCTCAGGCCTTACTGATTATTTATTTCTGGTTATACTTTCCTTTTGGGTATTTAAAGCCACACAGTTAGCCCATATTAATCAAAGTTTTTTGTTTGTTTGTTTGTTTTGTTTTATTTTCTCAAGGTCAGTTGAGGATCTGGTCCTCCGTGGTCACTCAGGTTTTTTTTTTTGGGGGGGTCGGAGGGAGCCCATGGCTACTTTTGGCTTTTCATTTACCATTTTCATCCACTTTCCGACAAAGTCAGGTCTTGCTAGACCAGACTTCCCTTTTTGAAGAATGAGCATACTTTCCTTTTTATACATTGGAAACAGGCTGAATTCCCATTAGTGCATCTCCAAGACCTCCCTGCACAGGAAGACTGGTGACTCACATTTGCAGGATATTTAAAGAGATTCCCCAATGCATAGTCCCTTGGGACTTAGTAGAACTTTAAGGCCAAGAAAAATGTTATCCCTAAAATCCCTTGGCCAAATTTCTATGGGGATTAAATATGGTCGTTAAGCATCCACAAAGGTTAAGTTACACCAGCCTGATACTTTTAATTACTGTATAATATCTTAGAAAAATCCTGGAAAAAAGTTCAAGCAGCCTTATATAAGAAATATTAGAGCTGGGCATGGTGGCTCACACCTTTAATGCCAGCACTCAGGAGGCAGAGGCAGGCGGATCTTTGTGATTTCAAGGCCAGCCTGGTCTACAGAGTGAGTTCCAGGCCAGCTGGGGCTACAGGGAGACCCTGTCTCAAAAAGAACAAAAAAAAAAAAAAAAGAAAGAAAAGAAAGAAAAAGAAATACTAGAAAGTACTCCCATAAAATAAATACTGTGGTTAGACACAATGTCATGACTAACTAGTTTTTTTCTCATTCTTTTGATTTTATGTTACGCTAAAATATTCATACATACCTTCTACCCATATACCAAAATCCCAAAGTCTGAAAATAAATCTTAGGTTAATTCTAGAACCTGGGAAGTAATTCACTATATAAGAGCACAGTTGTTTTTAGATCACAAGGAAAATAAAATTAACATCGTTCAGTTTGCCTTACAACTAGGTATGTGGTGCTAGCACCCACAAATGAGGGATTACATCCATCGTTTGTTTTTCTGGGACTGTGTTACTCCACATAACATAATATCTTTTAGTTCCATACATTTGCCTGCAAAGTTCATTATGTCATCTTTCTTTACTGCTGTATAGAACTCCATTGTGTAGACATACCAAATTTTCTCTATTCACTAGTCAGCTAAGGGCACTTGGGTTGGTTCCAGCTCTTTGTTGTGCTTCAGGTAGTCCAGCGAAATCCCCCAATCTGAGGTCTGTGCACTCTGGGAGAGTTGATATTTATGGGAGGGAACCTAGACAGGCTGGACAGACTTCTGTGAATGAAATAAGATCAAGGAACATCTGGGTACAAAAACTTGACTTGATAGGCATTATCTATAGGAAAAACACATTGAAAATAAGGCTTACTGAAAACTACACACACATAGAATGTATGTATAATATCTGCACATGTGTGCATGTGTAGCTGAGGGCTATGTAACAACCAAACCACAGCAACAACAACAAAAAAACTGGACCCAGACAAGAGAAACTTCCTTTTGATTTGTTGGTCAGCAGAGGCCAAGAAACTCCCAGAATAGCACAGGCTAATGCCGAAGTCCTTGATTGCTTCCTAGAACTTGAAAGCAACGCTCTACTAATGAAAACAAGCTATACTTCATTCAAGGAACTGGAGCAATGGAGCTGGAACAGAAGTGAAAGCATCCTTTCTGAAACTAGCTTTCATAATTTTAGAGGCCACCATGTACGTTCCCAAGGAAGAAATCAATCAGTGCTCCAATGTTAGCTTTAAAACACCAGCAATCTAATAGTAGGGGACTACAATACCCCACTAAGTGCTTTGGACAGATCAACAGGACAAATAATAAACAGAGAGACATCTGAACTGAATGATACAATACACCAAATGAACCTCACAGACATCTATTGAATATTCCACCCAAACACCAGAGAATACACTTTCTACTCAGCACCCCACGGAACATTATCCAAAATAGACCATATGCTGGGACATGGGAAAAAACTCAACAAATACAAAAAGATTGAAATAACCTCATGCATTCTATCAGACCACAATGCAATAAAACTCAATATCAACACCAGGATAAACCCTACAGCCTACAGGAACAAATGGAGGCTGAACAACACTCTCCTGAATAATTAATGGGTCAAGGAAGAAATAAAGAAAGAAATAAAAACATTCCTGGCACTGAATGACAATGATAATACAACACCAAAGAACCTATAGGACACTTTAAAAGCAGTCCTAAGAGGGAAATTTATAGCCCTGAGTGCCTACATTAAAAAAAAAAAAAAAAAAAAAACAGAAAGAGCACAAGTGATCTAATACTGCAAATAAAAAGAGTTAAAAGACAACAAATGAACCCTAAACGCAGCAGACAAGATGAAATAACAAAAATCAGAGCAGAAATCAATGAAATAGAAACAAAGAAAACCATACAAAAATCAATGAATCCAAAAGTTGGTTCATTGAGAGAATAAAAAAGATAGACAGACCTCTAGCCCAGTTAACCAACAGAAAGAAGGAACAACTCCAAATCAATAGAATCTATGATGAAAGGGGAAATATCACAACAGACAATGAAAATATCCAGACAATCATACGGGAATACATCAAAAACCTATACTCTACTAAGTTTGAAAACCTAGAAGAAATGGATGAATATCTGAAATCCTAGGAATCAACAAAGTTCAACCAACAAGAGATCGACATCTTAAACAGACCATAATATATGAAGGAATTGATGTAATAAGAAACCTCCCAACTAAAAAAATAAAGCCCAGGCCTAGATGGTTTCACGGCAGACTTCTACAAAACATTTCAAAGAGATGTACAACCATTATTTCTCAAGATATTTAGAAGGAAACAAACAGGGAATTCTCCCAAATTCATTCTATGAAGCCAGCATCACTCTATTAGCAAAACCAGGCAAAGATACAACTAAAAAGGAGAAATATAGACCCATTTCTTTAATGAAGATGGATGCAAATATTCTAAATAAAATAATTGTAAACCACATACAGACCCACATCAAGAAGATCATCCATCTTGACCAAGTTGGAGTCATATCAGAAATGCAGAGATGGTTCAATATACAAAAATCAATAAATATCATCAAACATATAAATGGGCTGAAAGAAAAAACCACATGATCAACTCAATTGACACAGAAAAAGCCTTTGACAAAATCCAGCATCCCTTCATGCTTTAAGTCATAGAAGGAATTGGATTGGAAGGATCATTCCTAAATGTAATCAAAGCTATATACAGGAAACCCACAGCCAATATCATCCTAAATGGGGAAACAACAGAATCACTCACCTTAAAGGTAAGAACTTGGCAAGGCTGCCCCCTGTCACCATGCTTTTTCAATATAGTGCTTGAAATACTTGCTAGGGTAATAAAGCAAGAAAAGGAAATCAACAATCCCTTTTTGCTGATGATATGATCGTTTATTAAGGGATGCTAAAAACTCCACCAGAAATCTCCTAGAAATGATTAAGAGCTTCAGTAAGGTGGCAGGATACAAAATAAATCTAGAAAAATCAGTAGCTTTTCTTTACAACGAGCCACTCAAGAAGGAATTCAAGGAGTTCCCACTCACAATAGCCTCAAAAACAATAAAATACCTAGGAACGAACCTAACCAAAGACACCAAAGATTTCTAAAACAAACAAAAAGTATTTAAACCTCTGAAGAAGGAAATTGAAGAAGACATCAGAAGACAGAAAAACCTCCCATGCTCATAGATTGGCAAAATTAATATAGTAAAAATGTCCATTATACCAAAACTCTTATACATATTTAATGCAATCCCAATTAAAATCCCCAAGACATTCTTCACAGGCTGGGAAAAAAATCCTTAACTTCATTTGGAAAAACAAAAGAACCTGAATAGCCAAAGCAACTGTGAGTGAAAAGAGCAATACAGGGGGGATCTCTATACCAGACTTCAAGCTATACTACAGGGCTATAGTCATAAAAACAACTTGATACTGGCAGAAAAATAGACTTCTTGACCAATGGAACAAAACTTAATATCTAAACCTGAGCACATACAATTTCAGCCACCTCATATTTAAAAAGGGGACCAAGAAGACACAATGGAGGAAAGACAGCATCTTCACCAAGTGTTGTTGACAAAACTGGATCACCACTTCTATAATAATGAAATTAAACCCCTACCTCTCTCCCTGTACAAAAGTCAACTCCAGATATATCAAAGACCTCAACATGAAACCCCAAACTCTGGAGGCAATAGAAGAAAAACTTGGCAGCATAATACAAGACATAGGCATAGGAAAAGTCTTCCTAAATCAGACAGCAGCTGTGCAAGAATTAAGGTAAACAATAGACAAATGGGACCTCTTTGAACTCAAAGTCTTCTGTACATCAAATGAAACCATAAAGGAAGTGAAGAGAAAACACACAGAGTGGGAGGAAACCTTCACCACATATACATCTGACAAAGCATTCATTTCCACCGTATATAAACTACTCAAAAAAACAAAGAAGAATGAAAACAAATGAATCGCTCAAAACATGGAGCAAAGAGCTGAACAGAGACTTCACAGATGAGAAATTAGAGATAGGTGGGAAACATCTTAAAAAGTGCTCGACTTCACTAATAATTAGGGATATGCAAATTAAAACCACTTTATGATATCATCTCACTCTGTTAAGACTGGCTAAGATCAAGAAAACAAATGATACCAAGTGCTGGACAGGTTATGGGGAAAGGGGAACACTCATCTATTGCTGGTGGGAATGTAAACTTGTGCAGCCAATATGGAAAGCAGTGTGGATAATCCTTGGAGGACTCAAAATGAGCTTGCCATCTGATCCAGTCCTACCACTCCTGGGTATATACCCACAAGACTCATTTTACCTCAGAGATACATGTGCAGTGATATTTATTGCAGCTCTACTCACAGTAGCACAAAGCTGGAACCAATTCAAATGTCCCTCAACTGATGAGTGGATAGAGACAATGTGGTACATATACACAATGGAGTTCTATACAGCAGTAAAAAAGACATCATGAACTTTACAGGTAAATAAATGCAACTAGAAGTTATTATGTTAAGTGAAGTAACACAGTACAAGAAAAACAAATGAGGAATGGTATCCCTCATCTGTGGATGCTAGCACCAATAATCCAGTTGTAAATATTTCTTCTGGGGAGTGATGCATATTTGGAAAGAACAACAACACCAACAACAGAAAAGACTGCATCAAAGAACTGACTGAAATGGTGAAGCTGGTGGGGTGGGAGTTTTGGGAGAGGGACATGGGTCTATATTCTATTAGTGTATATTTAATCGATGTGAGTTTAACTGGTATCCAAATTTGCCCAAACTTTGTCTACATATTACAGGGTATTTTAGGACTTAGTAAAAGTGAAAATGTCTATATTAAACAACATTGGTTAAAAGGTTTTAATTAAAACTGTAATACATTTAAGCTAATTGGAAATATAAATTGTTGTCCACATTTGTTTTACTTAAAATTTTTATAACAAAAACTTTGGGGTTAATGTATATGAATGTTCTCTATAATTTTTGTGTTGTTCAGTATCATCTTGTAACATTTTGTTTTACCTGTAGGATAATTTAACTTAAAGAATTAAGCTTGCATCCCAAATTAATAACATACAGCCAATGATAAACAGCTTGGCTAAATTTAAAGAAAATTTATACCTTGATTCCTGCCTATATGTATATGCTCTACAACTGCTTTTTGAGATTCATGGGTCAAAAAATAAAAACCTAAAATAAAAAAAGAGGGGGATACACTTATATATTAAACCTTTTGTCAATATTTCAATTTAAATCTTAAAATTAACTATGGGAAAAAATTTGCAAGTTCCCACAGGTCAAAACATCACCAACTTAATGGCTGAGAAAGAAAAGATACAGCTTTGCATTGTACAGGATGTACCAAGAAATACCAGCAGAGAAGTTGGCCCATCTAAACATTAAAAGGAAGAAAAGCCTCAGACTGCTACAGACATCAAACAATTCTGTTGATACTATTTGAAAAAACTGATTATAGTGAGTCCTAATGAACTTTACCTTCCAGGTGCCACAAAGTTTTAATATGAGAGACTTTCTTGCCTCCTTTTCATATAACAAAGAAAAACATGATGGTAATGAAGTCTTTCCCTAACTGTAAATTAGAGATTACTGTTATAGAGATAACCTCTTATAAAACCGGTATAACTGCTTTGTTTAATTGACTAATAGACATAGGAACTGTGAAAAGGATTATTCTCTATGCAGAGCCAAATGTAACACTAAAGTCTTTAGAAGCTGTGCAATTAAGCAAAATATATTAATACTGGAGAGCTCTGATATGAGTAATGAATTATTCTGCCAATGAGATGTTGGCCAGGGGATCCAAACCCTCAAAAAAGTAAAGGCTTCTTGCCTGTAAACTGGGATAGCTGCAAGAAGAGAGGTGGTAAGGCCCTGCTGTCAAAGACCTGATGAAAGCATGGGAAAGATGTATTATGACCACACTTGCAAGTGTACAGTTGGTCTCTAGAATGCCAGAGAGTGTTACCAAAGGCCACTAAATTAACAAAGCAAATATTGGTCTCCTTGAGTCAAGCAAGACTCCTCCATCAGCATCAGCTACACCTCACCTGCCTGGAAATACCATGAAGCCATGGCAGCCATATGTCTCTATATCCCAAAACTAATTGGCTATTAGCTCTCTCCTTGGAGGAATAATTCATGGCTGATGCCACAAGCTTATGTCCTCTAGTTGTTAGGAGTTGTTATAAGCCACAGTAAGACCTTGTCATTTTTTTACAGAAAAACTATAGTTCATGGATTAGTATACCATCCAAACATCTATGTCTATACCAATGTAACCTACCAGAATAATTAGTACTGTTTAAATGCCTGTATGTCTAATTGCTTGTGCTTCATTATTAGGACTGAAAGGTTATTCCTGGATAAACTGCCAACTCATGAAAAGACACAGCCTGAACTGATCATAGTCCAAAAGGACATATCAGGTTAAAGTAGTCTGTTTTGCTTCTCGCCCACTTGTGCCCCTTTTCTAAAGCCTAGGGAACAATCTGCAGAAGAAGGGGCATGGTAGAATGTAAGGGCTGTGATTGAGGTGAATTGTGAAACTACAGCAATATAGACTAGAAACTTATTTTATCAACATTATTGTACATACAAGTCCCTCCAGCTGGATGGCGGAAGCCTTGGACTGTGTTTCTTTGGACATAGCTGCTTGCAAATTGGTTTTACATGAAGGATGCTTGTATTCATTACTTATTATTTATTGTTTAAAAAGCAAATAATATAAATAAATAAATAAATAAATAAATAAATAAATAAAATATGAATAAGTGTGTTTAAAAAAATAAAATAAAATAAAACCTCATAACCACAATAATGACCAGTACAGCAAACTATCTCTATTGGTACAGTTGTGGCACCTTTATCTTCTGAGTAATATAGCTATCTAATTGGGCTTAAAGCCTGCTCAATGTGAGGAAACTAATGTGTGTTACTGTAAACATACTAAACTACACATGGCTGAAGAATTCATAGATACTAAAGCAAACCTTACATCTGCCACATCCCTAGACAAAGGTAATTTCTTATATTCCATATAAATATATTCCATAATAATATATTTATTATGAAAAAGAAAATACCCATGTAATACATTTACTTGAATTCCATATTGAAATTTGATTTCTAATATGTACAATAGTTTAGAAGCATGCGGATAAATAAAATGTTATTTATATTTCCCACTGATTCTTTTCCATTTCTTTAGTCATGCTATGGGAAAATATATAACTAGGAATGTGGTTCCCATTCTCTTTCTATTATCAAGAAACTTTTCTGTATTTATTAGGAAATTCCTTGATCAATTTCCTTCCAAATGGCTAAACATTATTTCCTGGCAGTTCTTCTTTTCTAAATGCAATTGATTAAATCTTGTCAAAACCAATTGTGTTCTAGCATGATAAAAAGTATATAAACTCAGGATCACAAGGCATAAGGCCCTAAGAGGATCAATGACACCCATTTTCCAAATAAAATTGCACTTTTGAATCCTGCTTGGGAAAACTGGAATCACGTAGAAGAGAGTACCATCCCCAGAGCAAACAGGAGACATACAAGCCTCCCATTTGAATCAAAGCAGAGTGAAAAGGAGAAATGAACCTAAGTAGAACCCAAGCAAGGCAACCTTGGACTTGCTGTGTGTGGGAAATGAAAAACTCTTCTGGTTTATTAAGATATGGGTAAATTTCAGGATTAAATGTCTCACTTCATCTCAGGTAAAATCTGAAACAACGTCTCTAAAAACAAGAAAATGAATTGCAAAGCTTTGAGACCTCAAAATATTGTTCAGTGAGGAATGCAGAGGCAGAAGGTGGTGAGAGGGGAGAAAAGATCAACACCTATGAGCAATGATCAAAGACTTAAACAATCCTCTTTACAGAAGATAAAAAGATGCTAAACATTTTAGTAAATGTTTACTGATTGAAAATTTGTTCAGTATATGTGAAGATACCGTTCAAATCTGCAGTAGAGTTCAAAGAGTCAAGTGCAACCTCAGGGATCCCTCCTGCCAAACAGATGGGCTTATTAAGTTCACTCATCTGAGTGTTTACTGCTTTGTAAACAAATGCAAATCATTATACAAAGATTTGTCCAAACAGATCGAAGAAAATGTATAATGATAATTACTGAGAAAATCTGTGAAATCACCCACAAAAGAAAAGTAATGAGGGAGAGACTCTTGTCTAGTCAAATGGGGCTGTAGTGATAACATGCAAAACACCACCATGAACATTTCAGGTATTGATAGGCATCAAGGGGATAGAAACAAGAAATTACAACAAGAAAATTGAATATTTATTTGTCATTCTCTTGTAAATTCAGCATTATCAGAATCAAAAGTGTAGACAATCTTTGGAAAAATATTGGCATAGGATCTGAATGTTGACTTTAAATTATGAAGAATGAAAACCTAACACCCTAAACAGAAGTCCACAGATTTCTCCAAAGCGACCAAAGAAAATTTTACAAAAAATGGTGAAAAAGAATCTGTGTAGAGAAGAAGCCTAACCCTGACCACAGCATCCTCTTTGACCAACTGCCTACTTTATAAACTTGACTTGCAGAAGAAGTTAGTTTAGCAGCTATCAGTGAAGGCAATTCTGTTTCTGATAACACATTTCTAGGTATTTCCCTGATTAGCATAAAAAGTGAATTTTTGTAGGTAAAACTATAGTAAGATGCACACTAAAATAAATATGAACTTATATATTTGCTTTAAGTCCCTTAATTTCTCAGTCTCAAGTTCTCCCATATAACCAAGTCCTTTAAATCCTGTAATACTTGCACTTACAATAATAGGAACAACTTATTATAATTGAAAATTGCTTTTATAACATAAAAAGGTGATAAGGGATATAACAAGGCCCTGAAACATGGGAAAGATTTATATTTCTGTACTGTAAAATCCAAGTTAAGTTGTTTTTATTTAACATAATGGTCCTTGGGTAAACTGCATTAAAATTGCAGTGTGTTAACCTTTTGTGTAGTGCTGGGTAAAAGAAATGTATGAAATGATAGAAATATTTCCCATCTGTTTTGCCTATATATAATATCACTTCTTCACCCCTGGGTACTGATCCCTTGAAAGTATATCGAGTTATATTTACTTTGAAATGAATTCAAATTAAAAGAGATGTGGTTAGTTCAGCTTTAGGGAATTTACTCACTAAACAAAATTGGAGAGTAATGACAAATATTTCCCATACGGACACTAAAATGGAATTATAAAACGAATCAATTGAAAGTGAATGGTCTATGGCTCAAGGACATAGAATTGAAACTAATAGTAAGAGTGATAACAGCTAAGAAAAGCTTATATTTGTGGAAAAGTAACGTGATGAAACAGGTTACTTTCCCTAATGTTCCTAAGAGTGTTCCTTCTTATGGCTTTGAGATTGACCCTTGTTCAGTGAGCAGGAAAATCATATCAAATTGTTTACCTGAAGGATTAGACACCAGAACAAATTTGAGCATTCCAGTCAAATATTCAGAGAGGAAAAACTTAGAAAGCAAGTGGGCTTGCTTCTCCTATTCAAAAGTAAAGCTGTTGACAATGTGCATTTAATCTTGGATTGTATGATAAACAGCAAATTCTGTTTCAGATTCTACATCAACAATGAAAAAACAAAGCATTAACTTGCAGAATATATAAACTCCTCAAAAAACAAAGAAGTAAGAAAACAAATGAGTCAAAATTTGGAGTAAAGAGCTGAACAGAAACTTCACCAGTGAGGAAGTAAAAATGGCTGAAAAAAATCTCAAAAAGTGTTCAACATCGTTAAGAATTAAGGAAATAAAAATTAAAACTACTCTAAAATATCATCTCACTCTGATAAGACTGGCTAAGATCAAGAAAACAAAAGACATCAAATGCTGGAGAGGTTGTGGGGAAAGGGGAACATTCATCCACTGCTGGTAGGAATTTAAACTCATGCAATCACTGTGGAAAGCAGTGCAGAGAACCCTTAAAAATCTCAAAATGAGCCTACCACCTGGCCCCACCATACCACTCCTAGGCATATACTGACTAGACTCATCCTACTGCAAAGACGCATGCACCTCTATGTTTACCGCAGCCCTCTTTGTAATAGCAAGAAGCTGGAAGCAACCCAGACACCCCTCAAATGACTAGTGGAGAGCAAAAATGTGGTACATGGTAAAGAAAGAAGACATCATGAACTTTGCAAGTAAATGGATGGAACTGGAAGCCATTATGCTAAGTGAAGTAACACAGTACAAAAGAAACAAACAGGAAATGGTTTCTCTCATTTGTGGATGCTAGTATTGAATCCCCCAATTGAAAGACAAGCTGAGCAACATTATTGCTATATCTTTTACTAACTGAAAGCAACTGTGATGTTATAAGGTAAACTCTTAATGAGCCTACATACTTTCAGACATGGCACTTAATATATGGGATATATATATATNTCTCTCTATATATATATATATATATATATATATATATATATTATAAAATCAAAGGAAAAAATGTGAACTCCAAACATATATCAGAAATAACAGACAATTTATTCCTGGAGGACATAACTCAAGTACATGTATGATGTTTATATAGGCATATTTTGGAGCAATACAATGGGGAGGGAGCCACAACAACATAGGGACTGGGTCAAATAATTGAATGATATAGTTAATTTCTGCCCCAAATGATGGACCTTTACAGAGAAAAACGTTAAAAGACATAGAGAAAGATATATGACATGTACAGCAGAATGTATGATCTGGGGTGGGGGAAGGGAAAGGGGAATGTGTCTAAATTGAACTGAAAAATGATGTCTAAAATACATAAAACATAAAAAAAAGTATTATTAAATGCTAAAAAAGATAAAAAAAACTGTTATTGAAACTTTCACCCAAACATATCATGACTGGTAAAATAAATGTTTTACAAACTGCTGTTCATTGGCTCTGGGGTAGCTGGCCATGGCAATGAGTAGTGGCACTGCCATCTCAGATCCAGAAGACTCAGTGCTGTTCAGTTACGGCACTGGCCACAGTGATGATTCTGACATTTGGGATACTACAGCATTAATAAAAGCTTATGATAAAGCTCTGGCTTCCTTTAAGCATGCTCTAAAGAATGGAGATATTTGTGAAACCTCAAATAAACCAAAAGGTGCACCTAGAAGAAAACCTGCCAAGAAGAATTAAAACAAGAAGAGTACCACCACTCCCTTGAAGCAGTGCTGACAAATGTTCCACTATTTGCTCAAAAGATGGCCGTGTTTACCCAGTCACCATTGTGTCAGTGGATTTTAAGAGAGAAATTGTACTGTGGTTTACACTGGATAACAGAGAGGAGCAAAATCTGTTTGATCTACTTTCCCCAACATGTGAAGTAACTAATAATATAGAACAGAATGCTGAAGAGAATGAAAACGAAAGTCAGCTTTCAACAGATGATAGTGAAAACTTCTCCAGACCTCCTGGAAGTAAACCAAATAACAAGTCTAAAGCTGAATCATGGAACTCTTTTCTCTGTCCTCCATCCCCAATGCCAATGTCAGGATTGGGACCATAAGAGCTAGGTCTGAGATTCCACAGCCCACCAACCACCAGCACCTCTGTCACCCCTCTTCTAGTCACTCTGGGAACCTCCATTACCTTAAGGACCTCCAGGTTTCAGAAAAATTAAAAAGAAATAAAGTGCTCACATATAAATTAAGGAGTAACTCAGAACAGTATTCTTTAATAGCTCTCTCCCAAAGAGATGGTATGTTGGTGTCCTGGTGGATATGAAGAGAAACTCATCATCTTCTTCATGGACATTTGGTTGAGTGGCCTCATCATCAGTGTTTTCCCATTCCATGGGCTCCATGTCTAAATAACTGATAGAGGGTGTTTAGAGCATAATTAGACTGAGAAACTGAACAGTGGAAATGTGAATGTGTGGAAGTCACTCTGCCAAAATTGTGACTGAGCACAATTGTGGAATTGTAACTCTCTTAATATCTGAAGGTTTTTATTAATTCCTTTAAAAATAAAATAGTTTTTTGAAAAATAAATTTGTTCATTGCTATTTTACTTACTGATAAGCAAAACGCCATCCAAAAATGGTGGAGAAAAGATGATAATATTTATGGTTAAATTTAAAGCACCTAGAATGATATATTATGCTTTATGTTTTTCACTATTTCTATGACACACTATTTTCTTATACGGCAATTGTGTGTGTGGAGGGGTACGTGTTATCAGTGTGCACTTGCAGGTACCATGACATGGATACAGAGTATAAATGATAGGAGTCTATTCTCACTTTTTACCATGTGGGTCCCAGGGATTAAACTGAGGTTATCAGGCTCAGTGGCTTTCACCCACTGAGCATTCTCCAACTTTCTATAACCTAGTCTTAAATTATATTTGTAAGTTAATGAAGAACCTATTTAAAATGGTATCATTTCCGCTATAATCAATAACAACCAATGTTTCTTCCAATGCTCTGTATGTTTATAAACTTTCATTTCACTCTTTTTCATAAAAATGATGAAAATTTTGTATCAGGAGATCAAACCATTTGATTCAGGGAAGTGGAGAAGGAAATGCACAAGATATCTCATGATTTTCCTTAAGTATCTCCATGTGATTTTAGCACCTGAGAGAAATACATGTTTTTTTCTAAATAAATTATTTGGTAAATAAGTTTTAATGCTAAATATGGTGGCAACTCTCAAAATCTATGAAATCTATGAAATTCTATAACCCTCAAGTATCCCTGCCTGAAAAACTTGGCAGTTTGCCCACACTAAAGATATTCATGTTCATGAAGCAGACATTGCCCTAGTAACCTTCTGTCATTTATATGGACTGTGATCCCATGAAAACAGTGTCATTACTGAAAAGGGTACAGAGAAAAATGGTACAAACATCTTTGAAACCAAGTAGTGTGGTCCCAAATCTTTATTCCCTCTCATTTGCTGAGTGACATTATACAAATTTTCTGCGGTTAAAATTGAGCAGAAAAGAAATTATGTGACCATTTATAAAATGGGGCCTTAAGGTAGCATAATTGTTTTATTGAGTGGTATCAATAAAGAAACTTATGTCAGCCCATGAAAGGAAACAGCCAGAATTGACCAGAATCCAAGTCTACAGCTCCAGAGAGAGAGGACAGTTTTACTTCTCATCCACCTGTGCCCCTTTTCTAAGCCTAGGGAACAATCTGCGGAAGAGGGGGCGTGGTAGAATGTAAAGGCTGCGATTGGGGTGAACGGTGAAACTACAGCGATGTAGTCTGGACACTCATTTGATCAACTTGATTGAACAAACAACCTGTCACCCCCCACTGAATGGTGGGACTGTGGGGGTTTGGGCACAACAGTCTGTAGATTGGTTTTGCACGAAGGATGCTTATACTCATGGATTATCACTTATAGCTAAAAAATGAAAAAAAAAAAACCTGAAAGATGCAGGACAGTTATGGCAGAATACATGATCTGGGATGGGGTGGGGGTGGGGGGGAAGGGAAAGGGAAATATGCCTGATCTGAATTGGAAAATGATGTACGAAATGCACAAACCATCAATAAAAATTAAATTAAAAAAAAAAGAAAAAAAGAAACTTATGGTCTCGTAATGCCACCATGAGTAAGACAGATTCAGATCAAAATAGCTTGCTCATTAGCGTGCCCTCAAACCTCATGTATATTCACCAATTTTTCTCAAAATAGAAAGTTTCATAAAAAAAAAAAAACAGAATGAACTCTTGAGATCATGCACTACCATTAACTACAATGATGAAATAATTGGGACTCTCTAATTAACAGAATGGTAGTTGGATACTAATATTAGCAACCTGACCTTGATGAGTCTCATGAACAGTTTTGCATTTCAGCTTCTGCATGTTTTTAATGGATATTCTCTTTGGAGGCTGGTATTTCAAGATCTAAAGGATGTAATATAAGTAAATAGAAAGAAAACATATTTCAGGACATCTGATAATCCTTATATTATCTTTTCCTTATTTCATATGTTTAAATTATTTTGATATTTTATTTACTCCATTGTTCTTTTAAATGCTGTTTATAATTTATTCAAGTTGCATTGACATGCTAAGGGATTGATTATTCCTTCATTTTGTGTAAAAGATCAACTTCAATGAAAAATTGTATTTGTGCTGCAACTATATGAAGGTCCATAAAATAAATAAGAGTTCACATATTAAATAAATCAATATCAAGATAATTCTGTATGACCAATGTGTGCCAATCTGACAGTCTGAAATTTTGTAGAAATAGTGGAATAATAACTAAGGAGATTCATTAACATTTGTCACAATGATTTTAGTTTGATTTAATTATAACTAACTAGAAATAGTCAATATTACATAAGATTCAAAGGATTTGAGTTTTTAAACATTGGGCAGTATAATACAAACATATGGCATAACAAGCTATGATCTCACATATATAAAGATTTGTGGAAAAAAGAAATAGTAATAATGTAGATTTTATCAAATACATAAAACAATAAAACTTAAGTGATTACTTAGAATATCTTATTTCTGTATTTTAATTTTCCGGTCTGAGTATAAACAAACTATTGCATTGTGAAAATTGTATAAAGCTTGCCATGTTAGATAAATTGAATATATTAGATTCTTAGTCAATTTAAGTAGATTAATCTATATTCAGATAATTCTCCTTTTTCATTAACAACTCTACAAGAAACTGAAAAGATGTGGGGCCAATATACATATCATTTTTTTCCAATTGCCACCACTAAAAAAAGTAATTGCCTATACACAATTTCATGATTGTTTAATAAAAATATTATTATCTTAATTACTAAGAATTAGGTCTGAGTAATAGAAAATAATAAAATGTTACATTACTATTATACATACGATTAAAATGGATTGTATGATTTGATGGCATAGTCTTAAATAATATATAAGTTAATACAACTTTTGGAAGTAAAGCCATATATTTTCCAGTCTGGTCAAAAGCTATTGTGTTCAAGTAATTTTACTGACACAGCCTCCCAACACTGTAGAAACACAGGCATGTACCACTCCAATCATGTAACAATTACTTTAGATTATTTAAAATACTCATCAGGAATGCTGAATTTTTTTTGGAATGCTGAATTTTTACTGAAAACTTGTGTTACTGTCATAATAAATGTCACTGTTTTGTGTGAATAAAAGTATTTTTTCTATTTTCATAAATCATACTTTAATGGAATAAAATAGGTTATGAAAGATGCCGTGTTTTCATTATATATGCATATATAGTATATCATATATTGTGTGTATACAGACATATAAATATACTAATATACTACATAATTTATATATTTATAAATACTATATATAGTTACATATGTATATGTGCAAATTATAATAAGTGTTATAGATTTAAAAAAATAAACCAGGATAGAGTATCAAGGAAGTCTGGGGAATGTGAATTTGAATTTGATCACTTATTAGAGTAACAATATAAAGCTTGACTGAAAAGAACTTTGCATAAAGATATAAAGGAAGAGAGGAGTGGAATTAGTAAGATAGGTCTAGAAAGCACAGTATTAGAAGAGAAAATCTTGCTATCAAGGAGATTTGAGGTTGACACTTTTATATGCTTCCTAAGGTATAAAGAGGAGACAAAGGTAACTTGTTTGGAACTCATAAAGTTCAATATTGAATGGAAGTAAGATAGATCACATGTGGGATCTATTCACGGGCTTTGGATCTGATTGGAATGAGGAAAATGTTTTCTGTAATTATATGGCATAAGGTAACTTACATTTTTAAGTAATCCGTAATATCATATAGAAATGCAGAGTAATAGAAGGCATGAATATAACCAATGTAATATAGAATATTTTATAATGAAACATACCATAAAGGTGGGCACTCTCTTGATACCATGTAGTAGAGATTTATGCATAAAGAGACAAGTTTATTACCAAAGAAAGGATGGCATCAGAAATTGAGTGTACATAGAGAACACAAATTCAATGCTGGTTAAGAAGTTCCTAACCTGGGGCTAACCACGTGCTGCTGCATTACACATTTCACTGTCGAAAGTATTGGTATTGGACAGAGGAAAAAAAATGAGTTAAACCTGAAATAGCACAGTGGCTCCTGGAAGTGCAGAAGGATAAGCTCTGTATATGGTTACATCTGAAGATGTAGCATTCTATTGTTCCTTTAACTGCTGTGACAAAACACTCTGAGCAATACCAACTTGGGGAAGAAAGGGTTTATTTGTCTTACATCACCTGGGTCACCTTTCAGCACTGAGGGAGCCCAAGGTAGGAGCTCAGGGCAGAAAACTGGAGGCAGAAGCTGAAGAAAAGGCTATGGGGGTATTATGCTTACTGACTTTGTTCCATCGGATCCTGATCAAACTGTTTTCTGACAGGACAATCTGCCAGGGATGGAACTACCCAGAATGGGAGGGGCCCACCTACATCACTCAAAAATCAAGAGTATATCCTAAAGATATGTCCACAAGCCAGTCTAATATAGGAAATGCCCCAATTGAGGCCCCTTTCACCCAAGTGTGTCAAGTTGATAACTAAATCTGTTCAGCACAGGTGTGCAAGTAGGCTCACCAGCTTCACACATTTCTCTGTCAATCTGACCTTCACCCTTCACCACAGGTTAAACAATTACAAGAGTAAGTTGTCATTCTCTCCATGAAAGTATTTGGAAAGAAGTGCACATAAAGGTGATAGAAGTGATTTCTTTAATTGACTAATAGACATAGGAACTGTGAAAAGGATTATTCTCTATTCAGAACAAAATATAATACTAAAGTCACCATAAGCTATGCACTTAAGCAAAATATATTAATACAGGAGAGCTCTGATATCAGCAATGGATTATTCTACTAAGGAGATGTTGGCCAAGGGATCCAAGCCACCCCTGCCCAAAAAAAAGGTAAAGGCCTTTTGCCTGTAAACTGCGATACCTGCAAGAAGAGAGGCAATAAGGCCCCACTGTCGAAGACCTGATGTAATCATGGGAAAGATTTATTGAGACCACACTTGCAAGTGTACAGTTGGTCTGGAATACCAGGGAGTGTTACCAAAGGCCACTAAATCAATAAAGCAAATGTAGGTCACCTTGAGTCAAGCAAGACTCCTCTGTCAGCACCAGCTACACCTCACCTGCCTGGAAATACTGTGCAGCAGTGGCAGCCATATGCCTGTATATCCCAAATCTAATTGGCTTTTAGCTCTCTCCTTGGAGGAATAACCCACGGCTGATGCCACAAGCTTACATCCTCTAGTGGTTAGGAGATGTTATAAGCCACAGTAAGACCCTGTCATATTTTACAGAAAAAATGTAATTCATGGATTAACATACCATCCAAACATCTGTGTCTATACCAAAGTAACCTACCATAACAATTAGTACTGTTTAAATACCTATATATCTAATTGCTTGTGCTTCATTAGTAGGATCGAAAGGCTATATATTATACTGTTTAAATACCTATATATCTAATTGCATGTGCTTCATTAGTAGGATCGAAAGGTTATGCCTGGACAAGCTGGCAGCCCATGAAAGAAAACAGCCAGAA
>VZQC01004376.1:314383-337667 GCA_009823505.1 Rhizomys pruinosus
CTTTCATGGGCTGACAGTTTGTCCAGGAATAACCTTTCGATCCTACTAATGAAGCACAAGCAATTAGATATATAGGTATTTAAAGAGCACTAATAGTTATGGTTGGTTACTTTGGTATAGACACATATGTTTGGATGATATGTTAATCCAGGAATTACATTTTTTCCTGTTAAATATGACAGGGTCTTACTGTGGCTTATAACATCTCCTAACCTGTAGAGGATGTAAGCTTGTGGCTTAACTCCAGTCCCAGGGGAATCTGATGACCTCTTCTGACCTCTGCAGCATTGCATGACATGGGTGCACCAACCTTCATGCAAGACAGTACACTCATTTACATAAAAATTAATTAATTAATTAAAAAATTATGTTAAAAGACAGAAACAGAAAGAAAACTATCAAACTCCTTCTCTGAAACCAGTATTTTTTAATAAGAAAACCAGGAAGAGACAACAAAATACTGTAGTTCAATATTCCTAATGAAAATAGATGTAAAAATTCACAATAATATAATTATAAAAGGTATCAAGCCACATATTAAAGAGATCATCCACCATAATTCAGTGGCTTTATTTCTGAGATTTAGGGATGATTCAATATATGAAAGACAATCAATATAATAAATTACATAAATGTTTTAAAAACAAAAATCATATGGTCATGATCACCTCAATGGATGTATGAAAAATCTTTGACAAAATCCTCCATGCCTTCATGATAAAAACCTTAGGTGGAATTCAATTGGAGGGAACATACCATATTATGATTAATGTTATATATGACAAATCCGCTGCCAATATCTTTCTAAAAGGAGAAAAACTTCAAGAATTCCCATTAAAATCAGAAGTAAGGAATGGCTGCTCACTATTCCCAATTCTTTTTAAAATATAGTGCTTGAAACCTTAAGAAGAGCAATATGAGAAGAGGAAGAAATCAAAATTAAAGGCATCGTGGAAGTCAAAATATCCTTATTTGCAGAGACCCCTAAAGTTTAACCAAAAAACTTCTGGAAATGAACACTTTGAGGAAAGTAGCAGGTTACAAAATCAATCTACATAAATCAATAGCCTGTTTATATAAAAAAGAAACAAGCTTTTTCAGTAAATTATCACAGAAATGCTCCCATTCATAATGGTCAAAAAAATAAATAACATTCATAGGAATAAATCTAAGTAAAGGTATTAAAAAACTCTACAATTAAATAAATTAACCCTTTGAAGAAAGAGTTGGAGGAAAATACTACAAGATGGCAAGACTTCTAGTGCACAGTGGTTTGTAGAAATATTATTATGAAAATGACTATCCCACCAAAACAATTTGCAGATTGAATGTAATCCCAATCAAAACCTCAATGACATTTTTCATACAACTAAAAATAATACATCCTAAAATTCATATAGAATTATAAAAGCCCTTAGATAGATGGAAAAAAGAGCAATGCTAGAGGGACTACCATACCAGATTTCAGTATATATTATAGTATTAAAAACATCATGGTACTATATAACAGACATGAAGATCAATACAACAAAATAGAATACTTAAACTTGAGTGTTTGAACCACCCGATATTTGGAAAATGTGTCAAGAATGAACATTTGATGGAAACACAGTATCTTCAACATATGAATGGTACTTGGAAAACTGGATCTCCACATTTAGATGAATAAAGATAGATCCACACCTATGACCCTGCAAAAAAATCAACTCCAAACATGAAATACTTCAATGTAAAACTTGAAACAATGAAACTGTTAGAAGAAAATTTAAGCAGTATCATACCAGATATGTGTGCAGCTAAGAAATTTGTAAATCAGAATACATTCACTCAGGATTTAAAGCCAAGAACTGACAAAAGAGAATTCATTAAGCTAAAAATATTCTGTACAGCAAATGAAACAAAAAACTTTGTAAAGTGGAAGTGCACAGATTGAATGAAAATCCTTGGCAGCTATTCATCTGGTAGTGGATTAATTTCTAAAAAATACAAAGAATTAAAAAAAAAGAATCATGCAAATAAAAACCCCAAATAAAATGATCTGTAAATCTGAATAGAAAATTCTCAAGAGAAGATATAAAAATGGCTGAGATTTATCTTAAATGTGTACAATGTCCTTAACAATTTGTAAAATACAAATTAAAATTATTATAAGATTTGACCACAGTCAAAATGATTAAGATCAAGAAAATAACTGACAATAAATTCTGGACAAGATGTGGAGAAGGGAGATCTTTTATTCTCTGCTGGTGAAATTGCAAACTGGCACATCAGTTATAGAAATCAACATTCAGAATTATTAAAATCTACAAACACACCTACCATATTATCTTGCTATATCAGTCTTTGGCATATACCTAGCCTAATATAGAGGTATCAGATTAACCATATTTATTGCTGCTCTTTACATAATAGCTAAGATATGGAGACAACCTAAAATTCCATCAGCTGATAAATGGATGATGAAAAAGTGGTACATTTACACAATGGACATTTATTCAGCAATACTGAAATATGAAATTATAAAAAAATAAAATACAATTAATAAAGAAATAGAGGATGTAAAGTGAGCTTGGTATAGGGAGCTGGAGGTAGATCTGATGGGAGAGAGCAGGTTGATTATGATCAAAATATATTGTATGACATTCTCAAAAAGTAAAAATATTTTAAAGCAAAAAATAGTTAAAGAATATTTAGAAAAATTATGTGATTAAAAACCTGAAAAAAAAACAACAACAAGTGATTAGAGCTCAGTTTCCAGGTCAATAGTAGTATAACAAAATTTCTCAGCACCACCAATTATCAAAAGAATATACTGTGGGAAAACTTAGTTAAGATGGGTAGCATTCTAAACCAATGGGACCTCCCTGGCCACACCCATGGCGTGGGATATAGTGATTGAAATGTTTAGGATTCGGCCCTGAGATTTGAGTCATGATTGATATTTAACCAGGCATTTTGCAATAAACTCTCTCTCTGCATTTGAACCTCAACATGCCTCCACGTTTAGTGCTTTCCTGCAGGCATTTTCCACATGGATTGTCCTGGGATTAGATGGGCCCCACCACAAACCTAGGTGGGGTCCCCACAAATGGTGCCACAAACGTGGGCATGGAGACCAGTTTGGTAAGCTAGAATCTCTGCAAGATGGTAAATAACAACTTCAAGGAAGCTATGTTTCAGGAGGAATTGTTTTGTGATGTATGGCATGTGTTTGTTGATTGTGTGCTGTGGTTGGCTGTGGCTGTCATGTTTCAATTTGTAGTATGGAGAAAGTTTAGTGTCTCAAAAGCAGTGAAGCCATGGACTAAGGATGAGAATTCAGAGGGAATTCTCTTATTGACTCTGCTGGTGCAAATGTGGATGGAACCGATGGAGACTTGGCCTGTGTGCCAGAGACCTTTTCTCTGATAGGCTTGGGAAGTTTGCATTCTCTTGTGGGTTTTCACCCACTCAGCAGGACACGATTATGGAGCCTGTGGGTGCCGTTTGTGCTTCCCTGGATTGGGGGCATCTGTTGCTTCCCCAGCCTTCAGAGAAATTGTGAGAAAAGCCCTTCCTCTCCCATCCACTTGCCTTCTAGAGGTTTTGAAATGAGCTTGGAACCTGCACTGCAGCCTGGGGTCCAGCCCTCAAGAGAAGTGCTGGCTTCTGCCTTCTGGCCACAGTTCAGGTGGCAAAGGTCACAGAGGCTGGAAGGAAGGGTGTGCCCATGGAGCAAGCAACCATTTTGCCAGGAGCCTTCCATAGAGGCATTCATTTGCACCTTTGCACAGGCAGGCTTGGATCTTGGGTCGTAGAGGTAACCACGCAGGAATTAATCTACCAACACTGGCTTTTATGGAAGCTTGTGAAAAGCCAGCCACAGTCTGTGTTTTTAAAAAATGTCCTCCTTAAAAATTTTTCTTTAAATAGTGTAAAATAGTGCTTAATTCTGCTGAAGTTTCCTTTTGTCTAATAAACTTCCCCCAAGATCTCTTCTAGAGTCCATTCTTCTATGATGCAAATTGAGCTTGTAAATTCCAGGTTTGGTGGTGGGCCATGCCTTTAATCCAAAGGTGGGATGTTTGTGAGTTCAGGCCTGTAGACCTCCTGACCAGCTCTGACTGTGAGAAAGCCCTGCCTTGAAAAGACCAAAGGCAAAATATGAAGCAGTTACATTTTTCAGTTTGTAGCTGTTTGTAGATACTCAGGTTAATCTAGTCCAATGTTTGTTCTGTGCTCCTCTCCTGCTCTGGAAACAGAGGTTGGCTGCTGTGGGAAGGGCTGGATTTACAGTATTCTGTGTTTCACTGGGAAGCATAAAGTCTAGGGCACTCTTGCCCGAGGGTAGTGCTTTGTCTTTCATTATGTTTCCAATACTGGGGAGACAGACCAGATGTCTATGAAGACTCAAGCCCAACCTTAATTGTGTAAATGACTTTTTTTCCTTGAACATCAAACAATAATGTGGCTTTCTTCTCTTACAGGTCAACCTAACAAACCTTTCTTTATGTACATATGTATGTATGTATGTATGTATGTATGTATGTATGTGCATGCACACGTGTGTATGGATTTGTGTACTTGTGTTGTAAGTATATTTTAATGTTAACAGCCATAATACCAGTAAAAACATTGCCTCTTAGTTGGAACGTGGCACTTCCTTCTCAAGACACAAATTTATATTAAACAGCAAAACACAATTCACTTTCAACAAAGGTTATGGGTTATCAATTAAAATTTTTAAAATAATGGATCTACACTGCCACCTACTGGTTATGCCCTTGCAACATCTAAAACAAAGATGCAACAAGATTTTCATTGTATTAAAGTGTTAATAAGATTTGGGGTCTTTGGGAACAGAAAATAAAAAAATATAGAAAATTTAAAAAATGTGAATTTCCCATTAACATCATTCCGGAATTCGCAGCCGCCATTTTTTTCATTATTGCATGCATACAGGCTAAGACAAGCCTGCATTTAGTTCAGATAGCCAGTGGGTAGCTGGTATTGAGTCCTGCATTTCATTTGCGTGTCCAGTTGGCAGAAAAAAGGCTCCCTTTGCGGACCACCAACCTGGGTAGCTGGTGTGAAATTCCTGTCCTGGCTTTGGGCAGGTGGAAAGTAACGGCCAAGAGTGTGAAACGTGTCTCATTGTCCCAGGCTAAGGACCTGAGTAGGAAGTTACCTCTCCGGTCGGGTTACAGGAGTAACCAACTGACCTCTACGTACAGAAGCCAGCTCCCCACAGTGTCCAAAAAGTGGGCACTGTGTCCCCCTTCCCTTATCAGGACTGAACTGCACCTACTTGTGACAAAGGAAGCTTCCTAGAAGCTTCCACAAAAACAAACAAACAAAAAATCAAGATGGTAATGATTGTAACAACTTCTCATGGGTATATCTAGCTAGACTTCAATTAACTAATGGGCATAAGAACTGTAAAAGAAAATTTTATTAAGAGCTAGATATTGGAAAATCATTAAAGCAGGTTTTCATGCCAAGCCTGGAGAAAGCCAAGAGCTTGGAGGAAGATATTTATTAAAATCCACATTTTAAGGTTTGAAGTTTAAAATGGTATACTTAAAAATCACATATTTATATAGAGGTGTATTTCAGTAGAGATTTATACAGAAATACAAAATAAACCATATAAGTTAATGGACTTGATTTCTCTGAAGTCATAGTCTAGTCATATAGTCTTAAAGAACAAAGTGTGTATTAGGTAAATTTTATTTGTCAGGTATTCAACTCTGCACAAGCTTTGTCTACATATTATAGGATATTAATAGACTTGGTAAAAGATTTAGTAAAAATGTTTAAATTAGTTAAATTTGGGTGAAGGTTTTCGTGAAAATGGTAATACATATGAGCTATTTGGGAACATAAAATGTTAATTGCTTTATTTATAATCTGTATTGAATTTTCAGCAATAACTTTGGGGTTAAGGTACACAAATGGTCTCTATATTTTTCTGTTATGCGGTATCACCTTGTAACACTTTCTTTTACTTGTAGGATACTTTAAAGAAATTAAGTTTAAGTTTACTTCCCAAATAAGTATCATACAGTCAATGATAAACTGTTTGGGTGAATTTGATGAAAACTTATGCCTTGGTGCCTGTTTATAGGTATGTGTAATACAACTTAGACATCTATAGGTCAAAACTTAAAAATTTAAAAAACAGAGGGAGGTGGTATAATATTCGTTCTGGGATACAAATGGAAAACTCTGTATTCCAAATCTTTTGATAAATTTTCAATTTTGAGGTCTTGAAACTAATAACGGGAGGAGTTTTGCATGTTCCCACAGGTAAAAACACCAATCTAAATGCCTGAAAACATACAAATTTGACTGTGCAGGATGGACTGGGAAATGCCAGCAGAGAGGCTTATCCATCTGAACATTAAAGAAAGAGGAACCTCAGACTGCCTGAGTCGCAGACACTGAGCATCTCTCTGAATTCTATTTGGGATAACTGTATATAACATGCCATCATAAGTTTACCTTCCAGATGCTGAGAAACCTTCCTACCTCTCCCCTTTATAAGAAAAAGAAAAACATGATGGTACTGAAGTCATTCCCTAACTGTAAATTAGAGCCAACTATTATAGTGGTGATTTCTTATAAAACAGGTATAACTACCTTCTTTAATTGACTGATAGACATGTGAACTGTGAAATGATAATTCTCTCTTTAGAGCCAAATATAATAGTAAAGTCTTTATAAGCTGTGTAATTAAGCAAAATATATTAATACAGGAGAGCTCTGATATCAGCAATGAATTATTCTGCCTAAGAGATGTTGTCTAGGGGATTTAAGCCCCCCAAAATGATTAAGACTTTTGCCTATAAGTAGGATATCTGCAAGGAGATAGGCAGTAAGTCCCTGTTGCCAAAACTTGGTGTAAGCATGGTAAAATGTTTTGAGACATCACTTGCTAATGTACAGTTGGCCTCTGAAATGCCAGAGAGTGTTACCAAAGGCCACTAAAGAAATAAAGCAAAATATTGGTCTCCTTGAGTCAAGAAAGACTCCTCTGTCAGTATCAGCTAAACCTCAACTGCCTGGAGATACTGTGCAACAGTGGCAGCCATGTGTGTGTATATATATATATATATATATATCCCAAATCTAATTGGCTGTTAGCTATCTCCTTGGAGAAATAATTCATGGCTGATGCCACAAGCTTATGTCCTCTAGTGGTTAGGAGATGTTATAAGCCACAGTAAGAAGTTATCTTTTATAGAAGAGCCAAAGTTTGTGGATTGCCATACCATCCAAACATCTGTGTCTATGCTCACAGCTTAGCTTGTGATAATAATTAGTAATGTTTAAATGCCCGTACATCTAATTGCTTGTGCTTTGTTAGTAGGATTAAAAGGTACCTCTCAATAAGCTGTCAATCCATGAAGGGAAACAACCTGAACAGACTAGAGTCCAAAATGGCATCTCCAGAGAAAAGAGACTGTTTTGCTTCTCACCCACTTGTGCCCCTTTCCCAAAGCCTAGGGAACAACTTTCAGAAGAGGAGGCATGGTAGAATGTAAGGGTGGCAGAGATTGGGGTGAATCTTGAAACTACAGCAATATAAACTGGACTCTTATTTGATCAATATGCTTGTGCATACAAGCTTCTCCAATTGGACTATGGGAACCTTGGGTTGTTCAAAATTTGGACAAAGATACTTGCTAATTGGTTTTACATGAATGTTACATTCATTGCTTATGCTTAATAATTGGTTCACTTCATGGTTGGATTTTTTGGATATTAATTGGCCTTAGTGTGAAAATAAAGTTTCAGGTCTGACCTGCCCCCCACTGCCTAGCACTCAAAATGGGCTTGAGCAGCTGGCTATTCAAAACTCAGGTTCCTTTGTGTTGTTAGCCTCACCCATGGGCTTCCCTGCCTCTCAGAAAAATAAAAAAAAAAATTAAAAGCATGAGATGTGGGAAAACTTAGTTAAGATGGGTAGCATTCTAAACCAATGGGACCTCTGTGGCCACACCCATGAGGTGGAATATATCGACGAAAAGGTTTAGGATTCGGCCCTGAGATTTGAGTCATGATGGATATTTAACCAAACATTTTGCAATAAACTCTCTCTCTGCATTTGGACTTCAACATGCGTCCACGTGGAGTGCTTTCCTGCATGTGTTTTCCACATCGGTCATCCTGGAATTAGATGGGCCCTGCCACAAACTTCGGTGGGGTCCCTGCAATATACAGAATTGTGAAATAATTTAATCTTAAAATTGTGTAGCCAGGTGTAGTGGTGAATGCCTTTAATCCCAGCACTTGGGAGGCAGAAGCAGGTGGATCTCTATGAGTTCAAGGCGAGCTGAGACTATAGGGTCTCTTACTCATGAGATCAGTCACCTTATATATAATATATATATTATTATATATTATATAATATATATATATATAAAATTTTTATTGTTATTAAAACATTTCTTTCCACTAGGAACATACATCATTTCCAATCAAATCTAGAAATTCACATTCTCCCTTTCCATCGCTCCCCACCTTGACCTGGACGTCGCCTGCTTCTGCCATACATGTCCTGTACTTTTTTCCTGAGCCTTTCCAGAGTTTTTTTTCAGTTTTTTTTTTTTTTTTTTTTTTTTTTTTTTTTTTTTTTAATTTTTTTTTCTATCTATCTATCTATCATATCTATCGTGATCTATCTATCTTACTACTATCATCTACAGCGAACAGATGAAAATGAGCCATAACTTTAATTCTGAGTGATCTGATTTTCCTTAAGCTTTCTGAATGCATTGCAACCACATGTGCACTTACATTATGTGGCACACAGTCATAAGACACACTAAAACATTAAATATTAAAACATTAAAATAAACACTTAATGTCTAAAATACATGTCAGTGAAGAAAGAGGGGAGCAGAAACACATAGTATCAATTAGTGATTACATGTTTGCTGTATGTATCTCTTTTCAATCTCACTCTTCATGAAGACTACCTATTACTCCCTCATTCTACAAATTTAGCATCACAAAGTCTTATTATAACTTATTTGAAGAGGGAGATCGTATAAAAGCCTAAATGCGATTAAATCAAAAAAAAGAAATAATATGCGTTTATAAGAATTAAAGATATTTACATTGGAAAATATTGGGCTCGTGGCCAAGGATCAACTTGAGTTTGGATCCACTCTACCCATATAAAAATTCTAAGTCAATGATAAGTGTCTTGTAATCCCTGAATTGGGGAGCTGGAAACAGAAGGCCTTTGGGCACCTCGGAAACATCTTGAACTACATAAAACTAAATGACTGCATAATCGGTAAAAATTTATTTTCTCAAATATTATGACATCCGGTGAAGAAAAGGATTTGATTTAACCTTGAGATATTCCACAACACACAATATATGGTATGTATTTTGTTGACTGTGACTTATGGATATATAATATATACTATAATATATATATATATATATATATATGTAATGATTTACCTGCTTTATTCTTATTAGTATTATTAGCACATAAGTGAACTTATGAAAGATTAACTCTCAATATCCTCATGGAAAATCAGGTAACTATGGTTCAGAGAAGATAAGTGAAATGTCTAAAATCTTAGAGAAATTGAACACAATTTATGTTTCAACCTTAAGTAAACTGACTCCATCATTTAAAATTATAACCACTATGATGATTTTGCTCACTGATCTAAAAACTATGAAACCAGAGTGTACTTGGCATGTATGATTCTATTTGTTGCCTTTTCAGAGTAAATGTTTTATAGAGTTTTTTTTAAGTTCACAACAACATTTACTAGTTCACGTAAGTATTTTGAAAAATGCATACATCTGTCTCCCCTTTCCAAATATTTAGCATTGTTTATCATAGGTTTTTATTAAACTAATGCAAATATCTAAAATAGGAAAATGAATTTAAAAATATGAAAAAGTTAATACCTGCCAGATATATGAACTTATGACAGGATGACTTTTTTCTTTTAACATTAAGCCACTGATTTGAAACTCTTATTAAAACAGATTTTACCTATAAAAATAAAATAGTTTTTAATTTGATCGTGATCTGTTTTGACAGCAGTTGAATTTTCACATAAAAAATTGCAAAATTTCACCTAAAGAACAAAGAAAACATTGAGAGTTGTGTTTACACTTTGAAAATTCTACCAACTTCAACAAAGAAACAATGACTTTGTATTAATTTATGGTAGTACCATGGTCTGAAACACACTGTCCATGACAACATTTTTTATCTTGCTTCTGCATAGCAGGAGAACTTCTAGTGTGAGTCAGTATATAGTCTGTTCTTGATGAAGACAACACTAGACATATGTTTCCTGATGTCTGGGTAATGCTGAACATGACAAAAACAGCGGAGCACATTAAGATACTTCTCCTTTTCTTGAACTGTCAGGTCAAATATGAAGCAATGGAGGCCATAGTGGAGCAGGATGTCTGCCAAGGTGAAGTTATATCTTGCAAGGTAGACTTAATCTTCAAGAAAGAAATTGAGATCATTCAGCAAAGTGTGGATATCTTCTTTACTGGAGTGCCAGTCTACTCGAGTGATCCTGTAATCTTTGTAATTTTCCATTATTTTTTATTTTAATTTATAATGCATTTATTGATGTTTTGTGTATTTCAGACATCATTTCTCAGTTCAGTATAGACATATTCCCCTTTACCTTGCCCCCACCACACCCCAGGTCATACACTCTGCCATAACTATCCTGCATCTTTCTCTGTCTTTTTATGTTTAAGAATTCACATTTTCCTCCTTTAATTTTATATTACTTACATACATACTTTCCTCTCATATATAGAAATTACGGAGTCTGAAAGTAAGTTGTGGATCAATTTAAAGATTTACATTATAACAACATAGTTGCTTTCAGATAAACAGAAATATAACAATTGTCATATTTGTTCAGCTTGCCTTTCATCAGGGGATTTGGTGTTAGCCTCCATAAATGAGGGATACCGTTAACCACTTATTTTTTTCTGGGACTGTGTTACTTCACTTAGAATAATGGCTTTGAGTTCCGTCCATTTACCTGCAAAGTTCATGATGTCATCTTTCTTTACTGATGAGTAGTACTACATTGTGTAGATGTACCACATTTTTGGCATCCACTCGTCAGTCAGTTGAGACGCATTTGGATTGGTACCAGCTCTTCGCTATTGTGAAGAGAGCTGCAATAAACATGGATGTGCATGTATTTTTGCAGTAGGATGAGTCTTGTAGGTAGATACCCAGAAGTGGTATGGATGGGTCAGGTGGTAGGCTCATTCCAAGTCTTTTAAGGGTTCTCCACACTGTTTTCCATAATGGTTGTACAAGTTTACATTCCCACCAGCAGTGGATGAGTGTTCCCCTTTCCCCACAACCTCTCCAGCATTTGCTGTCTTTTGTGTTCTTGACCTTAGCCAGTCATATTGGAGTGAGATGATATCTGAGAGTGGTTTTAATTTGCATTTCCTTAATTAATGAACATTTTTAAGATGTTTCTCAGCCATCTTTCCTTCCTCACTGGTGAAGTCTCTGTTCAACTCTTTACTCTGACTTTTGAGTGGGTCATTTGTTTTCTAACTTCATTGTTTTTTTGAGTAGTCTATATATTCTTGACGTTAATGCTCTGTCAGATGAATGACTTGTGAAGATTTCCTCCTACTCTGTGGGTTTTCTCTTCACTTCCTTGATTTATTCTTTTGCTGGGCAGAAGCTTTTGAGTTTGATGAGGACCCATTATCCAACTGTTGACCTTATTTCCTGTGCAGCTGCTGTGTGACTTAGATAGTCTTTTCCTACACCTATGTATTTTAGGATGCTTTCAACTTTTTCTTCTATCACCTTCAAGGTTTCAGGTTTAACGTTGAGATCTTTGATCCACTTGGGGTTGATTTTTGTACAGGGTGAGTGGTAGGGGTTTAATTTTGCTCTTCTTCAAATGGCGATCCAGTTTGGCCAGCACCATTTGATCTGCTTAGAAGGATACAAGCAGAGGGAATTCTCCCAAATTCCTTCCATGAAACCAGCAGCACACTAATACCAAAACCAGGCAAAGATACAACCAAAAAAGAAAGCTATAGACCATCTAATTAATGAACATAGATGAAAAAACTATCAACAAAATACTTGCAAATTGCTTATAGACCCACATCAAAAAGATCATCCATCATTACCAAGTTGGATTCATACCAGAGATGCAGGAATGTTTCAACTTACGTAAATCAAAAAATATCATAAAACACATAAATAGACTGAAATACAAAAACCACACAATCTTCTCAATTGATGTAGAAAAAGCCTTTGACAAGACCCAGCCTCTCTTCATGTTTCAAGTCCTAGAGGGAATTTGACTTATGGGAACATTCCTCAATATGATCCCAGCCATATATAGCAAACCCACTGCCAACATCATCAAAAATCAATACCCTTTCTTTACACTAACAATAAACAAGTGGAGAAGTAATATAAGAAGATGTTCCCACTCAGAATAGCCTCAAAAATAATAAAATACCTGGGAACAAACCTAACCAAAGATACCAAAGATCTGTACAACAACTATTTTAAGCCCCTGAAGAAGGAGATTGAAAATGACATCAAAAGATGGAAAGATTTCTCATGCTCATGGATTGCAAAAACTTAACATATCAAAAATATCCAGTTTACCCAAATCCATTTACAGATTCGATGCAATCCCAATCAAAATCCCCATGAACTTCTTCACAGACTTGAAAAACAGCCCTTAAATTCATATGGAAAGACAAAAGACCCCAAATAGCAAAAGCAACCCTGAGTGAGAAATGCAACATAGGGGGGATTGCTCTACCAGACTTCAAGCTATATTACAGAGCCATAGTCATAAAGACAGCTTGGTACTGGCACAAAAACAGACCCGTTGACCAATGGAACAAAACTGAAGATCCGAACTTGAGTTCATACAACTTCAGCCACTTCATATTTGACAAAGAGGCAGAAAAACTTCAATGCAAGAAGGGTAGCATCTTCAGCAAGTAATCCTATATTATTTTGGGGGGATCTTTTTGAGACAGGGTCCCCCTGTAGCTCCAGATGTTCTGGAACTCTCTATGTAGACCAGGCTGGTCTTGAACTCACAAAGATCTACCTGCCTCTGCCTCCAAAGTGCTAAGTGTGGTCCTTGGTAGGTCAATTATGCTGCAATGGGTGGCCAATCATCCAAGAGTATATGGATAGCAAAAATCTGGTTTAATACATTTCAAAAAAATTAGGGTACAAGTTTTGATGAGAAGAGAATGACAGTGGATTCAGGAGCATTTAGAGGAGCAAGAGTAAATATAATCAAAGTATAATGCATAAAATTTTCAAAGACTTGAGAAAAGCAAAATGTTTTATCAAATTAAGCTCCCAGTTTAAATGTTTCACTCTTAACTGGGAAACAACATTAGCCAAATTATATCATCAGAGTTACCAACTCAACAATTGACCCTGAAGGTAAGAGATCTTTTCTATGCTGTACAATCTGGGCTGGACCATAGATCAAAAAGAAAAAAAAAACTCAGAATGATAACAGGAAATAACAGATGATGATCTAAGTGCATTCAGTCAAAAGAGAAAGGATTTACAGAAGAAATTTTATGAAAAGCATGTAGAAGTAAAAATTTGAAATGGAATTACCAGCAATTCTGGGTCATCATATTTATCTCATGTTAAGCTTACATATGCACAATGGATAAACAATTAAATTAAAAAATATCAAATAAATATATAAAATGTCGATTTTACTACCTGATTCCAAACAAATAAAATAGTTTGGGACTTTATTAAGAATTTATTTGCTTAATTCATCTTAACGCATTCTCTGTTTGGAGTAAAAAAATAAGACTGAATTTATAATATTTTATCTACTGCTATTGATGTGCGTAACTCATACATTATACACTGAATGTTTGCATACTGAATGTAGATTGACCTTAACAATTTATCATTTAGTCTTGTGCTGTCACCCTCCGTGATTGATTTTATGGCTAAGGGTCTAGTTTCAATTTTATTATAAACCACACTTTGCAGGGTTTCATAAATAAGCAGTCAAATATACTTCAGGCTATGAGATGTTTTAGTTTGCATATTTATATTATCGTTTTACTTCCATATTGTAGCTTCCATCCATCAACTATAGATTCATTTTTCATTCTTGGAGACAGTTCTTATAAGAAACCATTTTAATGACCATCAAGTGAAGAGAAAAGTTGCAAGGAGAAGGAAAGGTATTAAATGTCATTCTACCTCTAACTTTATAAGCATATGATAAATAATAGAGGCTCTACTTTGTGCTATGCACAGATGAGCTTAAGAATTTCTTAAAGAATTATATAACCCAAGTGTTCATATGACAATATCTATCTTTAATGAACAAATAAGAAAGTTATGTGGAGAAGATATAAACTGTGAGACAAGATCCATGTCTTCAAAGAGCTTGCACTTTAGAAAGACAGATAACACAGTCAAATCCAATACATTACTGCTCATAACACTATGCTTCTTTGTGATCTTGCTTAGATTAGTTTCTTTGCTCTTACATCCTTAAATTTTTACAAGACTCTAGTTCTGTGTTTCCAGATTATTATCTGCCCAATAGTCAATACTTATACTCACCCTATTTATTTATAGTACTTAAATTATCCAGTAATATAATATGCATATTGTACATTTGTAGAAACTAATACATAAGAACATATGGCTAGATATAGATATAGATATAGACACACAAATGGAAGGAAATATGATACAGATAATAAAAATAATGCAAAACCAGAGTCTGCTAAAATCATTATACTCAATATTGCAATGTTTTCATTTAGAAGTACACTGGATTTAATAGTGCGCCACTAAATAATCATGCACTTCACAGAGCCTTGCTACTGAATAAGATGTTTGTAGTTGTAATTATGATTTGTGAGATGAAATTATATTTGTTTCAGGTTCTTTATAAAAACAAACTAAAAAAATTTGGACACAGTTTCACTAATAAGAAAGACCTGATAGCCAGGTGTGGTGGCGCACACCTTTAATCCTAGCACTTGGAAGGCAGAGGCAGGTGGATCTTTGTGAGTTCAAACCCAGCCTCGTCTACAGAGTGAGTTCCAGGACAGCTGGGGCTACAGGGAGACCTTGTCTCAAAATAGGCAAAAAAAAAAAAGAAAAGAAAGAACTGAATACAGAGGCAGGAATGGGAGTGGCACAACTCTAATGTGAGGAACATGGATTGCTGGTAACGAGAAGCACCTGCAAGATGTGATGACATTTCTTAACTAAAAGCCTTTAGCTTTTATTATCTTTCCTACATGTCTTGTACTGCAAATTATAGATTTTAGCTCAATGAGGGAAAACATTTCTATATGTTAGGCTACTTATTTGTGATGTTTTTGTATCTTAACCTTAGTAGAATTAAAAAATAATTTTTATTGGCAAATATACAATGTGAAATGAACAGAAACTACCAAACAGCATCTAACTAGATAGATCTAACTGAATCTATCTCCTGACCGCCCTGGCCATAGCATCAAATGTGGAATCCATGTCATAAATTTTCATCGACCATGCCCAAGTTCTTTCAATATAGTACAATTGGTTATTGAATAAGATACATTTGGTACAAAAAGCTTCACGTCTACAATGAAGGTATTGTTTCATAGAAATGGAGACAATTGTTGTTATAGAATAAAACAATGCATTTTTAGTCAGAAACAGAGAAATAAAGTGCTTACTGAAACTGGGCCCTTGCTACTGGCAACTGATAACTACTGCAAGAGGGAGATTAAATCTTTATGATCTCTAAGTAGGCTGACCAGACTCTAGCGGAAGCAAGTGCAATGAAAGACATCTGGGTACAAATGCTTCACTGGATAGGACTTAACATATGTGATAGGGTGCATGAGATCTAGTGGAGGGTATGGACAATCATGGATGGGGAAGAGAGTCTACATTTGATTAAGAGCTATTATATAAAATGCACAAAAGTCAGTAGAAATATTTTTAAAACCTGTAGCACAAGAGGAAAGGGCAGAGTCAGTGGTATAACACTTGACCATCAAGTTTAAGAGTGTTGATTGTATTCCCAGTACCACAAAAGAAATAAAAAGATAAGCCTGTCAACTGAGGTATTTCACTATTTTTATTTTGGCTTTTGAAAAATAACATATGGAATGGTATTAAATAGATTCACAATATCGCTATCACAGGATAAATTAGTCACACAGTTTCTCCTTATGCCAATATGACTCATACTTTTTCATCCACTGCCTTAAATTATACACCAGACGTTTTGACAATAGTGCCAAAGAACACATTACTTGAAAAGGGTGTCTTATTAGCTTAGTAACAGTTTTAGAAAAGTCAATTTTGCTCCAAGAAGTAAAACATCAGGGGTTCATTATTTTTGAAATATTATATTAAATTTCAAGTATATGGTGGTGAAAACTGAAAGGCAGATACTCCTGACTAACAGCCTTTATAATTCAGACACTATTCCCTCACAATGGATTCTAATCATATTAATGCAGAGTGCCTAACATGTTTCCTAGCCATTTGAGAAATACTATATATCCTGTGGAAATAAAATGCTTCTTTCTGGAACAGAAAGTGATACATAAATTTCTAATTAGGAGATAATTAGCAGTAAGAAAGGAACATTATAAAACAATAGTAAGTGATTTGGGAGGAAGAAATCATTTCCTTATCCTTTTAATGATGTTTTCTGATTAATATTGTATTTGTCATTTTGGAGAAAAAAAATTATGATAATCATACTGATTTCATCCTGAAGCTATGTATTAATTAAATGGCAACTCTTCTAATTAAAAAAATAAATAAATGAAAAAAGCAAGACAACACAGAAATTAAGGAGTCCTTCTAAAACTTACAACTCAGCTTTAAAAAATGAAGAAAAAACCCAAAAGGCAAGACCAATGGGAAAACTATGTGCAGATACTGTATTTAAGCAACTTCCATATGTGTCTCATATCAGAAAGTCAAGACTCTGTAACTGAAATTGAGTGTTGTAAAAATTAGACTCACAAGACAAAAGCACACTTTAGAAGTACCTTGTCAGTCCTCCTTGGATTTGCAGGAGTAGGGTGCTGTTCATGGTATGTACAATTGGAGGACTTATCTCCCTTCTGAGCACCAGCATTCATAAGTCTGTGACTGTTGACTGTGGATCAGCATAACCAGCTGCCTTATGCTCCTTACCAAGTAATTTCCTTACCATTCGGGATTATTGTTGAGTTAGAAATGCCACTCTACCAAAGAATCTCTCTAGAGGCCAAAAACTGTGGAGGAAAAGCTTTAATAAAACAACATTACATCAAGGAAAAAAGTACAGAATACAACACAGAGACAGTGACAGAGACAGATCAACGGGTCGGGCTGAGTATACTCCCATGAGACAGGAGGGCAGCGGACCCGAGGTCCAATCCTCTCCCACTTTTATTCCCAGTTAGGGGATTTTCACTGAGGTTATGGTGATCCTTTCTCTGTTTGGTGGGGCCTTGGTGGTAGCAGACCAGGCAGTCCTTCATTGGATCAATCCACCTGTTCTGCACCCCTTTGTTTGAAACCATGATTGTGTTTAGCAGTGTGAAGCCCCTTGGAGAGTAATGGGCTCTTTAGGGGGTAAGAAGCACTCCTACAAGGCTGGGAAATTTCATCCTGACCTCGGGTAGCTATGGGAACTAGACATGCTTCAATTAGAGAGTTGCTTAACTCTTTCTGACCTAGTCCTAATATTATATCCTCAAATTATGATTCAAAATTAATGCTTGCTTCTTTTAAATTGTTCTCATCAGGTATTTTGCTGTAACAATGGAAAAAAATTGCTACAAGCAAGTAAATTGATAAAGTACAAACTCTGAATTGGTTGAAAAGTCTTCACTTTAAGATCAATGGCTGACTTATATTGTTATCAATTCTTTGATGCTGTTGTTGCAAAATTGAATGCAAGTACTCATGTACCCAATGCAAACACTATCAACTTAGCTATATCCCCCGTCCAAATGTTTTGTGCTCACAATCCTTACTTTTATCAGCCATTCTCCCAAAGATACATTGGAAATAAATAATACATAACAAAACAAACAAAAAAAAAAAAGCTGAAAAAAAAAAAAAAAAAAAAAAAAAAAAAAAAAAAAAAAAAAAAACACCAGTACACTTTTCTATACTCAGGCATTGAACAACTTGGGTGCACTTATATACATGCACTCCTACCCATAAAATAATAAAAAGTAAAAGCATCAAATCATTTAGGACAACAGTATAACAGACATATATGTGTAGTCATTATATTTTTTAACTTTCTGGTGTTGTAACAAACACATAATCAATTCATACACAGATACACTTTATTTCTTGCACAGTTTTGGAGGATTCGGTCCATGACTTTTTGGCCCTGGTACTTTTAGGACTATGAAGAAGCATCTCCTCTAGACAAAAAGACATCATGATAGCCAGAAAGCAGCAATGCAAGAATATAATGACCCATTACCCTCTACTATTCAATTACTGCAAAGAAAAAAAAAAAGAGGGGCTGATGTTTCACAATCCCAGAGAACTGAAGACCTCCCTCTAGGTCTCAAATCTAAAAATTTTCATTGGAATCCCAAAGCACCTTGTATGTTCAGGCTCAGGTTGCCATAAAAATCCTGAAGAAAACATCAAGGGATGGGAAAAGGCTGATTTATCAAGTTTCAGGAATTTTTCAAAGCTTTGGCAATGAAAATAAATCATTGTGTTCTCACACGGAACCTCTGGTCTAAGCCCTTGAATGCTGAGGTTACAGGCTACAAGAAATTGCCACTGTGCTGGCTTTGTAGGTGGGGTTCCTGGTATCCAAACTCTTATCTTGATGCTTGAAGCAGTCACTTGTCTCATCTCTCCACCAAGAAAACTGACAAAATATCTTAAAATTTTGAAATAATTTTGGAGAGAATTCTGTGTGTGGGTACTATATTTGCATTTTTCTAGACTCCTCACAATCCTGTTCAAACTGTTCCCATGTAAATAAGTAATATTTTAGTGCTGTTTATGTGGACATTTGTTTAGGACTAACAACTTGAGATTGGATAAACTATCATGGTGCTCTTCCTTAGAAAAATCTAATTCTCTCTCTCACCAGAGATGAGAGGATGAGAAAGGGCAAATCTCACAAAGACTTACAACGTTGTGATACTCTGTTTCCTAAGTATGTTCACTCATCTATTTATTAGGTCATTATTTCTCATATTCTCTGCCTTTAAAAATATCCTTTTTATTCTCTCTCTTTACTTTTAATACAAGAGACTTTCTTAACTCCCCCCCATAGAATAAGGAGAAATAGGATGATGATGAGGTCGTTCTCCAGCTGTAGATTGGAGCCAGCTGTTATAGAGGTATTCTCTTGTAAAATCAGTAAAACTGCCTTCTTTAATTGAATAATGGATATAGAAACTCTGAAAAGGATTATTCTCTATTCAGAACTAAATATAATGCTAAAGTCTCCTTAAGCTATGCACTTAAGCAAAATATATTAATACAGGAGCTCTGACATCAACAATGGATTATTCTACCAAGGAGATGTTGGCCAGGGGATCCAAGCCCCCACAAAAGGTAAAGGCTCCTTGCCTCCAAACTGGGATATCTGCAGGAAGAGAGGCGATAAGGCCCTGCTGTTGAAGACCTGATATAAACATGGGAAAGATGTATGGAGACCGCACTTGCAAGTATACAGATGGTCTCTGGAATGCCAGAGAGTGTTACCAAAGGCCACTAAACCAATAAAGCAAATATAGGTCTCCTTGAGTCAAGCAAGACTCCTCCGTCAGCACCAGCTACACCTCATCTGCCTGGAAATACTGTGCAGCAGTGGCAGCCATATGTCTGTATATCCCAAATCTAATTGGCTATTAGCTCTCTCCTTGGAGGAATAACCCATGGCTGATGCCACAAGCTTACATCCTCTAATGGTTAGGAGATGTTATAAACCACACGAAGACCCTGCCATACTTAACAGAAGAAAATGTAAATCATGAATTAACATACCATCCAAACATCTGTGTCTATACCAAAGAAACCTACCATAACAATTAGTACTGTTTAAATACCTATATATCTAATTGTGTGTGCTTCATTAGTAGGATCGAAAGGTTATGCCTGGACAAGCTGGCAGCCCATGAAAGAAAACAGCGAGAACTGACTAGAGACCAAGACATCAGCTCCAGAGAAAGTAGAGTGTCTTGCTTCTCATCCACCTGTGCCTCTTTTCTAAGCCTAGGAAACAATCTGCGGAAGAGAGGGCGTGGTAGAATGTAAGGGCTGCGATTGGGGTTAATGGTGAAACTACAACAATATAGACTGGACACTCATTTGATCAACTTGATTGAACATACGAGCCCCCCCCTGCTGGATGGTGAGACCCATGAGCTGTGTGGGTTTGGGCACAAATGCTTGCAAATTGGTTTTACATGAAGGATGCTTGTACTCACAAATTATCACTTACTGTTAAAACAAATGAAAACAAAACAAAACAAAAAAGCAGAGAAAGATGCAGAAAACTTATGGCAGAATGCATGATCTGGGATGGGTAGGAGTGGGGTGGGGGGAAGGGAAGGGGATATATGCCTGAACTGAATTGGAAAATGATGTATGAAATACACAAAGCATCAATAAAAAAAATATCCTTTTTAGCTCCTTCCCAGGTAGACTATAGTAAAACAAGACTTAAGACAGAAATTATTAAGTGCACCCAGTAAAGGAATAAGAAGAAAACCTAAACAATAGTTCCTATCAACATCATCAAGACGGGATGTCAGAAAGCTGTGATTTTCTTTCTTGTGCTTGTTTTATGCCATTATTCCTGGATAAATATACAGATGAGGGGGAATTGAGAAGGAGGCTATTCTCCAAAGAGATTAAATTATATAAGAAAATAATACTTTAATTACTTATCTCAATTTTTAGGCTCAGCATAAAACCTATTGCTCTAACCTGGTAAATTTTTGTCACCTTGACATAATCTTAGACATACTAGTGGAGAGGGAATCATAATAGAGGACTTGTCTCAATCATACTGGTGTGTGGGCATTCCTGTGGACTATTTTCTTAATTGTTAATTGTTTAAGAGGGAACTAGCCCAGTGTGGGCAGTTTTATCCTTAGGCAGGGTATCCTGGATGTATAAGAAAGACAGCTGACAGTGAAACTGGGAACAAAGTATCAAGACAGTAAGCATATTTCTTGCTTTGGTGTCTGCTTCAAGTTCCTGCATTGAGTTCCTACCTTGGCTTCTTCCTTTAATGACAGACAATAACTTGTAAGTTAAATTAAGCCCTTTCTTCCCCAGGTTGCTTGAATTAGGGTAATTATCTTCAACACAAACAAAACTACAATAGCTGTACTTCAAACAAATCATATACAAACAAAATAAATATTTATCTTTTAACAAAGAGTATAGTGGGTTGAGTGTGGAGCTACTAACAAGCAAGTTTGAATCTCAAATGAATACTTAGGTGTTTTACTTCAAAACAGTTTTATAATTGAGAGAGCACTTTAAAAATGTGTTTACTTTCATTGCCAACTATTTACAGATATTTTTAATTAAATTATACTTTCTAGTAGTATTGATAGTTTGTTCTTCAAATTGAAATATGACCTCAAAAATTCTAACAAACTATTCACAAATGTATAGCCAGTGTTATCAAAATATTAATATTTTCACATTAAGATATTGGAGAATATTTCCACAGAGGGTATGTATTTATTCTATGCCTCCATGATTTACTGATTAATGGAACCTGATTTTAAACTGTCTTTCTCATCCTCTTCTAAGCCTAGAAGTGGTGTTACTTCTGAGATGTGTTAAAGGAAGATCACATTTGCTTTCCGTAGGCCATGTAGAATATGGATGGTGAGGTAACAAAACAAACGCATGCCAAAGATGATATACTATTGTTCTCCATCTACATGTCATTTGACACTATTTCTGCAAACTTAGAACTCAGTCTCTGGGATCAAGCAAAGAGCAAAGTTGTAACTGTTAGCATACTTAAGATGACTCTTCAAAACATAAATATTTTTTTATTATCAATCATCACATGCATTTGGTTGGTAGGAAATACATCTCCAATTTTTGTACTTACTTACCATACAAAATTCTTTGGGTGTTACGTTTTCAGAGCCTTTTGATTCTGCAATGATAGGTAACATCAGGGTTTTATCAGCTACACTTGACAGCCTCCTCATGACAGCCTCCTCATAAGTCTTACATTTTATGCTTCTGTGATTCAAGGTAATTTCATTTTTTCATGTTAACTTCTATGGGATACTGATGAATTATATTTCAACTATATTAAATTATTAAATTAAAATACAAATAACTGATTGAGGCATATTGATAATATTAACATTATGACCCTCTCAAGTCCAAGCAAAATCTAAGTTTGTATACATACTTACTGGAATAAGAATAAGTCAAAGCGTTATACTGTTAGGATTTGAGAGTAATTACAGTTAATCCTTCTATAAAACTTGGGAAAATTAAAGAGATTTCTAGGACACTCTGTTAAAAATTATTGCATTGTTCTTCTGCCCCTATGTGGCAGATTTAGCATACTGCAAAAAGATAAATAAAGCATAACTTGGAAAATTTTTTTTCTATAAAATCTCAGTTCCAATGCTTGGATACAGATTTAATGCAATCCCAATCAAAATCCCCATGAGCTTCCCCACAGATTTGGAAAAAAAAAAGCCCTTAAATTCATACGGAAAAACAAACAAACAAAAAATCCTGAAAAGCTAAAGCAACCCTGAGTGAAAAGGACAACACGGGGGGGGGGGGTTTACTTTACCAGAATTCAGAATTCAGGTTATATTAGAGGAATATAGTCATAAAGAAAAACTGGTACTGGCACAAAAACAGGTACATTGACCAATGGAATAAAATGGAAGATCAAAACTTGAGCTCATAAAATTTCAGCCACCTCATATTCGACAAAGGGACCAAAATAGTTCAATAGAGAAAAGATAGCATCTTCAGCAAATGGTGCTGGCAAAACTGGATCACCATTTGTAGAGCAAAAAAATTTTATAACATTTTTTATTGATGCTTTGTGCATTTCATATATCATTTTCCAATTCAGTTCAGGCATATTTCCCTTTCCCTTCCCCCCCACCCCCACACCATCCCAGATCATGCATTCTGCCATAACTGTCCTGCATCTTTCTCTCAGTTTTTTTTTTCATTTTTTAGCTATAAGTGATAATCCACGAGTACAAGCATCCTTCATGCAAAACC